>OX403616.1:29276913-29530673 GCA_948107695.1 Meliscaeva auricollis | reverse complement strand
TATTTTTTTTGGAACGGTTTCTCGATTAGTCTCAACGATTAGCAATGAAGGTACATGTTATTTGGACAAAACCGTGGAATACAATATCAAGAGGCTTGAAATACCACGAAATACCACGGAAGGTAGTGTGGGGTAAAACAAAAAAAACAGTCAAATTGCACTTAAGGAACTTCAGAGCACCACTAAAGAAACCACCAAAAGCACGCTAACCACGAAAAAACTCGGAAACCACGAATAAAATCAGTGGTAAACCGCGGATATCCACGAAAAAAATCGCGGAAATCTGAAAAAAACCACAGACATCCGCGAAATAAACCGCGGTAAGCCACGCAAAATTTCGCGGATCCACGTTTTTTTTCGCGTTTTTTTTGTTGGTATTTCGTGGTTTATTTTTGTCGTATTTCGTTTTTTTTCATGGTATTTCGTGCTTCTCCGTGGTCCCTCTGCGGTTATTCGCGTCTGTTTTTTTTAAAGATATTTTCAGAACTAAGCAATTTTTAAATGCAATTATGTTTGTTTTCACACAAGGAATACTCACAGAAAAAGAAAATTCAACTGACGAATCGTGTCCGCGTCAGAAGGTATTCAAGGTCAAATATCAAATATATTGCCTTTTCTCATATAACATTTTAAGGGTGAGAGCTAGTGAAAAGTGTTTGATGCAAAACTTGTAGGTAATATAGCTCCCTACAAAAAACAGCATGATTTTTTTGTCCTCAGACTGAGGGTTTAGAAGATATGGTCTTTTAAAAAACGTAAACTCACAAAAAATTCGGGTTTTCAAGTAATTCTTGAAAATTTTTAATGTAAATGAAAACATTTGTACGCAATGTTTTAACAATGTGTTATCATCTATGAGAAACCATATTTTTTTTTCTTCCAATAGTGGTAGCTTTAAAGATATCATTAGTTTAAAAAGTTCGTCAAATAACAAAAAATCTGATTTTTGCTTTTTACTCCCAAATGGAGAAGTTGTCCAAAAATAATGTATGCTTTCTTTATAGATTGTAACATTGTCTACAAAAAACAGGTGTCATTTTCATTCACACAAGCGGGCGAAATGTCGTACCGTTAACAATTTTTTATAAAAGCTCTTAAACAAAAGAAAAAATTATTTTAGTAAATTGGTGAAAAGTCGGAAAAACTTGTGACCCTTGATTCAGATGCAGATTCAGTATGCCAACATCCTTTTGAAAAGTAGACCATTGTTGTAATTAACAAATTTTGACTTGCAGGTTTAAGAATAAATAATGAAGATCTGGCAATAATTTAAGACATCTCCTCTGTGCTTCTGATGTTTATTGAAATATTCAAGCTCTGCTTTAAGTCCACCTTCTTGTATTTTCTGAATGTTTGACCACACAATTTCCTTAAATCAAAGTCAAGCAATTGATGCATACCAGCAATTTTAAAATTTAATGGTCGCTCATTTATTTTTTTATTAATATGTTTCAATTTTTAGCACAAATATGTGAATTCTTTTGATATTTGTCAGTTTACTTGACAATCTGTTTGTGATTTGTCAAGTTTGACTACTGCCTGACTTATGTCTGTCAATATTTGAAAAATAATTCACCTCATGTAACCCAAGACACAATCCATATTTTTGAATGGATTGTGTCTTGGGTATATTTTTCAGTCTGTCAGTTTTGTTCACCCGACGAAACAAACTTACATTAAGACGCTCCCCCATTCAGGGGTCTGTTGGGTGGTTATCTAAGTATCATATGTTTAGGGAAATGAAATTTTATAGTTTAAATTGTCTGTAATGAGTATGCTAGAAAGTTACAGATGTAGAAATGTCCGGAAAATAGAATATTTGGTTGTAATGTTGTGAGTCAAAATTAATTAATGGTATTTAGATAACTGCGATCCCATTTTCCTCAAAATCTGCATATTCGAAGCTTGCTTGTTCAAATCCCAGATTGAAATAAATATTTTTTTTTATTTGAGTATTTCAGAATAATTTTATTTTTTTTGGAACGGTTTCTCGATTAGTCTCAACGATTAGCAATGAAGGTACATGTTATTTGGACAAAACCGTGGAATACAATATCAAGAGGCTTGAAATACCACGAAATACCACGGAAGGTAGTGTGGGGTAAAACAAAAAAAACAGTCAAATTGCACTTAAGGAACTTCAGAGCACCACTAAAGAAACCACCAAAAGCACGCTAACCACGAAAAAACTCGGAAACCACGAATAAAATCAGTGGTAAGCCGCGGATATCCGCGAAAAAAATCGCGGAAATCTGAAAAAAAACCACAGACATCCGCGAAATAAACCGCGGTAAGCCACGCAAAATTTCGCGGATCCACGGTTTTTTCGCGTTTTTTTTTTTGGTATTTCGTTTTTTTTTCATGGTATTTCGTGCTTCTCCGTGGTCCCTCTGCGGTTATTCGCGTCTGTTTTTTTAAAGATATTTTCAGAACTAAGCAATTTTTAAATGCAATTATGTTTGTTTTCACACAAGGAATACTCACAGAAAAAGAAAATTCAACTGACGAATCGTGTCCGCGTCAGAAGGTATTCAAGGTCAAATATCAAATATATTGCCTTTTCTCATATAACATTTTAAGGGTGAGAGCTAGTGAAAAGTGTTTGATGCAAAACTTGTAGGTAATATAGCTCCCTACAAAAAACGTCCTCAGACTGAGGGTTTAGAAGATATGGTCTTTTAAAAAACGTAAACTCACAAAAAATTCGGGTTTTCAAGTAATTCTTGAAAATTTTTAATGTAAATGAAAACATTTGTACGCAATGTTTTAACAATGTGTTATCATCTATGAGAAACCATATTTTTTTTTCTTCCAATAGTGGTAGCTTTAAAGATATCATTAGTTTAAAAAGTTCGTCAAATAACAAAAAATCTGATTTTTGCTTTTTACTCCCAAATGGAGAAGTTGTCCAAAAATAATGTATGCTTTCTTTATAGATTGTAACATTGTCTACAAAAAACAGGTGTCATTTTCATTCACACAAGCGGGCGAAATGTCGTACCGTTAACAATTTTTTATAAAAGCTCTTAAACAAAAGAAAAAATTATTTTAGTAAATTGGTGAAAAGTCGGAAAAACTTGTGACCCTTGATTCAGATGCAGATTCAGTATGCCAACATCCTTTTGAAAAGTAGACCATTGTTGTAATTAACAAATTTTGACTTGCAGGTTTAAGAATAAATAATGAAGATCTGGCAATAATTTAAGACATCTCCTCTGTGCTTCTGATGTTTATTGAAATATTCAAGCTCTGCTTTAAGTCCACCTTCTTGTATTTTCTGAATGTTTGACCACACAATTTCCTTAAATCAAAGTCAAGCAATTGATGCATACCAGCAATTTTAAAATTTAATGGTCGCTCATTTATTTTTTTATTAATATGTTTCAATTTTTAGCACAAATATGTGAATTCTTTTGATATTTGTCAGTTTACTTGACAATCTGTTTGTGATTTGTCAAGTTTGACTACTGCCTGACTTATGTCTGTCAATATTTGAAAAATAATTCACCTCATGTAACCCAAGACACAATCCATATTTTTGAATGGATTGTGTCTTGGGTATATTTTTCAGTCTGTCAGTTTTGTTCACCCGACGAAACAAACTTACATTAAGACGCTCCCCCATTCAGGGGTCTGTTGGGTGGTTATCTAAGTATCATATGTTTAGGGAAATGAAATTTTATAGTTTAAATTGTCTGTAATGAGTATGCTAGAAAGTTACAGATGTAGAAATGTCCGGAAAATAGAATATTTGGTTGTAATGTTGTGAGTCAAAATTAATTAATGGTATTTAGATAACTGCGATCCCATTTTCCTCAAAATCTGCATATTCGAAGCTTGCTTGTTCAAATCCCAGATTGAAATAAATATTTTTTTTTATTTGAGTATTTCAGAATAATTTTATTTTTTTTGGAACGGTTTCTCGATTAGTCTCAACGATTAGCAATGAAGGTACATGTTATTTGGACAAAACCGTGGAATACAATATCAAGAGGCTTGAAATACCACGAAATACCACGGAAGGTAGTGTGGGGTAAAACAAAAAAAACAGTCAAATTGCACTTAAGGAACTTCAGAGTACCACTAAAGAAACCACCAAAAGCACGCTAACCACGAAAAAACTCGGAAACCACGAATAAAATCAGTGGTAAGCCGCGGATATCCGCGAAAAAAATCGCGGAAATCTGAAAAAAAACCACAGACATCCGCGAAATAAACCGCGGTAAGCCACGCAAAATTTCGCGGATCCACGGTTTTTTCGCGTTTTTTTTTTTGGTATTTCGTTTTTTTTTCATGGTATTTCGTGCTTCTCCGTGGTCCCTCTGCGGTTATTCGCGTCTGTTTTTTTAAAGATATTTTCAGAACTAAGCAATTTTTAAATGCAATTATGTTTGTTTTCACACAAGGAATACTCACAGAAAAAGAAAATTCAACTGACGAATCGTGTCCGCGTCAGAAGGTATTCAAGGTCAAATATCAAATATATTGCCTTTTCTCATATAACATTTTAAGGGTGAGAGCTAGTGAAAAGTGTTTGATGCAAAACTTGTAGGTAATATAGCTCCCTACAAAAAACGTCCTCAGACTGAGGGTTTAGAAGATATGGTCTTTTAAAAAACGTAAACTCACAAAAAATTCGGGTTTTCAAGTAATTCTTGAAAATTTTTAATGTAAATGAAAACATTTGTACGCAATGTTTTAACAATGTGTTATCATCTATGAGAAACCATATTTTTTTTTCTTCCAATAGTGGTAGCTTTAAAGATATCATTAGTTTAAAAAGTTCGTCAAATAACAAAAAATCTGATTTTTGCTTTTTACTCCCAAATGGAGAAGTTGTCCAAAAATAATGTATGCTTTCTTTATAGATTGTAACATTGTCTACAAAAAACAGGTGTCATTTTCATTCACACAAGCGGGCGAAATGTCGTACCGTTAACAATTTTTTATAAAAGCTCTTAAACAAAAGAAAAAATTATTTTAGTAAATTGGTGAAAAGTCGGAAAAACTTGTGACCCTTGATTCAGATGCAGATTCAGTATGCCAACATCCTTTTGAAAAGTAGACCATTGTTGTAATTAACAAATTTTGACTTGCAGGTTTAAGAATAAATAATGAAGATCTGGCAATAATTTAAGACATCTCCTCTGTGCTTCTGATGTTTATTGAAATATTCAAGCTCTGCTTTAAGTCCACCTTCTTGTATTTTCTGAATGTTTGACCACACAATTTCCTTAAATCAAAGTCAAGCAATTGATGCATACCAGCAATTTTAAAATTTAATGGTCGCTCATTTATTTTTTTATTAATATGTTTCAATTTTTAGCACAAATATGTGAATTCTTTTGATATTTGTCAGTTTACTTGACAATCTGTTTGTGATTTGTCAAGTTTGACTACTGCCTGACTTATGTCTGTCAATATTTGAAAAATAATTCACCTCATGTAACCCAAGACACAATCCATATTTTTGAATGGATTGTGTCTTGGGTATATTTTTCAGTCTGTCAGTTTTGTTCACCCGACGAAACAAACTTACATTAAGACGCTCCCCCATTCAGGGGTCTGTTGGGTGGTTATCTAAGTATCATATGTTTAGGGAAATGAAATTTTATAGTTTAAATTGTCTGTAATGAGTATGCTAGAAAGTTACAGATGTAGAAATGTCCGGAAAATAGAATATTTGGTTGTAATGTTGTGAGTCAAAATTAATTAATGGTATTTAGATAACTGCGATCCCATTTTCCTCAAAATCTGCATATTCGAAGCTTGCTTGTTCAAATCCCAGATTGAAATAAATATTTTTTTTTATTTGAGTATTTCAGAATAATTTTATTTTTTTTGGAACGGTTTCTCGATTAGTCTCAACGATTAGCAATGAAGGTACATGTTATTTGGACAAAACCGTGGAATACAATATCAAGAGGCTTGAAATACCACGAAATACCACGGAAGGTAGTGTGGGGTAAAACAAAAAAAACAGTCAAATTGCACTTAAGGAACTTCAGAGCACCACTAAAGAAACCACCAAAAGCACGCTAACCACGAAAAAACTCGGAAACCACGAATAAAATCAGTGGTAAGCCGCGGATATCCACGAAAAAAATCGCGGAAATCTGAAAAAAACCACAGACATCCGCGAAATAAACCGCGGTAAGCCACGCAAAATTTCGCGGATCCACGGTTTTTTTCGCGTTTTTTTTGTTGGTATTTCGTGGTTTATTTTTGTCGTATTTCGTTTTTTTTCATGGTATTTCGTGCTTCTCCGTGGTCCCTCTGCGGTTATTCGCGTCTGTTTTTTTTAAAGATATTTTCAGAACTAAGCAATTTTTAAATGCAATTATGTTTGTTTTCACACAAGGAATACTCACAGAAAAAGAAAATTCAACTGACGAATCGTGTCCGCGTCAGAAGGTATTCAAGGTCAAATATCAAATATATTGCCTTTTCTCATATAACATTTTAAGGGTGAGAGCTAGTGAAAAGTGTTTGATGCAAAACTTGTAGGTAATATAGCTCCCTACAAAAAACAGCATGATTTTTTTGTCCTCAGACTGAGGGTTTAGAAGATATGGTCTTTTAAAAAACGTAAACTCACAAAAAATTCGGGTTTTCAAGTAATTCTTGAAAATTTTTAATGTAAATGAAAACATTTGTACGCAATGTTTTAACAATGTGTTATCATCTATGAGAAACCATATTTTTTTTTCTTCCAATAGTGGTAGCTTTAAAGATATCATTAGTTTAAAAAGTTCGTCAAATAACAAAAAATCTGATTTTTGCTTTTTACTCCCAAATGGAGAAGTTGTCCAAAAATAATGTATGCTTTCTTTATAGATTGTAACATTGTCTACAAAAAACAGGTGTCATTTTCATTCACACAAGCGGGCGAAATGTCGTACCGTTAACAATTTTTTATAAAAGCTCTTAAACAAAAGAAAAAATTATTTTAGTAAATTGGTGAAAAGTCGGAAAAACTTGTGACCCTTGATTCAGATGCAGATTCAGTATGCCAACATCCTTTTGAAAAGTAGACCATTGTTGTAATTAACAAATTTTGACTTGCAGGTTTAAGAATAAATAATGAAGATCTGGCAATAATTTAAGACATCTCCTCTGTGCTTCTGATGTTTATTGAAATATTCAAGCTCTGCTTTAAGTCCACCTTCTTGTATTTTCTGAATGTTTGACCACACAATTTCCTTAAATCAAAGTCAAGCAATTGATGCATACCAGCAATTTTAAAATTTAATGGTCGCTCATTTATTTTTTTATTAATATGTTTCAATTTTTAGCACAAATATGTGAATTCTTTTGATATTTGTCAGTTTACTTGACAATCTGTTTGTGATTTGTCAAGTTTGACTACTGCCTGACTTATGTCTGTCAATATTTGAAAAATAATTCACCTCATGTAACCCAAGACACAATCCATATTTTTGAATGGATTGTGTCTTGGGTATATTTTTCAGTCTGTCAGTTTTGTTCACCCGACGAAACAAACTTACATTAAGACGCTCCCCCATTCAGGGGTCTGTTGGGTGGTTATCTAAGTATCATATGTTTAGGGAAATGAAATTTTATAGTTTAAATTGTCTGTAATGAGTATGCTAGAAAGTTACAGATGTAGAAATGTCCGGAAAATAGAATATTTGGTTGTAATGTTGTGAGTCAAAATTAATTAATGGTATTTAGATAACTGCGATCCCATTTTCCTCAAAATCTGCATATTCGAAGCTTGCTTGTTCAAATCCCAGATTGAAATAAATATTTTTTTTTATTTGAGTATTTCAGAATAATTTTATTTTTTTTGGAACGGTTTCTCGATTAGTCTCAACGATTAGCAATGAAGGTACATGTTATTTGGACAAAACCGTGGAATACAATATCAAGAGGCTTGAAATACCACGAAATACCACGGAAGGTAGTGTGGGGTAAAACAAAAAAAACAGTCAAATTGCACTTAAGGAACTTCAGAGCACCACTAAAGAAACCACCAAAAGCACGCTAACCACGAAAAAACTCGGAAACCACGAATAAAATCAGTGGTAAACCGCGGATATCCACGAAAAAAATCGCGGAAATCTGAAAAAAACCACAGACATCCGCGAAATAAACCGCGGTAAGCCACGCAAAATTTCGCGGATCCACGGTTTTTTTCGCGTTTTTTTTGTTGGTATTTCGTGGTTTATTTTTGTCGTATTTCGTTTTTTTTCATGGTATTTCGTGCTTCTCCGTGGTCCCTCTGCGGTTATTCGCGTCTGTTTTTTTTAAAGATATTTTCAGAACTAAGCAATTTTTAAATGCAATTATGTTTGTTTTCACACAAGGAATACTCACAGAAAAAGAAAATTCAACTGACGAATCGTGTCCGCGTCAGAAGGTATTCAAGGTCAAATATCAAATATATTGCCTTTTCTCATATAACATTTTAAGGGTGAGAGCTAGTGAAAAGTGTTTGATGCAAAACTTGTAGGTAATATAGCTCCCTACAAAAAACAGCATGATTTTTTTGTCCTCAGACTGAGGGTTTAGAAGATATGGTCTTTTAAAAAACGTAAACTCACAAAAAATTCGGGTTTTCAAGTAATTCTTGAAAATTTTTAATGTAAATGAAAACATTTGTACGCAATGTTTTAACAATGTGTTATCATCTATGAGAAACCATATTTTTTTTTCTTCCAATAGTGGTAGCTTTAAAGATATCATTAGTTTAAAAAGTTCGTCAAATAACAAAAAATCTGATTTTTGCTTTTTACTCCCAAATGGAGAAGTTGTCCAAAAATAATGTATGCTTTCTTTATAGATTGTAACATTGTCTACAAAAAACAGGTGTCATTTTCATTCACACAAGCGGGCGAAATGTCGTACCGTTAACAATTTTTTATAAAAGCTCTTAAACAAAAGAAAAAATTATTTTAGTAAATTGGTGAAAAGTCGGAAAAACTTGTGACCCTTGATTCAGATGCAGATTCAGTATGCCAACATCCTTTTGAAAAGTAGACCATTGTTGTAATTAACAAATTTTGACTTGCAGGTTTAAGAATAAATAATGAAGATCTGGCAATAATTTAAGACATCTCCTCTGTGCTTCTGATGTTTATTGAAATATTCAAGCTCTGCTTTAAGTCCACCTTCTTGTATTTTCTGAATGTTTGACCACACAATTTCCTTAAATCAAAGTCAAGCAATTGATGCATACCAGCAATTTTAAAATTTAATGGTCGCTCATTTATTTTTTTATTAATATGTTTCAATTTTTAGCACAAATATGTGAATTCTTTTGATATTTGTCAGTTTACTTGACAATCTGTTTGTGATTTGTCAAGTTTGACTACTGCCTGACTTATGTCTGTCAATATTTGAAAAATAATTCACCTCATGTAACCCAAGACACAATCCATATTTTTGAATGGATTGTGTCTTGGGTATATTTTTCAGTCTGTCAGTTTTGTTCACCCGACGAAACAAACTTACATTAAGACGCTCCCCCATTCAGGGGTCTGTTGGGTGGTTATCTAAGTATCATATGTTTAGGGAAATGAAATTTTATAGTTTAAATTGTCTGTAATGAGTATGCTAGAAAGTTACAGATGTAGAAATGTCCGGAAAATAGAATATTTGGTTGTAATGTTGTGAGTCAAAATTAATTAATGGTATTTAGATAACTGCGATCCCATTTTCCTCAAAATCTGCATATTCGAAGCTTGCTTGTTCAAATCCCAGATTGAAATAAATATTTTTTTTTATTTGAGTATTTCAGAATAATTTTATTTTTTTTGGAACGGTTTCTCGATTAGTCTCAACGATTAGCAATGAAGGTACATGTTATTTGGACAAAACCGTGGAATACAATATCAAGAGGCTTGAAATACCACGAAATACCACGGAAGGTAGTGTGGGGTAAAACAAAAAAAACAGTCAAATTGCACTTAAGGAACTTCAGAGCACCACTAAAGAAACCACCAAAAGCACGCTAACCACGAAAAAACTCGGAAACCACGAATAAAATCAGTGGTAAACCGCGGATATCCACGAAAAAAATCGCGGAAATCTGAAAAAAACCACAGACATCCGCGAAATAAACCGCGGTAAGCCACGCAAAATTTCGCGGATCCACGGTTTTTTTCGCGTTTTTTTTGTTGGTATTTCGTGGTTTATTTTTGTCGTATTTCGTTTTTTTTCATGGTATTTCGTGCTTCTCCGTGGTCCCTCTGCGGTTATTCGCGTCTGTTTTTTTTAAAGATATTTTCAGAACTAAGCAATTTTTAAATGCAATTATGTTTGTTTTCACACAAGGAATACTCACAGAAAAAGAAAATTCAACTGACGAATCGTGTCCGCGTCAGAAGGTATTCAAGGTCAAATATCAAATATATTGCCTTTTCTCATATAACATTTTAAGGGTGAGAGCTAGTGAAAAGTGTTTGATGCAAAACTTGTAGGTAATATAGCTCCCTACAAAAAACGTCCTCAGACTGAGGGTTTAGAAGATATGGTCTTTTAAAAAACGTAAACTCACAAAAAATTCGGGTTTTCAAGTAATTCTTGAAAATTTTTAATGTAAATGAAAACATTTGTACGCAATGTTTTAACAATGTGTTATCATCTATGAGAAACCATATTTTTTTTTCTTCCAATAGTGGTAGCTTTAAAGATATCATTAGTTTAAAAAGTTCGTCAAATAACAAAAAATCTGATTTTTGCTTTTTACTCCCAAATGGAGAAGTTGTCCAAAAATAATGTATGCTTTCTTTATAGATTGTAACATTGTCTACAAAAAACAGGTGTCATTTTCATTCACACAAGCGGGCGAAATGTCGTACCGTTAACAATTTTTTATAAAAGCTCTTAAACAAAAGAAAAAATTATTTTAGTAAATTGGTGAAAAGTCGGAAAAACTTGTGACCCTTGATTCAGATGCAGATTCAGTATGCCAACATCCTTTTGAAAAGTAGACCATTGTTGTAATTAACAAATTTTGACTTGCAGGTTTAAGAATAAATAATGAAGATCTGGCAATAATTTAAGACATCTCCTCTGTGCTTCTGATGTTTATTGAAATATTCAAGCTCTGCTTTAAGTCCACCTTCTTGTATTTTCTGAATGTTTGACCACACAATTTCCTTAAATCAAAGTCAAGCAATTGATGCATACCAGCAATTTTAAAATTTAATGGTCGCTCATTTATTTTTTTATTAATATGTTTCAATTTTTAGCACAAATATGTGAATTCTTTTGATATTTGTCAGTTTACTTGACAATCTGTTTGTGATTTGTCAAGTTTGACTACTGCCTGACTTATGTCTGTCAATATTTGAAAAATAATTCACCTCATGTAACCCAAGACACAATCCATATTTTTGAATGGATTGTGTCTTGGGTATATTTTTCAGTCTGTCAGTTTTGTTCACCCGACGAAACAAACTTACATTAAGACGCTCCCCCATTCAGGGGTCTGTTGGGTGGTTATCTAAGTATCATATGTTTAGGGAAATGAAATTTTATAGTTTAAATTGTCTGTAATGAGTATGCTAGAAAGTTACAGATGTAGAAATGTCCGGAAAATAGAATATTTGGTTGTAATGTTGTGAGTCAAAATTAATTAATGGTATTTAGATAACTGCGATCCCATTTTCCTCAAAATCTGCATATTCGAAGCTTGCTTGTTCAAATCCCAGATTGAAATAAATATTTTTTTTTATTTGAGTATTTCAGAATAATTTTATTTTTTTTGGAACGGTTTCTCGATTAGTCTCAACGATTAGCAATGAAGGTACATGTTATTTGGACAAAACCGTGGAATACAATATCAAGAGGCTTGAAATACCACGAAATACCACGGAAGGTAGTGTGGGGTAAAACAAAAAAAACAGTCAAATTGCACTTAAGGAACTTCAGAGCACCACTAAAGAAACCACCAAAAGCACGCTAACCACGAAAAAACTCGGAAACCACGAATAAAATCAGTGGTAAACCGCGGATATCCACGAAAAAAATCGCGGAAATCTGAAAAAAACCACAGACATCCGCGAAATAAACCGCGGTAAGCCACGCAAAATTTCGCGGATCCACGGTTTTTTTCGCGTTTTTTTTGTTGGTATTTCGTGGTTTATTTTTGTCGTATTTCGTTTTTTTTCATGGTATTTCGTGCTTCTCCGTGGTCCCTCTGCGGTTATTCGCGTCTGTTTTTTTTAAAGATATTTTCAGAACTAAGCAATTTTTAAATGCAATTATGTTTGTTTTCACACAAGGAATACTCACAGAAAAAGAAAATTCAACTGACGAATCGTGTCCGCGTCAGAAGGTATTCAAGGTCAAATATCAAATATATTGCCTTTTCTCATATAACATTTTAAGGGTGAGAGCTAGTGAAAAGTGTTTGATGCAAAACTTGTAGGTAATATAGCTCCCTACAAAAAACGTCCTCAGACTGAGGGTTTAGAAGATATGGTCTTTTAAAAAACGTAAACTCACAAAAAATTCGGGTTTTCAAGTAATTCTTGAAAATTTTTAATGTAAATGAAAACATTTGTACGCAATGTTTTAACAATGTGTTATCATCTATGAGAAACCATATTTTTTTTTCTTCCAATAGTGGTAGCTTTAAAGATATCATTAGTTTAAAAAGTTCGTCAAATAACAAAAAATCTGATTTTTGCTTTTTACTCCCAAATGGAGAAGTTGTCCAAAAATAATGTATGCTTTCTTTATAGATTGTAACATTGTCTACAAAAAACAGGTGTCATTTTCATTCACACAAGCGGGCGAAATGTCGTACCGTTAACAATTTTTTATAAAAGCTCTTAAACAAAAGAAAAAATTATTTTAGTAAATTGGTGAAAAGTCGGAAAAACTTGTGACCCTTGATTCAGATGCAGATTCAGTATGCCAACATCCTTTTGAAAAGTAGACCATTGTTGTAATTAACAAATTTTGACTTGCAGGTTTAAGAATAAATAATGAAGATCTGGCAATAATTTAAGACATCTCCTCTGTGCTTCTGATGTTTATTGAAATATTCAAGCTCTGCTTTAAGTCCACCTTCTTGTATTTTCTGAATGTTTGACCACACAATTTCCTTAAATCAAAGTCAAGCAATTGATGCATACCAGCAATTTTAAAATTTAATGGTCGCTCATTTATTTTTTTATTAATATGTTTCAATTTTTAGCACAAATATGTGAATTCTTTTGATATTTGTCAGTTTACTTGACAATCTGTTTGTGATTTGTCAAGTTTGACTACTGCCTGACTTATGTCTGTCAATATTTGAAAAATAATTCACCTCATGTAACCCAAGACACAATCCATATTTTTGAATGGATTGTGTCTTGGGTATATTTTTCAGTCTGTCAGTTTTGTTCACCCGACGAAACAAACTTACATTAAGACGCTCCCCCATTCAGGGGTCTGTTGGGTGGTTATCTAAGTATCATATGTTTAGGGAAATGAAATTTTATAGTTTAAATTGTCTGTAATGAGTATGCTAGAAAGTTACAGATGTAGAAATGTCCGGAAAATAGAATATTTGGTTGTAATGTTGTGAGTCAAAATTAATTAATGGTATTTAGATAACTGCGATCCCATTTTCCTCAAAATCTGCATATTCGAAGCTTGCTTGTTCAAATCCCAGATTGAAATAAATATTTTTTTTTATTTGAGTATTTCAGAATAATTTTATTTTTTTTGGAACGGTTTCTCGATTAGTCTCAACGATTAGCAATGAAGGTACATGTTATTTGGACAAAACCGTGGAATACAATATCAAGAGGCTTGAAATACCACGAAATACCACGGAAGGTAGTGTGGGGTAAAACAAAAAAAACAGTCAAATTGCACTTAAGGAACTTCAGAGCACCACTAAAGAAACCACCAAAAGCACGCTAACCACGAAAAAACTCGGAAACCACGAATAAAATCAGTGGTAAACCGCGGATATCCACGAAAAAAATCGCGGAAATCTGAAAAAAACCACAGACATCCGCGAAATAAACCGCGGTAAGCCACGCAAAATTTCGCGGATCCACGGTTTTTTTCGCGTTTTTTTTGTTGGTATTTCGTGGTTTATTTTTGTCGTATTTCGTTTTTTTTCATGGTATTTCGTGCTTCTCCGTGGTCCCTCTGCGGTTATTCGCGTCTGTTTTTTTTAAAGATATTTTCAGAACTAAGCAATTTTTAAATGCAATTATGTTTGTTTTCACACAAGGAATACTCACAGAAAAAGAAAATTCAACTGACGAATCGTGTCCGCGTCAGAAGGTATTCAAGGTCAAATATCAAATATATTGCCTTTTCTCATATAACATTTTAAGGGTGAGAGCTAGTGAAAAGTGTTTGATGCAAAACTTGTAGGTAATATAGCTCCCTACAAAAAACAGCATGATTTTTTTGTCCTCAGACTGAGGGTTTAGAAGATATGGTCTTTTAAAAAACGTAAACTCACAAAAAATTCGGGTTTTCAAGTAATTCTTGAAAATTTTTAATGTAAATGAAAACATTTGTACGCAATGTTTTAACAATGTGTTATCATCTATGAGAAACCATATTTTTTTTTCTTCCAATAGTGGTAGCTTTAAAGATATCATTAGTTTAAAAAGTTCGTCAAATAACAAAAAATCTGATTTTTGCTTTTTACTCCCAAATGGAGAAGTTGTCCAAAAATAATGTATGCTTTCTTTATAGATTGTAACATTGTCTACAAAAAACAGGTGTCATTTTCATTCACACAAGCGGGCGAAATGTCGTACCGTTAACAATTTTTTATAAAAGCTCTTAAACAAAAGAAAAAATTATTTTAGTAAATTGGTGAAAAGTCGGAAAAACTTGTGACCCTTGATTCAGATGCAGATTCAGTATGCTAACATCCTTTTGAAAAGTAGACCATTGTTGTAATTAACAAATTTTGACTTGCAGGTTTAAGAATAAATAATGAAGATCTGGCAATAATTTAAGACATCTCCTCTGTGCTTCTGATGTTTATTGAAATATTCAAGCTCTGCTTTAAGTCCACCTTCTTGTATTTTCTGAATGTTTGACCACACAATTTCCTTAAATCAAAGTCAAGCAATTGATGCATACCAGCAATTTTAAAATTTAATGGTCGCTCATTTATTTTTTTATTAATATGTTTCAATTTTTAGCACAAATATGTGAATTCTTTTGATATTTGTCAGTTTACTTGACAATCTGTTTGTGATTTGTCAAGTTTGACTACTGCCTGACTTATGTCTGTCAATATTTGAAAAATAATTCACCTCATGTAACCCAAGACACAATCCATATTTTTGAATGGATTGTGTCTTGGGTATATTTTTCAGTCTGTCAGTTTTGTTCACCCGACGAAACAAACTTACATTAAGACGCTCCCCCATTCAGGGGTCTGTTGGGTGGTTATCTAAGTATCATATGTTTAGGGAAATGAAATTTTATAGTTTAAATTGTCTGTAATGAGTATGCTAGAAAGTTACAGATGTAGAAATGTCCGGAAAATAGAATATTTGGTTGTAATGTTGTGAGTCAAAATTAATTAATGGTATTTAGATAACTGCGATCCCATTTTCCTCAAAATCTGCATATTCGAAGCTTGCTTGTTCAAATCCCAGATTGAAATAAATATTTTTTTTTATTTGAGTATTTCAGAATAATTTTATTTTTTTTGGAACGGTTTCTCGATTAGTCTCAACGATTAGCAATGAAGGTACATGTTATTTGGACAAAACCGTGGAATACAATATCAAGAGGCTTGAAATACCACGAAATACCACGGAAGGTAGTGTGGGGTAAAACAAAAAAAACAGTCAAATTGCACTTAAGGAACTTCAGAGCACCACTAAAGAAACCACCAAAAGCACGCTAACCACGAAAAAACTCGGAAACCACGAATAAAATCAGTGGTAAACCGCGGATATCCACGAAAAAAATCGCGGAAATCTGAAAAAAACCACAGACATCCGCGAAATAAACCGCGGTAAGCCACGCAAAATTTCGCGGATCCACGGTTTTTTTCGCGTTTTTTTTGTTGGTATTTCGTGGTTTATTTTTGTCGTATTTCGTTTTTTTTCATGGTATTTCGTGCTTCTCCGTGGTCCCTCTGCGGTTATTCGCGTCTGTTTTTTTTAAAGATATTTTCAGAACTAAGCAATTTTTAAATGCAATTATGTTTGTTTTCACACAAGGAATACTCACAGAAAAAGAAAATTCAACTGACGAATCGTGTCCGCGTCAGAAGGTATTCAAGGTCAAATATCAAATATATTGCCTTTTCTCATATAACATTTTAAGGGTGAGAGCTAGTGAAAAGTGTTTGATGCAAAACTTGTAGGTAATATAGCTCCCTACAAAAAACAGCATGATTTTTTTGTCCTCAGACTGAGGGTTTAGAAGATATGGTCTTTTAAAAAACGTAAACTCACAAAAAATTCGGGTTTTCAAGTAATTCTTGAAAATTTTTAATGTAAATGAAAACATTTGTACGCAATGTTTTAACAATGTGTTATCATCTATGAGAAACCATATTTTTTTTTCTTCCAATAGTGGTAGCTTTAAAGATATCATTAGTTTAAAAAGTTCGTCAAATAACAAAAAATCTGA
Organism: Meliscaeva auricollis; assembly: GCA_948107695.1. Classification (NCBI taxonomy): domain Eukaryota; kingdom Metazoa; phylum Arthropoda; class Insecta; order Diptera; family Syrphidae; genus Meliscaeva; species Meliscaeva auricollis. The sequence continues at coordinate 29,514,080 of OX403616.1, read as the reverse complement.
TTTTTGCTTTTTACTCCCAAATGGAGAAGTTGTCCAAAAATAATGTATGCTTTCTTTATAGATTGTAACATTGTCTACAAAAAACAGGTGTCATTTTCATTCACACAAGCGGGCGAAATGTCGTACCGTTAACAATTTTTTATAAAAGCTCTTAAACAAAAGAAAAAATTATTTTAGTAAATTGGTGAAAAGTCGGAAAAACTTGTGACCCTTGATTCAGATGCAGATTCAGTATGCTAACATCCTTTTGAAAAGTAGACCATTGTTGTAATTAACAAATTTTGACTTGCAGGTTTAAGAATAAATAATGAAGATCTGGCAATAATTTAAGACATCTCCTCTGTGCTTCTGATGTTTATTGAAATATTCAAGCTCTGCTTTAAGTCCACCTTCTTGTATTTTCTGAATGTTTGACCACACAATTTCCTTAAATCAAAGTCAAGCAATTGATGCATACCAGCAATTTTAAAATTTAATGGTCGCTCATTTATTTTTTTATTAATATGTTTCAATTTTTAGCACAAATATGTGAATTCTTTTGATATTTGTCAGTTTACTTGACAATCTGTTTGTGATTTGTCAAGTTTGACTACTGCCTGACTTATGTCTGTCAATATTTGAATAATAATTCACCTCATGTAACCCAAGACACAATCCATATTTTTGAATGGATTGTGTCTTGGGTATATTTTTCAGTCTGTCAGTTTTGTTCACCCGACGAAACAAACTTACATTAAGACGCTCCCCCATTCAGGGGTCTGTTGGGTGGTTATCTAAGTATCATATGTTTAGGGAAATGAAATTTTATAGTTTAAATTGTCTGTAATGAGTATGCTAGAAAGTTACAGATGTAGAAATGTCCGGAAAATAGAATATTTGGTTGTAATGTTGTGAGTCAAAATTAATTAATGGTATTTAGATAACTGCGATCCCATTTTCCTCAAAATCTGCATATTCGAAGCTTGCTTGTTCAAATCCCAGATTGAAATAAATATTTTTTTTTATTTGAGTATTTCAGAATAATTTTATTTTTTTTGGAACGGTTTCTCGATTAGTCTCAACGATTAGCAATGAAGGTACATGTTATTTGGACAAAACCGTGGAATACAATATCAAGAGGCTTGAAATACCACGAAATACCACGGAAGGTAGTGTGGGGTAAAACAAAAAAAACAGTCAAATTGCACTTAAGGAACTTCAGAGCACCACTAAAGAAACCACCAAAAGCACGCTAACCACGAATAAAATCAGTGGTAAACCGCGGATATCCACGAAAAAAATCGCGGAAATCTGAAAAAAACCACAGACATCCGCGAAATAAACCGCGGTAAGCCACGCAAAATTTCGCGGATCCACGGTTTTTTTCGCGTTTTTTTTGTTGGTATTTCGTGGTTTATTTTTGTCGTATTTCGTTTTTTTTCATGGTATTTCGTGCTTCTCCGTGGTCCCTCTGCGGTTATTCGCGTCTGTTTTTTTTAAAGATATTTTCAGAACTAAGCAATTTTTAAATGCAATTATGTTTGTTTTCACACAAGGAATACTCACAGAAAAAGAAAATTCAACTGACGAATCGTGTCCGCGTCAGAAGGTATTCAAGGTCAAATATCAAATATATTGCCTTTTCTCATATAACATTTTAAGGGTGAGAGCTAGTGAAAAGTGTTTGATGCAAAACTTGTAGGTAATATAGCTCCCTACAAAAAACAGCATGATTTTTTTGTCCTCAGACTGAGGGTTTAGAAGATATGGTCTTTTAAAAAACGTAAACTCACAAAAAATTCGGGTTTTCAAGTAATTCTTGAAAATTTTTAATGTAAATGAAAACATTTGTACGCAATGTTTTAACAATGTGTTATCATCTATGAGAAACCATATTTTTTTTTCTTCCAATAGTGGTAGCTTTAAAGATATCATTAGTTTAAAAAGTTCGTCAAATAACAAAAAATCTGATTTTTGCTTTTTACTCCCAAATGGAGAAGTTGTCCAAAAATAATGTATGCTTTCTTTATAGATTGTAACATTGTCTACAAAAAACAGGTGTCATTTTCATTCACACAAGCGGGCGAAATGTCGTACCGTTAACAATTTTTTATAAAAGCTCTTAAACAAAAGAAAAAATTATTTTAGTAAATTGGTGAAAAGTCGGAAAAACTTGTGACCCTTGATTCAGATGCAGATTCAGTATGCCAACATCCTTTTGAAAAGTAGACCATTGTTGTAATTAACAAATTTTGACTTGCAGGTTTAAGAATAAATAATGAAGATCTGGCAATAATTTAAGACATCTCCTCTGTGCTTCTGATGTTTATTGAAATATTCAAGCTCTGCTTTAAGTCCACCTTCTTGTATTTTCTGAATGTTTGACCACACAATTTCCTTAAATCAAAGTCAAGCAATTGATGCATACCAGCAATTTTAAAATTTAATGGTCGCTCATTTATTTTTTTATTAATATGTTTCAATTTTTAGCACAAATATGTGAATTCTTTTGATATTTGTCAGTTTACTTGACAATCTGTTTGTGATTTGTCAAGTTTGACTACTGCCTGACTTATGTCTGTCAATATTTGAAAAATAATTCACCTCATGTAACCCAAGACACAATCCATATTTTTGAATGGATTGTGTCTTGGGTATATTTTTCAGTCTGTCAGTTTTGTTCACCCGACGAAACAAACTTACATTAAGACGCTCCCCCATTCAGGGGTCTGTTGGGTGGTTATCTAAGTATCATATGTTTAGGGAAATGAAATTTTATAGTTTAAATTGTCTGTAATGAGTATGCTAGAAAGTTACAGATGTAGAAATGTCCGGAAAATAGAATATTTGGTTGTAATGTTGTGAGTCAAAATTAATTAATGGTATTTAGATAACTGCGATCCCATTTTCCTCAAAATCTGCATATTCGAAGCTTGCTTGTTCAAATCCCAGATTGAAATAAATATTTTTTTTTATTTGAGTATTTCAGAATAATTTTATTTTTTTTGGAACGGTTTCTCGATTAGTCTCAACGATTAGCAATGAAGGTACATGTTATTTGGACAAAACCGTGGAATACAATATCAAGAGGCTTGAAATACCACGAAATACCACGGAAGGTAGTGTGGGGTAAAACAAAAAAAACAGTCAAATTGCACTTAAGGAACTTCAGAGCACCACTAAAGAAACCACCAAAAGCACGCTAACCACGAAAAAACTCGGAAACCACGAATAAAATCAGTGGTAAACCGCGGATATCCACGAAAAAAATCGCGGAAATCTGAAAAAAACCACAGACATCCGCGAAATAAACCGCGGTAAGCCACGCAAAATTTCGCGGATCCACGGTTTTTTTCGCGTTTTTTTTGTTGGTATTTCGTGGTTTATTTTTGTCGTATTTCGTTTTTTTTCATGGTATTTCGTGCTTCTCCGTGGTCCCTCTGCGGTTATTCGCGTCTGTTTTTTTTAAAGATATTTTCAGAACTAAGCAATTTTTAAATGCAATTATGTTTGTTTTCACACAAGGAATACTCACAGAAAAAGAAAATTCAACTGACGAATCGTGTCCGCGTCAGAAGGTATTCAAGGTCAAATATCAAATATATTGCCTTTTCTCATATAACATTTTAAGGGTGAGAGCTAGTGAAAAGTGTTTGATGCAAAACTTGTAGGTAATATAGCTCCCTACAAAAAACAGCATGATTTTTTTGTCCTCAGACTGAGGGTTTAGAAGATATGGTCTTTTAAAAAACGTAAACTCACAAAAAATTCGGGTTTTCAAGTAATTCTTGAAAATTTTTAATGTAAATGAAAACATTTGTACGCAATGTTTTAACAATGTGTTATCATCTATGAGAAACCATATTTTTTTTTCTTCCAATAGTGGTAGCTTTAAAGATATCATTAGTTTAAAAAGTTCGTCAAATAACAAAAAATCTGATTTTTGCTTTTTACTCCCAAATGGAGAAGTTGTCCAAAAATAATGTATGCTTTCTTTATAGATTGTAACATTGTCTACAAAAAACAGGTGTCATTTTCATTCACACAAGCGGGCGAAATGTCGTACCGTTAACAATTTTTTATAAAAGCTCTTAAACAAAAGAAAAAATTATTTTAGTAAATTGGTGAAAAGTCGGAAAAACTTGTGACCCTTGATTCAGATGCAGATTCAGTATGCCAACATCCTTTTGAAAAGTAGACCATTGTTGTAATTAACAAATTTTGACTTGCAGGTTTAAGAATAAATAATGAAGATCTGGCAATAATTTAAGACATCTCCTCTGTGCTTCTGATGTTTATTGAAATATTCAAGCTCTGCTTTAAGTCCACCTTCTTGTATTTTCTGAATGTTTGACCACACAATTTCCTTAAATCAAAGTCAAGCAATTGATGCATACCAGCAATTTTAAAATTTAATGGTCGCTCATTTATTTTTTTATTAATATGTTTCAATTTTTAGCACAAATATGTGAATTCTTTTGATATTTGTCAGTTTACTTGACAATCTGTTTGTGATTTGTCAAGTTTGACTACTGCCTGACTTATGTCTGTCAATATTTGAAAAATAATTCACCTCATGTAACCCAAGACACAATCCATATTTTTGAATGGATTGTGTCTTGGGTATATTTTTCAGTCTGTCAGTTTTGTTCACCCGACGAAACAAACTTACATTAAGACGCTCCCCCATTCAGGGGTCTGTTGGGTGGTTATCTAAGTATCATATGTTTAGGGAAATGAAATTTTATAGTTTAAATTGTCTGTAATGAGTATGCTAGAAAGTTACAGATGTAGAAATGTCCGGAAAATAGAATATTTGGTTGTAATGTTGTGAGTCAAAATTAATTAATGGTATTTAGATAACTGCGATCCCATTTTCCTCAAAATCTGCATATTCGAAGCTTGCTTGTTCAAATCCCAGATTGAAATAAATATTTTTTTTTATTTGAGTATTTCAGAATAATTTTATTTTTTTTGGAACGGTTTCTCGATTAGTCTCAACGATTAGCAATGAAGGTACATGTTATTTGGACAAAACCGTGGAATACAATATCAAGAGGCTTGAAATACCACGAAATACCACGGAAGGTAGTGTGGGGTAAAACAAAAAAACAGTCAAATTGCACTTAAGGAACTTCAGAGCACCACTAAAGAAACCACCAAAAGCACGCTAACCACGAAAAAACTCGGAAACCACGAATAAAATCAGTGGTAAACCGCGGATATCCACGAAAAAAATCGCGGAAATCTGAAAAAAACCACAGACATCCGCGAAATAAACCGCGGTAAGCCACGCAAAATTTCGCGGATCCACGGTTTTTTTCGCGTTTTTTTTGTTGGTATTTCGTGGTTTATTTTTGTCGTATTTCGTTTTTTTTCATGGTATTTCGTGCTTCTCCGTGGTCCCTCTGCGGTTATTCGCGTCTGTTTTTTTTAAAGATATTTTCAGAACTAAGCAATTTTTAAATGCAATTATGTTTGTTTTCACACAAGGAATACTCACAGAAAAAGAAAATTCAACTGACGAATCGTGTCCGCGTCAGAAGGTATTCAAGGTCAAATATCAAATATATTGCCTTTTCTCATATAACATTTTAAGGGTGAGAGCTAGTGAAAAGTGTTTGATGCAAAACTTGTAGGTAATATAGCTCCCTACAAAAAACAGCATGATTTTTTTGTCCTCAGACTGAGGGTTTAGAAGATATGGTCTTTTAAAAAACGTAAACTCACAAAAAATTCGGGTTTTCAAGTAATTCTTGAAAATTTTTAATGTAAATGAAAACATTTGTACGCAATGTTTTAACAATGTGTTATCATCTATGAGAAACCATATTTTTTTTTCTTCCAATAGTGGTAGCTTTAAAGATATCATTAGTTTAAAAAGTTCGTCAAATAACAAAAAATCTGATTTTTGCTTTTTACTCCCAAATGGAGAAGTTGTCCAAAAATAATGTATGCTTTCTTTATAGATTGTAACATTGTCTACAAAAAACAGGTGTCATTTTCATTCACACAAGCGGGCGAAATGTCGTACCGTTAACAATTTTTTATAAAAGCTCTTAAACAAAAGAAAAAATTATTTTAGTAAATTGGTGAAAAGTCGGAAAAACTTGTGACCCTTGATTCAGATGCAGATTCAGTATGCCAACATCCTTTTGAAAAGTAGACCATTGTTGTAATTAACAAATTTTGACTTGCAGGTTTAAGAATAAATAATGAAGATCTGGCAATAATTTAAGACATCTCCTCTGTGCTTCTGATGTTTATTGAAATATTCAAGCTCTGCTTTAAGTCCACCTTCTTGTATTTTCTGAATGTTTGACCACACAATTTCCTTAAATCAAAGTCAAGCAATTGATGCATACCAGCAATTTTAAAATTTAATGGTCGCTCATTTATTTTTTTATTAATATGTTTCAATTTTTAGCACAAATATGTGAATTCTTTTGATATTTGTCAGTTTACTTGACAATCTGTTTGTGATTTGTCAAGTTTGACTACTGCCTGACTTATGTCTGTCAATATTTGAAAAATAATTCACCTCATGTAACCCAAGACACAATCCATATTTTTGAATGGATTGTGTCTTGGGTATATTTTTCAGTCTGTCAGTTTTGTTCACCCGACGAAACAAACTTACATTAAGACGCTCCCCCATTCAGGGGTCTGTTGGGTGGTTATCTAAGTATCATATGTTTAGGGAAATGAAATTTTATAGTTTAAATTGTCTGTAATGAGTATGCTAGAAAGTTACAGATGTAGAAATGTCCGGAAAATAGAATATTTGGTTGTAATGTTGTGAGTCAAAATTAATTAATGGTATTTAGATAACTGCGATCCCATTTTCCTCAAAATCTGCATATTCGAAGCTTGCTTGTTCAAATCCCAGATTGAAATAAATATTTTTTTTTATTTGAGTATTTCAGAATAATTTTATTTTTTTTGGAACGGTTTCTCGATTAGTCTCAACGATTAGCAATGAAGGTACATGTTATTTGGACAAAACCGTGGAATACAATATCAAGAGGCTTGAAATACCACGAAATACCACGGAAGGTAGTGTGGGGTAAAACAAAAAAAACAGTCAAATTGCACTTAAGGAACTTCAGAGCACCACTAAAGAAACCACCAAAAGCACGCTAACCACGAAAAAACTCGGAAACCACGAATAAAATCAGTGGTAAACCGCGGATATCCACGAAAAAAATCGCGGAAATCTGAAAAAAACCACAGACATCCGCGAAATAAACCGCGGTAAGCCACGCAAAATTTCGCGGATCCACGGTTTTTTTCGCGTTTTTTTTGTTGGTATTTCGTGGTTTATTTTTGTCGTATTTCGTTTTTTTTCATGGTATTTCGTGCTTCTCCGTGGTCCCTCTGCGGTTATTCGCGTCTGTTTTTTTAAAGATATTTTCAGAACTAAGCAATTTTTAAATGCAATTATGTTTGTTTTCACACAAGGAATACTCACAGAAAAAGAAAATTCAACTGACGAATCGTGTCCGCGTCAGAAGGTATTCAAGGTCAAATATCAAATATATTGCCTTTTCTCATATAACATTTTAAGGGTGAGAGCTAGTGAAAAGTGTTTGATGCAAAACTTGTAGGTAATATAGCTCCCTACAAAAAACGTCCTCAGACTGAGGGTTTAGAAGATATGGTCTTTTAAAAAACGTAAACTCACAAAAAATTCGGGTTTTCAAGTAATTCTTGAAAATTTTTAATGTAAATGAAAACATTTGTACGCAATGTTTTAACAATGTGTTATCATCTATGAGAAACCATATTTTTTTTTCTTCCAATAGTGGTAGCTTTAAAGATATCATTAGTTTAAAAAGTTCGTCAAATAACAAAAAATCTGATTTTTGCTTTTTACTCCCAAATGGAGAAGTTGTCCAAAAATAATGTATGCTTTCTTTATAGATTGTAACATTGTCTACAAAAAACAGGTGTCATTTTCATTCACACAAGCGGGCGAAATGTCGTACCGTTAACAATTTTTTATAAAAGCTCTTAAACAAAAGAAAAAATTATTTTAGTAAATTGGTGAAAAGTCGGAAAAACTTGTGACCCTTGATTCAGATGCAGATTCAGTATGCCAACATCCTTTTGAAAAGTAGACCATTGTTGTAATTAACAAATTTTGACTTGCAGGTTTAAGAATAAATAATGAAGATCTGGCAATAATTTAAGACATCTCCTCTGTGCTTCTGATGTTTATTGAAATATTCAAGCTCTGCTTTAAGTCCACCTTCTTGTATTTTCTGAATGTTTGACCACACAATTTCCTTAAATCAAAGTCAAGCAATTGATGCATACCAGCAATTTTAAAATTTAATGGTCGCTCATTTATTTTTTTATTAATATGTTTCAATTTTTAGCACAAATATGTGAATTCTTTTGATATTTGTCAGTTTACTTGACAATCTGTTTGTGATTTGTCAAGTTTGACTACTGCCTGACTTATGTCTGTCAATATTTGAAAAATAATTCACCTCATGTAACCCAAGACACAATCCATATTTTTGAATGGATTGTGTCTTGGGTATATTTTTCAGTCTGTCAGTTTTGTTCACCCGACGAAACAAACTTACATTAAGACGCTCCCCCATTCAGGGGTCTGTTGGGTGGTTATCTAAGTATCATATGTTTAGGGAAATGAAATTTTATAGTTTAAATTGTCTGTAATGAGTATGCTAGAAAGTTACAGATGTAGAAATGTCCGGAAAATAGAATATTTGGTTGTAATGTTGTGAGTCAAAATTAATTAATGGTATTTAGATAACTGCGATCCCATTTTCCTCAAAATCTGCATATTCGAAGCTTGCTTGTTCAAATCCCAGATTGAAATAAATATTTTTTTTTATTTGAGTATTTCAGAATAATTTTATTTTTTTTGGAACGGTTTCTCGATTAGTCTCAACGATTAGCAATGAAGGTACATGTTATTTGGACAAAACCGTGGAATACAATATCAAGAGGCTTGAAATACCACGAAATACCACGGAAGGTAGTGTGGGGTAAAACAAAAAAACAGTCAAATTGCACTTAAGGAACTTCAGAGCACCACTAAAGAAACCACCAAAAGCACGCTAACCACGAAAAAACTCGGAAACCACGAATAAAATCAGTGGTAAACCGCGGATATCCACGAAAAAAATCGCGGAAATCTGAAAAAAACCACAGACATCCGCGAAATAAACCGCGGTAAGCCACGCAAAATTTCGCGGATCCACGGTTTTTTTCGCGTTTTTTTTGTTGGTATTTCGTGGTTTATTTTTGTCGTATTTCGTTTTTTTTCATGGTATTTCGTGCTTCTCCGTGGTCCCTCTGCGGTTATTCGCGTCTGTTTTTTTTAAAGATATTTTCAGAACTAAGCAATTTTTAAATGCAATTATGTTTGTTTTCACACAAGGAATACTCACAGAAAAAGAAAATTCAACTGACGAATCGTGTCCGCGTCAGAAGGTATTCAAGGTCAAATATCAAATATATTGCCTTTTCTCATATAACATTTTAAGGGTGAGAGCTAGTGAAAAGTGTTTGATGCAAAACTTGTAGGTAATATAGCTCCCTACAAAAAACAGCATGATTTTTTTGTCCTCAGACTGAGGGTTTAGAAGATATGGTCTTTTAAAAAACGTAAACTCACAAAAAATTCGGGTTTTCAAGTAATTCTTGAAAATTTTTAATGTAAATGAAAACATTTGTACGCAATGTTTTAACAATGTGTTATCATCTATGAGAAACCATATTTTTTTTTCTTCCAATAGTGGTAGCTTTAAAGATATCATTAGTTTAAAAAGTTCGTCAAATAACAAAAAATCTGATTTTTGCTTTTTACTCCCAAATGGAGAAGTTGTCCAAAAATAATGTATGCTTTCTTTATAGATTGTAACATTGTCTACAAAAAACAGGTGTCATTTTCATTCACACAAGCGGGCGAAATGTCGTACCGTTAACAATTTTTTATAAAAGCTCTTAAACAAAAGAAAAAATTATTTTAGTAAATTGGTGAAAAGTCGGAAAAACTTGTGACCCTTGATTCAGATGCAGATTCAGTATGCCAACATCCTTTTGAAAAGTAGACCATTGTTGTAATTAACAAATTTTGACTTGCAGGTTTAAGAATAAATAATGAAGATCTGGCAATAATTTAAGACATCTCCTCTGTGCTTCTGATGTTTATTGAAATATTCAAGCTCTGCTTTAAGTCCACCTTCTTGTATTTTCTGAATGTTTGACCACACAATTTCCTTAAATCAAAGTCAAGCAATTGATGCATACCAGCAATTTTAAAATTTAATGGTCGCTCATTTATTTTTTTATTAATATGTTTCAATTTTTAGCACAAATATGTGAATTCTTTTGATATTTGTCAGTTTACTTGACAATCTGTTTGTGATTTGTCAAGTTTGACTACTGCCTGACTTATGTCTGTCAATATTTGAAAAATAATTCACCTCATGTAACCCAAGACACAATCCATATTTTTGAATGGATTGTGTCTTGGGTATATTTTTCAGTCTGTCAGTTTTGTTCACCCGACGAAACAAACTTACATTAAGACGCTCCCCCATTCAGGGGTCTGTTGGGTGGTTATCTAAGTATCATATGTTTAGGGAAATGAAATTTTATAGTTTAAATTGTCTGTAATGAGTATGCTAGAAAGTTACAGATGTAGAAATGTCCGGAAAATAGAATATTTGGTTGTAATGTTGTGAGTCAAAATTAATTAATGGTATTTAGATAACTGCGATCCCATTTTCCTCAAAATCTGCATATTCGAAGCTTGCTTGTTCAAATCCCAGATTGAAATAAATATTTTTTTTTATTTGAGTATTTCAGAATAATTTTATTTTTTTTGGAACGGTTTCTCGATTAGTCTCAACGATTAGCAATGAAGGTACATGTTATTTGGACAAAACCGTGGAATACAATATCAAGAGGCTTGAAATACCACGAAATACCACGGAAGGTAGTGTGGGGTAAAACAAAAAAAACAGTCAAATTGCACTTAAGGAACTTCAGAGCACCACTAAAGAAACCACCAAAAGCACGCTAACCACGAAAAAACTCGGAAACCACGAATAAAATCAGTGGTAAACCGCGGATATCCACGAAAAAAATCGCGGAAATCTGAAAAAAACCACAGACATCCGCGAAATAAACCGCGGTAAGCCACGCAAAATTTCGCGGATCCACGGTTTTTTTCGCGTTTTTTTTGTTGGTATTTCGTGGTTTATTTTTGTCGTATTTCGTTTTTTTTCATGGTATTTCGTGCTTCTCCGTGGTCCCTCTGCGGTTATTCGCGTCTGTTTTTTTAAAGATATTTTCAGAACTAAGCAATTTTTAAATGCAATTATGTTTGTTTTCACACAAGGAATACTCACAGAAAAAGAAAATTCAACTGACGAATCGTGTCCGCGTCAGAAGGTATTCAAGGTCAAATATCAAATATATTGCCTTTTCTCATATAACATTTTAAGGGTGAGAGCTAGTGAAAAGTGTTTGATGCAAAACTTGTAGGTAATATAGCTCCCTACAAAAAACGTCCTCAGACTGAGGGTTTAGAAGATATGGTCTTTTAAAAAACGTAAACTCACAAAAAATTCGGGTTTTCAAGTAATTCTTGAAAATTTTTAATGTAAATGAAAACATTTGTACGCAATGTTTTAACAATGTGTTATCATCTATGAGAAACCATATTTTTTTTTCTTCCAATAGTGGTAGCTTTAAAGATATCATTAGTTTAAAAAGTTCGTCAAATAACAAAAAATCTGATTTTTGCTTTTTACTCCCAAATGGAGAAGTTGTCCAAAAATAATGTATGCTTTCTTTATAGATTGTAACATTGTCTACAAAAAACAGGTGTCATTTTCATTCACACAAGCGGGCGAAATGTCGTACCGTTAACAATTTTTTATAAAAGCTCTTAAACAAAAGAAAAAATTATTTTAGTAAATTGGTGAAAAGTCGGAAAAACTTGTGACCCTTGATTCAGATGCAGATTCAGTATGCCAACATCCTTTTGAAAAGTAGACCATTGTTGTAATTAACAAATTTTGACTTGCAGGTTTAAGAAGAAATAATGAAGATCTGGCAATAAATTAAGACATCTCCTCTGTGCTTCTGATGTTTATTGAAATATTCAAGCTCTGCTTTAAGTCCACCTTCTTGTATTTTCTGAATGATTGACCACACAATTTCCTTAAATCAAAGTCAAGCAATTGATGCATACCAGCAATTTTAAAATTTAATGGTCGCTCATTTATTTTTTTATTAATATGTTTCAATTTTTAGCACAAATATGTGAATTCTTTTGATATTTGTCAGTTTACTTGACAATCTGTTTGTGATTTGTCAAGTTTGACTACTGCCTGACTTATGTCTGTCAATATTTGAAAAATAATTCACCTCATGTAACCCAAGACACAATCCATATTTTTGAATGGATTGTGTCTTGGGTATATTTTTCAGTCTGTCAGTTTTGTTCACCCGACGAAACAAACTTACATTAAGACGCTCCCCCATTCAGGGGTCTGTTGGGTGGTTATCTAAGTATCATATGTTTAGGGAAATGAAATTTTATAGTTTAAATTGTCTGTAATGAGTATGCTAGAAAGTTACAGATGTAGAAATGTCCGGAAAATAGAATATTTGGTTGTAATGTTGTGAGTCAAAATTAATTAATGGTATTTAGATAACTGCGATCCCATTTTCCTCAAAATCTGCATATTCGAAGCTTGCTTGTTCAAATCCCAGATTGAAATAAATATTTTTTTTTATTTGAGTATTTCAGAATAATTTTATTTTTTTTGGAACGTTTTCTCGATTAGTCTCAACGATTAGCAATGAAGGTACATGTTATTTGGACAAAACCGTGGAATACAATATCAAGAGGCTTGAAATACCACGAAATACCACGGAAGGTAGTGTGGGGTAAAACAAAAAAAACAGTCAAATTGCACTTAAGGAACTTCAGAGCACCACTAAAGAAACCACCAAAAGCACGCTAACCACGAAAAAACTCGGAAACCACGAATAAAATCAGTGGTAAACCGCGGATATCCGCGAAAAAAATCGCGGAAATCTGAAAAAAAACCACAGACATCCGCGAAATAAACCGCGGTAAGCCACGCAAAATTTCGCGGATCCACGGTTTTTTCGCGTTTTTTTTTTTGGTATTTCGTTTTTTTTTCATGGTATTTCGTGCTTCTCCGTGGTCCCTCTGCGGTTATTCGCGTCTGTTTTTTTAAAGATATTTTCAGAACTAAGCAATTTTTAAATGCAATTATGTTTGTTTTCACACAAGGAATACTCACAGAAAAAGAAAATTCAACTGACGAATCGTGTCCGCGTCAGAAGGTATTCAAGGTCAAATATCAAATATATTGCCTTTTCTCATATAACATTTTAAGGGTGAGAGCTAGTGAAAAGTGTTTGATGCAAAACTTGTAGGTAATATAGCTCCCTACAAAAAACGTCCTCAGACTGAGGGTTTAGAAGATATGGTCTTTTAAAAAACGTAAACTCACAAAAAATTCGGGTTTTCAAGTAATTCTTGAAAATTTTTAATGTAAATGAAAACATTTGTACGCAATGTTTTAACAATGTGTTATCATCTATGAGAAACCATATTTTTTTTTCTTCCAATAGTGGTAGCTTTAAAGATATCATTAGTTTAAAAAGTTCGTCAAATAACAAAAAATCTGATTTTTGCTTTTTACTCCCAAATGGAGAAGTTGTCCAAAAATAATGTATGCTTTCTTTATAGATTGTAACATTGTCTACAAAAAACAGGTGTCATTTTCATTCACACAAGCGGGCGAAATGTCGTACCGTTAACAATTTTTTATAAAAGCTCTTAAACAAAAGAAAAAATTATTTTAGTAAATTGGTGAAAAGTCGGAAAAACTTGTGACCCTTGATTCAGATGCAGATTCAGTATGCCAACATCCTTTTGAAAAGTAGACCATTGTTGTAATTAACAAATTTTGACTTGCAGGTTTAAGAATAAATAATGAAGATCTGGCAATAATTTAAGACATCTCCTCTGTGCTTCTGATGTTTATTGAAATATTCAAGCTCTGCTTTAAGTCCACCTTCTTGTATTTTCTGAATGTTTGACCACACAATTTCCTTAAATCAAAGTCAAGCAATTGATGCATACCAGCAATTTTAAAATTTAATGGTCGCTCATTTATTTTTTTATTAATATGTTTCAATTTTTAGCACAAATATGTGAATTCTTTTGATATTTGTCAGTTTACTTGACAATCTGTTTGTGATTTGTCAAGTTTGACTACTGCCTGACTTATGTCTGTCAATATTTGAAAAATAATTCACCTCATGTAACCCAAGACACAATCCATATTTTTGAATGGATTGTGTCTTGGGTATATTTTTCAGTCTGTCAGTTTTGTTCACCCGACGAAACAAACTTACATTAAGACGCTCCCCCATTCAGGGGTCTGTTGGGTGGTTATCTAAGTATCATATGTTTAGGGAAATGAAATTTTATAGTTTAAATTGTCTGTAATGAGTATGCTAGAAAGTTACAGATGTAGAAATGTCCGGAAAATAGAATATTTGGTTGTAATGTTGTGAGTCAAAATTAATTAATGGTATTTAGATAACTGCGATCCCATTTTCCTCAAAATCTGCATATTCGAAGCTTGCTTGTTCAAATCCCAGATTGAAATAAATATTTTTTTTTATTTGAGTATTTCAGAATAATTTTATTTTTTTTGGAACGGTTTCTCGATTAGTCTCAACGATTAGCAATGAAGGTACATGTTATTTGGACAAAACCGTGGAATACAATATCAAGAGGCTTGAAATACCACGAAATACCACGGAAGGTAGTGTGGGGTAAAACAAAAAAAACAGTCAAATTGCACTTAAGGAACTTCAGAGCACCACTAAAGAAACCACCAAAAGCACGCTAACCACGAAAAAACTCGGAAACCACGAATAAAATCAGTGGTAAACCGCGGATATCCGCGAAAAAAATCGCGGAAATCTGAAAAAAAACCACAGACATCCGCGAAATAAACCGCGGTAAGCCACGCAAAATTTCGCGGATCCACGGTTTTTTCGCGTTTTTTTTTTTGGTATTTCGTTTTTTTTTCATGGTATTTCGTGCTTCTCCGTGGTCCCTCTGCGGTTATTCGCGTCTGTTTTTTTTAAAGATATTTTCAGAACGAATATTTTTAGCCTAGTTTCTACAGTCTGCGATGAAATATTTACGATAGCGATCCAAAACAATTTTGGAATGAAAAGAATAAAAAAATCTTACAAAACCGGAAAGGCAGATATTATTTCGTTCCACAGTTTTCATTCTTGCTCAATGCGGGAATTAATGAGCAAACCCCCAGACTGAGGGCTTAGAAAATATGGTCATTTATAAAACGTAAACTCACAAAAATTTCGGGTTTTCAAGTATTACTTGAAAGTTGTAAATGTAATTGAAAACATTTGTGCACAATGTGTTATCATCTGTGAGAAACCATATTTTTTTTTCTTCCAATAGTGTTAGTTTTAGATATCATTAGTTTAAAATACATAATTATGACAAAAATGATATTGGTACCCCAACAAAAGACATAAATCTCTCAGCCGTATAGGGTTAAACAAAATTAAATTTTTTTTTTTAGAAAATTCAATTTTAGAAAACGGTTGACAATATTTTTCTGAAGTTTTGATCTGAGATGTGCATTAATATTTTCTTGAAAACGGCAAACCAACTTTTTTATAAACAAGCTTTGAGAAATTTTTTTATTATTATTTTTTTTTTTTAAAACGGCTCCAACGATTTTTTTTTTTCGTCTAAAAATGTACCTTTCTTAATCAGATCAAATTGCATACTAAATTTAGAGCTCAAAACAATTTAAAATAAAGATTATCTCATATTAATAATGGATTCTATTTTTTCTTACACTTTTTTTTAAAGATTTGCGTATCAAATTATTGATTTTTAAAAACTGTATAAAAATCTTTAACATATACAGCAACTTTCAAACACAGAGCAAGTACGTCTGACCCAATCGTTCATTTTGTTTTGTTTTTCAAAATTCTTTGCCGCTAAAATTACTTCTTTATTCAAAATATTTGAATATGTATATATATATCCACATTTTCTTCTGCATTGATGCCGATCATAACAATATTCATGAAATATTTTTTTTACCATTGAGTATTAAATATCCCATCTCTCCTGGGCAATAAAATAAAGGGTGA
This sequence comes from Meliscaeva auricollis, assembly GCA_948107695.1. Lineage (NCBI taxonomy): Eukaryota > Metazoa > Arthropoda > Insecta > Diptera > Syrphidae > Meliscaeva > Meliscaeva auricollis. The sequence goes on along the minus strand of OX403616.1, from coordinate 29,497,859 downwards.
TGCACAAATATTCAATTCGGGCAGAAATAGAAAAAAAATAATAAAATATTTAAAATGATCAATCGAAAAAAGTTACTCATACGCCGCAGTGACCAGTTAGGATAAAATTCAGAAAATAATAAAAACAAAAATGTGTATTATTAAATAAACTAGCTATTGTTAAGGAATCAATTTCTTTGTTGATTATTAACTTCAATTAAAAAAAAACTAAAGAAATTATTTTAAAAATATATTTGTATTGATACATCCCAGAGCTTTTAATTACGAATAGGTACCTACAAAGTTACTTTATATTATGTATATCGCAGATAAAAATAAGTTGAGTAGTTTGTACTCAAAAGTCAAATAAATAAACAACACGACTGGATTGCACGTTCTTGGTCTTATAGATAAAGGTGCTATGTAAAGGTGCTAAGCCTTTTTTAATAAAATTTTGTAAATGCAGTTTTAGAAAAAAAATTCAAAAACATAAAATTCGATTTTCAAATGCCTACAACAACTTCTTAAATGAATTTAAACTTAAAACGAAGCATGCAATTCGATTCTGTAATGATACATTTTTACGAAAACTATTTTGAAAATCGTTAGAGCTGCTTTTTAAAAAAAAAATTGCAAGGACTTTTATAAAAGTCCATGATACATTCAAAAAAATTGGTATGCCATTTTTAAGATATTATTTATCAACATCTAAAAACTAAATTATGAAAAAAATATTGAGTAGATTTCGAAAAAATGATTTTTCAAAAAAACAAAATTTCGTTTTCTAAACATTATTACGGCAACTTAAAAGCTTTCATGTAAAGAAAATGGTTGAAATTGATATCGCAAGTAAAAAAGAAATCATAATCAAGAATAGCGGAAGCTATTGGAATTTTTTGTATCCGTTCATGATTTTAACTAATTTATTTCCTTAGCGATAAATTGGCCTTAAGTAGATTGGATAAGGTAGATTATTTTAAATCATATACAAATATGCAGGTCAATTGCTTGCATCTTTGTGGTTGTGGTTTAAAGAGGGCACTAAACTTGTGAATTATAAAATTAAAATAATTATGAGACCAATAGGTTGTTAAGGAATGGTCAGATGTGCAATTTTTGAAGAAAAAAATGCCAACACTAAGTATATGAAAAGTAGTAAAAAGGTACTTTTCAGACTAAGAACTTTGGGAAAACTGTTCACTGAAGTGTATTCCAACAGCTTTGGTAACATAACTTTTCCGTTCATGTTGTGTAAGGGATAAATAGATTTAACGATTGGCACAAACATTTTTTTTTTAGAATTAGTCTAATTAATCACGACTACTTGCCTGTCTAAGCCCTGGGTTATGATACGTCATGAAACGTAAAGAATACACGTTTTCGAGACATTTTTATGTGTGAGTGCCGTTGTCGTCGTCGGTATCGGTCGCCGTTGGCGTAAATGGCGTTGAAAATTTGAAAACACGATTTTGAATTAGACCTTCTTGTACTTTTCATACAAAAACCTTCCAAAAATATCACTTTTTTGGACAGTATTATAAATTTGCATTTTTTAAACTGTTTCAATGAACCACGGTACTGATTTTCAAAATAATGGACTTATCTAATAACAGGAATACTTAATTCTTAATTCTCAATTAAATTCATTTTTTTAAATAAAAATAATCATGAGATACTTGTGCCATAATTGTTATTACGAAATTTTCAAAGTGCCTACACTGACTATATAGAAAATGGTACTTTTGAGTTTCAAAACTTAGAGAAAATCACATATTTTCGGTGCCTACGAGCACCTTGAATTATGTTCTACAGAAAAATAAGGACCTATATTCAATGGATGAATGATTAAACACATATTTGACTTGTGAGATCCTCCATATTCTCCTCCGCCTCCCCTAGCTTTAAAGCCCCCAAAGCCCAGCTTATGGTAATCTTACGACTTACAGCTTACTGGTGTTTTTGAAACCAATGGGATCGTGCTACAAAAAATACTTAATTTTTGAAGTTTTACTTCCGTTTATAAAAATATTCAATATACAGCATTAACACACAGACTTTTTCAGCCCATTATTACTTGTTTTTTTTTTACAAAGACACTATAAGTAAGGAAAGAGCAACAACATACTTACATTTTACACTGGGATTATTTTTTTTTTATATCCATTTTGTGTGCAACACAATTTTGTGTGCAACACAATAAATTTAATTACAGAAATCGGCCATTGTTATTTGTAATCTGATTGATTCATTTCCCACACTTGATAGAAAAAAAATAATAATGTTGGACGCTGATAAAATAGGATTTTTTTTATTTTCCACGGGGAAGTTATGGTAAAATAGAGTAAAGACAAAAAATACTTTTTGTATATCTGAAAAAGTATTAAAGAAAGAAGTATGAAATCAATTTTATTAAATACATAAACTGAAATGAAGATGAGTTTTGATCAAAAAAAACTCTTGGAAATCAACTTTTCAAGTTAAAAATTATTTTCTAAAATCACATATTTTTTTAGACCTTTGAAAATGATGTTGGTGTGGGTAAAAATGATGTTTTATTGAAAAACAAATTATGCACATTAATAGGTAATAAAAAGAAATTATATTCAAAATGCTCCATAACGGTTTTTTGAGCTCTAAGGAACAAAAACGTTTTTGAAAGTTTATGTGCGTGGTTTAATTGATTTTAAAAATCAGGTAATAATAAAAATATTTTGTCAAAACACCTTTTAGATTTATGTGCTGTCTACACATCTGTGAAGAAATTAGATTTCTAAACATTTTTTCAGTGAATAACAGTAAAAACAAAATTTTTCAGTCCAAGTTTTTTGACCGTTCCCAACTGTATTTTAATTTTATCTATTTTATATTTACATTTTCAAACTTAAAACACGGCCATTAAATTTTAGGCAAATCCTTTTTTGTACAAAATTTCACAATTTTCTGACGCGGTGCTTATTAACTAATTACTCAAGCCTCATACAATTATGATTCTTTACCTTCAAATTACCTTTATTTCGATATATCACACATAACTGTGCATGCTGCAAAAGCTTCACAAACTTGAAAAGAGTTTTATGGAAATTCAACAAAATTGTCCGCGTCGTCGTCGTAACTCGACCAGTCCCCAGACGTTTTTTGATTTTTTTTTTTTTTGACCAAAAATAACGGTACTTGTCATATACCGGTCTTAGAAAAACTCATTTTTCTCAAAAACGGTGCCTACGATTTTGATTAAAAAATCATGGTAATTTTTTTGGGTAAGGTCTATTTTTAAATGAGAACCATTTTTTTCAAAAAACGTTATTAACGGTACCTGCCATAGAACCGTTTTTTTAGATTCTGATATTCTCCATCATGACTCAATCGATTTCAACCATTTTCTTACATGGATACTTTCAAGTTGCTGTAATAATATTTAATAAAAAAATTTCGGAAATTTAAAAAAAAAATAAAAAAAAAACATTGAAATTTTATTTTTGAAAAATCATTTTTCGAAAACTATTCAATATTTTTTTCAAATTTTAGTTTTTAGATGTTGATAAATAATATCTTAAAAATGGCGTACCAATTTTTTTTTATAAAAGTCCTTTCAAAATTTTATATGGTAAAAATAGTTTGTTTAAAAAACGGCTCAAACGATTTTCAATTTTTTTTTTGTCTAAAAATGTATCATTATAGAAGAAATCAAACTGTATAATTTGTTTTGAGGTTAAACTCATTTAATATGTTTTCAATTAATGAATGCGTTAATATTAAAAAAATTAATGAAAAATTTGATAATATTAAACATATATGTAGCTTAATTTTAAGATGTACTATCTATTTTCTTCAGCAATGGAATACAAAGCTTATTGATTCAATTAAAAACACAGATTGTAAGTGATATAGTACAGAAAAAACATAGAACAATGTACTTTATATGCTCTTTTCACCAGTGGTACCATTCATAACAACTGACTGTGTCTACTAAAATAATTTTTAATTTATATAAATCTACTCCTAAAATGTCACCAATTGTTTTGATACACAATTTGTTCTAATAAGACACTCAAAAGCTTCGCAATATCATTAAATGATATCAAAAATAGTATAAATAAGAGCTCTCATAAATCTGTTAAGAAATTCTAAATTCATATACTAAATATACTTTTCACGTAAACAAAATAGCTTTTAACTCTAGTAAAACTAAACCGATTTTTAAAGTTAAAGTTAAAGATTGAAGCCTCAGTAAAATACAATACAATTCTTTATCTGTAAATATAGGCTCCACAAGGAAAAAATTATCAATTTTCACATTATCTACCGTAATTTTTGCATTTTTTTTAATTTATTATTTTAATTAAAATTGATTATAATAAAAAATTGATCAGCTGTTATTTTAAAATATCAAACATTAATGTCGGTCAGCTACAAGCTTAAAAAAAAAAAACATTTGAAATTGGTCAAACGCAAAAATAGATCAAATTACTGGGGCTTGTCGATAAATTTATTTCAATTTTATGGAATATTTAAATTAATTTCAAAAGAAAGCCCATAACATATGCTTCTTTGAAAAAAATTCCCTTCTAGAACATTCCTCTAAATTTTTTAAGCAATTTTACATATCCAACAAAAAACTCTACAAAAATTATTAATGATAGGAAGCATAACTTCTGGCACGCGTGCATGGGTACACACACCTTTTTTTTACAAGTTCTACGCTATCTCAATGTCACACCCACCACTATTTGAGCAGCTGATCCTCAAATGATTATTGGAAAATTATTATTTGCATCACAAATCAATGAATCGTTGTGAAATTATTAAGTAAAAATTAACGCTACCTTGCTGGCTATAAGGTGGTAACACTGATCTATACTATAGGTATCGAAATATCACCAAAATAGATTTATTCTGAATAGAACTCAAATTCCTTTGAGATAACTTATCTTTTATTCTTGACGACTGAGACTTTTAAAATCTGCTATATTTTCTCAGAAAACTGATATAATATACCAAAAAAAAATATTTAACCAAAAAAAAAACAACAAATATTTTCTTGCTGATAAAAAAAAATTCGTCAACAAAATAAACAATTGCCTAAATTATTTCAAACAGTTGACTACTTTAAAGTAGTACTAAAAATTCATTATAACCTAAAAGAGAAAAAAAAAACAACTTCTAAACATTTTACTATACACTCAGTCAATTTTGTTTATTAACAAAAACTGGAGGTAGTAACTCCAGAGGTAAAATTTTCTTAATGAATATTATTTTTGTCATGATCAGTATCAGTAGTGAATTAAGTGGTCATGAGTGAATATCAGTTTTACGGATTCTAAATATAAAAAATCAGTTTATCCTTTATAATAGTCATATTATCAGCAAACAAAAAAATATTATCAAAAAGTTTGTAAATTCGAGCAATGCATTACTGTAACAAACCTAATTTTCAAATTTATTTAAAATACATATAACTTTGGTCTTAATAACATTTCTTACTGAATGAAAATAAAAAAAAAATAGTGTCACTTGATTGTAAAAAAAAACAAATACAAATGAGTAGCAAATAAAGTAAATAATACAAAAACTGCGTAAAAAAAATAAAAAATATTTCGGCCATTGCCAATAACAATCCAGTCATTTTACTATGTTCAAATATGACAATTATCGACTTCTTAATATTGGCTCTAATTCTGATATCATTCACAATAAATCTGCTGGCACTAGGTGCATTTTGGGTGACACCAGGATTACGGACAACGGCTAATCGATTTGTTGTGAATTTATTAATTATTAATTTAGCCGGTTGCTGTATATTGGCACCAACATTAATTTTGATTGGCAATCAAAACACAGTAAACAGTAATGTTTACAGCTTAGATATCATGAGGAGAAAAAACACTACTTATTCACACCAGAAGATGATGCAGAACATTGGAGATATTCAAAACGACATTCCGTTACCACAACTTGAACAGAATAAATACACAGACATGATAATAGATCCTATTGACGAGCAAAGAATATTAGAATCAACTCAACTAATGAGACTTTGGTCAATTGATATGGCAGCAGCATTAGGAACATTATCAGTTCTCCTAGTGGTAGGTGATACATGGATGGCAGTGAGAGATCCACTTCATTATCACACTCGTATATCGAGAATGAAGGCATGGGTATTGATCACAATGACCTGGACACTGGGAATATTTTTTGGAATGATATCAGCATACAGACAAATGAATTTCGAATGTATCACAGTCATCGAAAAGAAAAGAAATGTACTTTCTGAGGAGATCGAAGAGTTGACCCTTACAATGAGTACGATTTTTAACATGATATTTGCTTATATTTATTGTATTGTGATCATTTTGCTACCTTTTGGATTCGTTTGTGGAATGTATTGGAGAATATTCTCCGAAGCCAAAGGAAATGGTGTAAAAAAACTTAAGAATAGATCATCACCGCTTCTACAAAGTATGAATTACTTATCACACAGTCAGCTGCAGGAGAGATTAATATTACTGAGAAAGAAAAAATTGTCTAACAAAAGTTTTGATGTGGAAATTAACCATTTTTCTAAAGAAACTTCGAGTTTTTCAAATTCAAATGAAGAAATCCATCGATATCCATTAAAACCAATTCTAGTACGATCTTCCGATCGAGTATATGCCATCCGTCAGATATACTCCACACCAAATTTTCAAAAATTTAACCAGGGCTACAGCAACTTCCTAACTGGCTTTGAGTCTACATCCAACCTGCGTTATATGGCTCAACAAGCTATACAAATTCCTACCTCGCACATTTCACCAAAGTCCTCCAACTACATGATATCAGTTTTTAAGCACCGTGAAGAGTCACGTGCTGCTCGCATCAGTATTTTAGTAGTAATAATGTTTCTTGTATCATACTTGCCCTATGGAATTTTGGTCTTACTACAAGGTAGCCAGGTGATCGAGAATTTTCCATATTCAACTCAGCTAGCAGTATTCATGATTATACTCGCTAATCTCTGTTCACCTTTTATCTTTGCTTATAGGAATAAGCGCGTTCGACATGGAGTCACTCGCCTCTTGGGCTTTGATATCCGTTCAAGAGAGTATCGACAGCAGGATAAGTGTGTCATGGTGCGACACTTTGGTGCAAAAGCCAGTTTGAGTGTTAAAAGAAATAGCAGAAAATTATATGCATATTCAAGAAATTCATGTAAATATATTAGACCTATTTTGGATACATCTCCAAAAAGCTTACTTGGCCCAAAATATAACAAAAAGACATTTGGAACATACACATACTTGACAAATTCAGCGTCCGTTCAAAGTGGCATAGTATTTGGTCACATGGCTATTGTCAATAATACAACAGTTGATGTTCGCCTAGGATATCCGCAGTAGCGGTATTTGCTCAAATTGGATAATATGGTTTTCTAAAAATCGTAGCTATCCACCATTAAATTATTTATTTTTTTTCATACCTACAAGACATTCAAATTTCGAATCATTAGAAAAATGTATTAATTTTTAACTAATTTTTCGATAAATAAAACATTTAAATTAAAAAAAGAGTTCTTGGTTTTAATTTTAGCTACCATTTCTTCAGTGACTCATAATATTGTACGCTTTTAATATTGTTTTGAATTTTGCAATGCGCGGGAACTCATCGTTGGATGGAAATTTCCATTTTTTGAGATAAATTACACAAGAAAAAACAAAAAACACTTTTTCGGTAGTAGCGTCTAATGTAAAATTAACAAAACTTATTTGGTTACTTCATTCAAATGGTTGACAGCACTGACAAGTCAACTGTCTGATTTGGAGCATATCTCATTTGACAGTTGAAAAGTTTTATATTTTCTCCTATGTTTGTACTACTCATAGGTAAGTATTTAATATTTTGATAAGTGAATACCCGCAATGGGATGAGTATTCTTCTTTATCGCATGGAAACTGAGATATGTATATGCAAATGGAATTATTAAATTAATTTTGACTAAATATTTGATCGAGATAAAAGATAAACTTTTAAAATGCAGAACAACGAATAAAGGCGTGTGTCAGTTAGTAGGTATTTATTCATTGGATAGAACAAGAGTCAGATATTACGTATTTTTTTGAATAATTATTTTATTTCCGAGATAGGCCGGGTTCAAGACAAACCAACTGGACTTAAGTTCAGTTCAGTTGGTTGTTGGACGGATATTAATTTGACATTTCAGTTGAAGTATAGGTATACCCGTCCTGATTTCAAATTCAATTTTTCAGCCTTCTGTGGTTTTCGGATGGTTGAAAAACCTTATAATTCCAAGTCATCAGATAAAGACAAATTCACATCAATTGAAATTTTTAATATTAGAACTGATGTTCTGTCATTTTTTCTAAGTCTGAAAACCTCAGTCGTGAAGATTTGATTATTAGTACTCAAGAAATAAGCTCTTAAAGCCACACATATCAGGTCTTTTTTCGGAGAGTTTTCAGATTAGAAAAACAAACATTTTGCCTTTTTTAATTCCCCTAAAAACACAGAAGGCTGAAAAATAAACCTAAACGACTTTCAAATATAAAATCAGGACCCGTATACCTATAAAACTACATACTCAGATTTTAGTTATACCTCAACTCCCAAAATTTGCTGTCGGCTCTTGGTCTAATTGTACTGTGTTTGAAATAGAACATTTATTTTTCAAAGCTATACAAAATGAATCTGTTGATTGTAAAAATTAAATAATATAATTAAATTTTCCATTGAGTTCACTTCAGTAGTTATTTTAATTAGAAAACCCGAATTTTTGCAATACATGTTCTTGCTTATACGGGTGTCCCAAAATCATTACATTAGCTGCTTTCTTCATTTGCACTAGCACATACATACCCAACTAAATTTTCAGATGAGAAATGCCCATCTGAAAATCGTAACTAAATGTCAAGAAACGTAACTGACAGTCATCTTACTTTTTGTGACATTTGACCAATCAGAGTATGTCAACTGAACTGAGCTAAAGGTTCTTGAAACCGGCCATTGTTAAAAAATAGTCCTAGGAATACATTTTTAAATGTCGGCAAAAATTATCTGTCATACTCGTTTACAAATCCGACAGCTTTTCAAGAAATAAAAGGTCCGTTTGGGAACTTTTTGGGCTGAAATATGAAATCCGTCAAAGTTTTTAGAGTGGGGATGAAATTCTTTCAATTACAGTTGAAACTGCTCAAATGGTGGGGATCGTGTATTTGAGCAGTTTCAACTCTCAAATATCGGACACTTTTTGTTTTATTTATAAAATAATTCACTTTTTGATTGTATTTTAATTTTTTGCTAATTGATTTAAAATTCCCGACATTCAAAAATATTTTCATGTTTTTTTTTTCATTTCTAATTTGTTATTTTTTTTTGTTTTGTCAATCAAACGATTTTGACAGAATTCATATTTCAGACGCAAGTAATTCTTTAAGCAGAAATTATCAGTACGCTCTCTCTTGACAGGTTTGACAGGACTTGGACTCAAATATAGTAGAAATTCGTTGTTTTGGCGAGTACCCAAACAGACCTTAAAACAAACAGCAATCAAAAATTTTTATGAAAATGACTTTTAAGATCAAACATTTTCAATTTTTATTTACAATTTTGCTGATTCTATAAAATATATAAATGAGTGTTTGAAAAATTCAATATTACTATCTGATTGTTTAATGGGGTTTTCGTTTGGTACAAAAAAATCAATTTATTTTGAATCTGGATTTGTAAAGCCTTCGATTGGGCAAAAAAATTGATATATTTTTTGATCTAAAACCAAATTTGCGAATCTAGATTTTTCGGCAGATCTACTAACACCACTATGCACCATAATTGACAGCCTTCAATTTGACAGGTTTTTGTTTAGTAAGTTATTTGTGGTAAGAAAGATTTGCATAAAACAGTTTAGGATTCTAATGGAAGCAGTTTTGAGTGAATTAATTAATTGGTCCAGCTCAACTTCAGCTCAACAAGGGGGAGGCAAGTGGTGAAGAGCTTTGCGAAATAATCAAACTTTTATTTCGGAAGAAAGTTATACACCGGGTTAAGGACTTCGTAAAGGGCGTAATACACAATTACTCCGAGAAAGAAGTAAGTTTTTTTTGAAAAAAAGTTATTTTTGTAACGAAATGATTTTTGTTTAGTATCGAGAGAATTTCAGACTTTCCACAGAAACCGAGACAAAACTCATTAACAAGTATGAACGCTCAAGGCATTTCAATTAAAGAATCGGTTGCGGGGGAAGGACAGATATTAGTGCTGAAGAACAATGTTTAGCATTCCTTTGATATATTTTGATTGGTCAATTAAAAAATTCTACAAAACTTAAAATATTTTGCTTCATAGGTTCGCTGGTAACAAGGATAGTTACAGGGAAGCCTATTCCATTTCTCACTATCTAGTGCTTACAAAGTATGCACCAATAAGAGGTGTTATTTTGATATTCAAAGAAAAATGGCATTTTTGGAGATAAATGATCGGATGTTTATTTCATTATAAAGAGGAAGGTATGCCGTTAATAATGAAACACAACATCAGCCAAATGGCCGCCAAGACCACGCTTACAGGACCATATCCTTTTCATGAAATTTTCCATAACCAAATCGCAAAGTGGCTGCCCTATGTCCTCGATAGCCTCACGAATTTCATCTTTGAGGTCTTGAATCGACGCTGGGCTGTTGGCGTAGACCTTATCTTTCACGTGGCCCCAAAGGAAGAAGTCGCAAGGTGTTAAATCACAAGATCTCGGTGGCCAATTGTGATCACCTCTTCGAAAGATAACACGGTCCGGAAACTTTTCCCGTAAAAGATCGATGGTTTCATTGCTTGTGTGGCACATAGCGCCGTCTTGTTGAAAGTAAACGTTGTCCAGATCAATACCATCCAATTCAGGCCATAAAAAATCATTAATCATCTCCCGATAGCGCAATCCATTGACCGTAACTGTTGCTCCAGCATCATTTTCAAAAAAGTAAGGTCCAATGACCCCGCGGGACCATAAACCGCACCAAACAGTCACGCGTTGAGGATGGAGAGGCTTTTCAACAATAACTCTTGGGTTTTCCGAGCCCCAGATGCGACAGGTTTGCTTGTTGACGTAGCCTCCGAGGTGGAAATGGGCCTCATCAGTCAAGATGATTTTTCGATGAAATTCCGGTTCATTTTCATGCATTTCAAGGACCCAATCAGCAAAGACACGACGTTGTTGATGATCAGCCGGCTTGAGTTCTTGTGTTAACTGAACTTTATAAGCCTTAAGACCCAAGTCTTTATGTAAAATACGGTGTAATGACGTTTGTGGAATGCCTAATTCCAAAGAACGACGAGGAATGGACAAACCTGGGTTTTCTTCAACACTTTGGGCTACAACAGCAATATTCTCAGTTGTTCTTGAGCGACGTGCACGGGTTTTATTCTTCACATCACTAACTTGTCCCAACGGCTCGAATTTGTCCACCAATTTCTGTATTGCGGTCCGACAAGGTGCTTCACGACGACCCAAAAATGTTTTAGTTTTACGAACCGTCTCTGCCAAATTTTCACCATTTTTATAGTGAATTTTAATAATTTCAATGCGTTGTTGAAGCGTGTATCGTTCCATTTTTATTAATAACGTAGTTTCTACTTGTCAAATGTCAAAAAATGACAGCTTCAAAAGTGACAGCTACCGAAATAGCGGGCTATTCAAAATAACACCTCTTATTTTATGGAATTTTTGTATGATATTTCAACAGATTACATGAATTTTCCTCCAACAGGAGAAGAAATTCGCAAATGTAGTTACATAATATATTAGTCATTTATTATTATTTTTAATAATGGTTTTATCTTTTATTAAAACTTGCCGGTTTGTGCTAGGTTGCACAGACGGGTCCAGTGGCGTATCAAGAAAAAAGTTTGGGGGGGGGGGGGATTGAGTATCTGAGCTCCCTATAAATCTTTAAAATTTACGAAAAAGTTTCAGTTAATCATGAACATTATAATGAAATCACCTAAATAATAAAATGATTTTAGGGGCTTGCGGGGGCTTCAGCCCCCTGAGTCCCCCCTTTAATACGTCACTGGACGGGTCGTATAAAGATATATATATACGAAAGCCAGCCTACAAAATTAGATTAACTTGCGTCAGTCGGAACGGACTCATTTTAATTATGTTGCAGGGTATTTGTGATGCCAACAATGTCTTCCTAGATGTTTTTTTAGGATCTCCGAGTAAAATTCATGACTCGAGAATCTACAAACTTTCATTCATATCCAAGGACATACTAACAATATGCGGTTCACAATATCACATATTAGGTGATTTTCTTCCACAGTTCTTGTTCCATTTCCTAAGGCCCACATATTTTTTGTTCTTTTTTTTCCTGCAGATACCAAGTACTCTGGAACAAGTGAATCGTCTAGCTTCACAATCTCATTACCTTCGTCATCGTATTCGGTCTCCACTAGGACAGATCCACTTGAGTTGTTAGTTTAGTGCGTTTTTCATCTATTTTTTGTGCAATGTGGTGCAAATTGGAACCATGTGAAGCAACACTTTATCATGACGCTCTCCCCACCGTCCTTCACTGTTTCTTAGATATGGAGTCCTTGGATGGTCTCCCCAGTACGTCGGGTATGGGATTGCTTCATATGGTTCCTATCCTTAGGAGGAAGTAATATTGCAACAGGGTGAAGACCCAAAGCAAATGTCCAAAATCGTGAAGGAATGGCTCACCCAACAACATTGTAAGCTAATGCAAAATTCATTTCATTTTCCATTTTAAAACAATTTAAAATCCCATCAAACTCCCATCAAAAACTTGAAATTGAAAAGATTCGATTTAATTTGATAACTGATACTGCTAGCTGTTTCACAGACACAAATATGCACCAATACTGTAGCAAATAAAAATCAATCTGAAATGTGTTCATTTCGCCACGAAAAAAATCAATTTATAGATCAAAAAATAAATTTACCATATAAGAAAACCCCATAAGAGTCTGAAAAGTTTATTCCTCTGGCAGTTAACTGTTTGTTTATTTGATGATTGAAAAATCGGTTCTAAATCTAAAATTTTATATTTTTTTTTTCATTTCGAAAACGTGAATTTGATTTGCAAAAGGCTGAATTTAGTTTGCAAAAGGTTGAAATTGTAATGCGAAAGGATGAATTTGTTTCGAAAAATGGTAAATTTAAAGTTAATATCCTCTGTATACTTTATGTAGCTTAAAAACTGACAGAAAATTGCATTGAAATACTAACGAAATGTATATATAAACTTACTTTGAATATTACCATAACCTGGTAATCGAATTTGTAGAATTAGTGTACTTGAAAAAATATTCACGAGTGGGTCGGACGTACTTGCTCTTAGGGTCATACTGGACGTTATATGAAGTTTATAAAAATTTATAAAGTTTTTAAAAATAAATTTTATGAAAAAAGTTAAAAAAAAATTCAAATTAACTTCTTAAATTGTTTTGAGCAAAATAGCATACTATTTGATTTATATAAGATACATTTTTAGGAAAAAAAAATTGAAATCGTTAAGGAAACTGTGTGGTCAAACATTCAGAAAATACAAGAAGGTGGACTTAAAACAGAGCTTGAATATTTCAATTAACCTCAGAAGCGCAGAGGAGATGCCTTAAATTATTGCCAGATCTTCATTACTTCTTCTTAAACCTGCAAGTCAAAATTTGTTAATTACAACAATGGTCTACTTTAGACGTAGATTATTTTTCTACTCTTAAATCCAAGAATATATTTTGTTGAAATGTTTGATATCAAATAATTTGAAGGTTACGAAGATGCTTCCGTATGAAAAATTTCATCAAAATCAGTTGAGTCGCTTATGAGAAACTCAAAAATGAGAAAAAAAGGTTTTAAAGTAGATACCGTTATTATAATTTCTAAAAATATTCGTATATATATTTTTTTATTTCAAAAGTACGGCCTTACTAATAGTATATAAATTAAATTTTTACTTGCTCTTTAGGGCAAGTATTGTTTTCGTGTCTGTTCGTAACTGACTAACGAATACATTATTACTCTGAACCTCATGAGCAAGTTCGTGCGACCCAGTCGTGCATTTTATGTTTATCAAAATCGTTTGAGCCGATTCCATATTGTGTTGTAGAATTGATCAAATGTTGTGCTATCTGTCAGTATAGAAGTCATTTTCGGTTCCCTGTTGTATACGATTGCAAACACTTTACCCTTATTACGGAATTTTTGTTATTACAAAATTACATAACTTTTAAAAGTAATAAAATTTAATGTTGCTTGTTTACATTTTGCTTCCAAAGCGAAATAGCTATTAATGTAACTATACTGAAAAATAGTCTAGACATCATCGCTTTAATATTTATAATATTTAAAATATTACAAGTAGAAAGTAGGTACGGCTATTTGGTTAATTTTAATTGCTGTTTGTATAAATTATAAAGTGTTCAAAAATTCAATACACAGCACAATTCAGCAAAAATCTTCTAAGAACACAACAAATAGATGTTTAAACACTTTTTTTTTAAATTTTACTGTGCCACTTGCAAATTAAATGTTACTTTCACAATAAAAACATGAATACAATAATTGAATTTCTATTGAAACAACCATCACACGTCACAGCAGGTAGCGTGCAGTGTCGATTGTTCATAAAAGTTTCTGCAAATTGATTGTTTTACCTTTGTGTCGGGCCTCGTGTGTCTTGTGTGTTAACTGTGTTTAGGTTTTAATGCAAATAAAATTAGTATTTTATGCATTAAAAGTAAAATGTTTCGTCTACAACATTGTAGAGCAAGGTAGAGAAAGACAAACGCCTTTTTTTAACCTAACAATGTATTAAAACTTTTGAGTGATTATTTTAACTAACTGGAAAACAGCTGTTTGTTTTTTTAGGGGGAAAGTTATCGGTTGAAAAGTTATACCACAGCATCTGACTGAAAAATAAAACATATATGAAACTTGGTAAAAATGTTACATTTAACATAGAAACCAAGAATATACAGAGTACATAAACATTTTTTTGAGTGAAAGGGTGTTTTATTCAAGAGGAACGAAAATATGGGTTAAGTAGCGATAAAAACTTTAGTAAAAATGTTACCCTGAAGAAATTTCGTAAAAATATTTTATTTGCCATTGGAACCAAAATTTTAAAGAGTACATAAAAATATTTTATGTGAAAGCGTGTTTTTTTTTTTAAGAGTAATGCAAGTCTGTGTAACCAATAATTTAAATGAAACGTTCAATAATGGTACGATTACTAAGAATCAAATCACATTGTTTTAAATGAAAGGGTGTTTTTTTAAGGTGGAGGGAATATACGGAATTTATGCTTAACATCTCTTACAAAATTGGTACTCAATTGAAATCTAGTAAAAATATGTTACATTTGGTCTAGAAACCAAGAATCTAAAGAGTCCATAAAATTATTTCATGTGAAAGGATGTTAATCCAAGATATTTGTATGGACTCTTTTGATTCTTCAATCTTATTGCAAATGTAAAGTTTTTGCCAAGTTTTATGAAAGTAACAATTATTTTTGTATATTGGTTATTTCGAGCTCTAATTAATCTACTAGAGTTCGTCGCAGATATTGGGTGTGACGCGTAGCACGATTAGTATTTTTGGAAAGATCTTTTTTGATGTATGAAATGTCGAGTTCTTGCAGACCCCAGCTTGGGCGTTTAGGAGTTTAAGTACAATAACATTGTACTTAGATAGATCTTTGTTGCAAAGGGTGTTTTTTTAAGAGGTATAGAACTTCGAAATAAAATGAAACAAAGATGTTTTTTTTTTTTTTTAAATTGACATGAGATGTACTTTATTCGAAAGATAATTTTCTGGTATTAACATTAAAATATGATTTCTGGCATATGACCACCACTTCTAGCTCGGGCACAGTCTAATTTGGATTTCTAATTTTCGATGACTTTTTCCAAAATTTGTGGCAAATGTTGTCATCCAAGTAATCACTCGTTTTGATATATTCGTAAATACACTAGCGGCTTCACATATCCCCACAGACAATAGTCAAACGCCACCGCTTGGCGTTCAAATGAGCGTTCGTGGGGTCACGGGTCCGTAACATGAAACTTTGCGGTTACCAAACGTCTATACGCCTTGCTAGGTGATTCATGTGGCTTCAATTCTTGAACGAGTTAGATTTTTTAAGCACGCACCCCCCAGTATTGAGTTCAATGAGAAGAGAATTAATTGAATGTTAGAAGTAAGTGTTCTACAGATATGTAAGTTAGTTTTGTGCCAATCGGACTTGCACATGACTTCCAAGTGTGAATGTTTAACAGAAAGAAAATAAACCATTTTAATTCCCTATTGCAGTGTAGGCTTCGCCATTTTTTATTCCGATCTACATAAATACAAGTGTACTGAAAGGCAGGCTTGTATTCGTATAAAACAATATAACTCGAAATAAAAAAAACATGACGTACAAATTTTGTCACCCAACTCTGTCTGTCTGTACCTCAAACAAACATAAAGGGTGTTTTTCTAGAACTTTAAGTTAGCAACACTATTTAAACTAATGGCCATTTTGCCAGCTGTCAAGTGATTTATTCACTCATTTCAATATGAATAGACTGACGTTTTAACAACGCTTCCAAATCGTTCAAATTTATTTTAAAAATCATGGTTCTGTTCGAAATACGTATCACGCACAACGTCCATTTTACGGTCAACATAATCGCCTATCAGAATATTAATGGAACGTGTTTGCACCAAGTTTACTCTAAATTATAATACGAGCGTCGTACAATGATGCGTACAAAAGAAGTCATTGCTGCTGTTAAGCTTAACTTCTTTGTTGCTATAATTAAGACCCGAATCAGCCATCGTGCACAGGAATTGGATATGTGTCCATCCACTTTATAAAAGATTTTGCGAAAAGATCTTGGTTTGCGTGCTAACTCGTGCAAGAATTGAAGCAACATGAATCACCTAGCAAGGCGTATAGACGTTTGGTAACCGCAAAGTTTCATGTTACGGACCCGTGACCCCACGAACGCTCATTTAAACGCCAAGCGGTGGCGTTTGACTATTGTCTGTGGGGATATGTGAAGCCGCTAGTGTAATTACGAATATATCAAAATGAGTGACTACTTGGATGACAAGATTTGCCACAAATTTTGGAAAAAGTCATCGAAAATTAGAAATCCAAATTAGACTATGCCCGAGCTAGAAATGGTGGTCATATGCCAGAAATCATATTTTAATTTTAATACCAGAAAATTATCTCTCGAATAAAGTAAATCTCATGTCAATTTAAAAAAAAAAAAAAACATCTTTGTTTCATTTTATTTCGAAGTTTTATACCTCTTAAAAAAACACAAAGATCTATCTAAGTACAATGTTATTGTACTTAAACTCCTTAACGCCCAAGCTGGGGTCTGCAAGAACTCGACATTTCATACATCAAAAAAGATCTTTCCAAAAATACTAATCATGCTACGCGTCACACCCAAAATCTGCAACGAACTCTAGTGGACTAATTAGAGCTCGAAATAAAGCATAATATTAGAACCGGTGACAACAGCTCCGATTTGGATGATTTTTAAAACAAAGTTTTTAATTTTTTTTTAAACGTGGTAATCAAAAATACTTCAACTTTCATGATATATTAAAAATTGCTTCACTTGTGTGATCTTTCTATTTTAATCAACATTAAGATTTTTGTGAAGAAACACATTTTTTTAGCTAAACCCACCCCATTTTTTTTTTTTTATTTTATACTGGGTTTATTTTTTTATTTTGCACACACAATAAATTAATTAAATTACAGATGTCAGCCACTGTTATTGGTAAGTGATTCATATTCTACACTATAAGTTATAGAAAATAACTAAATACACCAAAAAAAAATAGGTAATATAATTTAAAATTCCGATAAAATGTGTTTTTTTTTTTTTTTTAATTCCACCAGCAAGATAGGGTAAAATGGGGTAAACGAAAAAAAACTTTTTCTACATCTCGAAAAGTATAAGGGTTAGAATTATTAAACAAATTTTATTAAATAGGTAAATTGGAAGAAAAAATCAACTTTTCAAATTAAAAATTATTTTCCAAAATCAAATCTTTTTTTAGACCTTTGAAAATGATGTTGGTTTGGGTAAAGCTGACGTTTTAGTGTTAAACTGTTAAACTAATTATGCACATTGATACACAATAAAAAAAAATTAGGCGTCTGATACGGATTTTATTCAAATTCCTCTAAAAATAGCTTTAAAAAACACATACAATTTTGAAAAGTTTCTGTGGGTGTTTTCATTGATTTTAAAAATCAGGGAATAACGGAAAAAATAGTTTGTCAAAACTACTTCTAGATTTATGTGTTGTCTAGATATTTGTGAAGATATTAGATTTTCAAACATTTTGTTCAATGAATAACAGTAAAAACAAGATTTTTCAGTCCAAGTTTTTTGACCGTTTCCAACAATATTTAATTTTTAATTTTTTTTTTTTACATTTTCAAACTTGAAATTTACACAGATATTAGAAAGTAAGTAAATACATTTTTGTACAAAATTTCACAAATTTCATCACTATTTACCCAAGCATCATAAGATTATTATTCAACTCTAATGAGCATCACGATTAAATTTACTTTAATTCCACATATCACACATAACTGTACAGTGTACATGCTATAAAATCATTTACAAACTTGAAAAGAGTTTCATCAAAATTCAACGAAATTGTGTGCTTTGGTCGTCGGACTCGACCAGTCACCAAAGGAGAACGGTACCGTTGGCTCACAAATGGATTTGAGATGGTTCGCTGATTAAATTGGTAACTTTTTTGTTGACTGTATAAATTTAGATGAAACATCCAGGCTACAACATTGTGTATTTTTTTATACAATTACATATAAGAATAATGAGAAAAACGTAATGGAAGGCAAAATCAATTTTTGTTTTCTTTTTCCTTTTACAAAATGGTTTTAAATATTTTTCAATTTCATAAAACAATGTACTACAAATACTAAAATATTGGTCGTACAAGTGTTCTTGAAAGGCAATAAACATTTTTAAACATATAAATGCATATTTATAGATTTTAGAGAGAAAAAAAAAAAAAACACAATAAAAGTTGATTTCATTGGATATTAAAATCCATAACTTTAGTTTTAATTGCAGGGTTTTAATAAATTGTAAAGATTCTATTAGATAAAATGATGGACTATAATTCTTCATAAAAATATTTGATAATTATTTTATTAAACATTCCCGCAGAGGTCGTTAAATGAAAATATGTTTTTAATGAATGCGTTAAAATTACAAAACAATGAAAAATTTGATAATTTTGAATGTATTTTAAGCTCAATTTCAAGGTGTATCTGTTTTCATAAACAATGCGATACAAAGTTTATAGGTTAAATTAAAAACAAAGACTCTATATATTACAGAAAAAAACATCGAACTAAATGCACTTTCTATGCTCCTTTGGCCAATTGTACCATTCGTACCATCTGACAATGTCTACTTAAATATTTTTAAATTTCTATAAAACTACACCTAAAATATGAACAGTTATTTTGATATTTAATTTGTTTCAATAAGACACTCACAAGCTTCGAAATATCATTAAATAATATTAAAAATAGTATAAATTCGATGTCTTACATAAATCTGTTAAAAAAATCAAAATATACTTTTTACGTAAACAAAATAGCTTTTAACTTTAGTAAAACTTAACCCATTTTTAAGTGTAACATGTGTATATAATGTACTTGCCAGACTAGACATAGGTATCTATCTATAAAATGAGGTGCATGATATTCTTCAAATGTCATCCTTTTTCCTATTTATTTTGTTGTAAGCTTGTAACCACAAAACCTCTGAGTTATGTCATGAATGGTGTCCCAACATCTCTAAGATTTGAGTGTACATATTTTCGAAATTCTTTCTTCAGAACTCAGTTACATCGTTCTAGAGAGCACTTTAATAAATAAAATTCTATTTAAATCTGAAAAATCTCTTTTCCAGATTTTATCTTAATGGTAAATTCATTAAACTTCAATGGAGTAGATTTAATGAATTTCAGAGTATGCAATGTTGTGGCAATTTAATTTAGTGCATAGCCATAACATCAACAAACTGAATAGTTTTAAGAAAACATTAAATGAAAAACACCCATCAGACCTTCGACTAAATTCCATTTGAATCTAATAGCACCTTAGCTTTAACTGATGAGTTCTTGAGAGTAGGATGTTGCGTTTATGCAGTGGTTTATTAAATTTATACTCATTTAGTTGTTTTATTCATTTAAAGTTCTAACATACGAAATACTATATATATGTATACTATATATGTATTAGATTTAGCTAACCAATTAATCAAAATGAGATACAAAGTTGAACTGCAGTGAATAATTTTTTACTCGTTATAGGTTATAGGTGCGTACCTACCTATGTTATAGGGCTATATAATACTTTTGACAAGAGTTTTTTTTTTGTGAACTGAAATTAAGAGTGTTTTTTTTTTGATTCATGATATCCAACCAAGATCAAGCTTGAATCGACCTACAGTTGGTTTCATCGACTTTTTCGTTTGCTGGACAATTTTTCGGCTTCGCAAATTGGTATTTCGTTTGGGTTAAACACTTTTTGCGAACGAATAAAAATAAAATGCACGACTGGGTCGCACGAACTTGATCTAATAGATAAAGTTAATATTTATGCTAAGCCTTTTTTAATTAAAAATTGGTTAATGCAGTCTTAGAAAAAAAGTTAAAAAAGCATAAAATTCGATTTTAAAATGACTAAAACAGCTTCTTAAATGAATTTAACCTGAAAACAAAGTATGCAATTTGATTTCTTCTCTAATGTTACATTTTTAGAAAAAAAATTTTAAATCGTTAGAACAGTTTTTTTAAAAAAAAATTTTTTCCATATAAAATTTTGCAAGGATATTTATTAAAAAAAATTGGTACGCCATTTTTAAGATATTATCTGTCAACATCTAAAAACTTAATTTTGAAAAAAATATTGAGTAGTTTTCGAAAAAATCATTTTTCAAAAAAAAAAAATTCGAATTTTTTTTTTAAATCCAAAATAAGAATTTTTGATTTCTTTACTAAATACAATTACGGCAACTTAAAAGCATTCGTGTAAAAAAAATGGTTGAAATTGATTGAGTCATGCCTGTAATATAATTTAGTAAAAAAATAGTTATTTTGAATAAATAAAAAACAACTTGGAATCAACTTTTTTTAAATTTATATTTTAGTTGTTGATAAATAGTTTTTTTAAAAACTGCATATCAATTTTTTTTTTGAAAAGCTCTTTCAAAATTTTATATGTAAAAAATAGTTTTTTCTTTAAACGGCTCTATAATAATTTTCAATTTAGTTTTTTTTCTAAAAATTAATGAAATAGAAGTAATCAAATTGGATACCTGTACTGAAATGCTTCCATAACGGTTAGTGCAAGGCAACCACGATTTATATATATAAAAAAAAAAAAAAACAAATTGGGGCCATATTTCATTTTCATACGATTTTTTTTTGTTTTTCATTTCTATGTTTTTTTTTCATGGCACTTTATTACAAGGTCAAATAACCGCCATTTTTACGAAAAATGAGTTATGGGTATCGTTGAATTCATATTTTGAAGCGCTTTCGAATGGTATAATGGACATGCACCTTAATTCACCCTATAAAACGTAAAACGCAAAAAACCAAGGTTCTATCAACCAAAATGTGGTTATTTTAATAATTACAAGGTTCTATGTAGCAAAATTGGCAGATAGAACTTTGTAATTCTCTTTTTGACCAATATAAATTTGCCCATGTTCTTGTTGACCTAGAATCTTGTATTCCTTAATTTTGTACAAAGAACCTTATAATTCTTTTCAGATTGCCGTTAAAAACAACAAAGTTCTATGTTGATCAATTTACCGTTGGTTTTTCTTTCGCGTTTTGTTGTTGTTTAGAAAAAGCTTGTGAATAAAAAGTGTGTTTGGTGTAGAAAAAATATTTACTTGATAGTTAAAAGTGTTAATTGTACTAAATATTTTTTTACTACGGTCATGGCATGGTCACAGCATTTCGAAGAATTTATCGAAGAGTGTGAAAGTAAAGGTATACCAAATTGAAAGATTCTCCAAATATTTTTCTTTTTAAAAAAGTGTTTTTTTTAAGGATACATCATTCTGTGAGCCGATGGATAGTCAAGAGAGTGATAATCTAAGTCCTGAAAATTTGATTTCGCAGTGTAAATATATCTGTAAGATACTTTAAAATTATAAACAATATTATGTTATTTATAAACAAGTATTTTATTCGTAAAGCTTCATCTTCTGACGTTACGATTGAGGAGAACGATGAGAATGAAATGTGCATTGATGATTTGATTGAGGAGTGTGCAAGTACCGTTGTATTTTTTATTTTTTTGTGTAGTTGCAAAGTATTGCTAAGACTACTTCTCATCAAACAACTTCATCATTAAACGTGACAGATAGTATTCCAACGATTGAGAATTTTGGTAATGATCCTGAAACCGTAGGCGTGGAAATAGATGAAGAGGAAACAACTGATGTTAATCCCAAAATGATCACAAGGAAAAGGAAAAGACATTTAATACGAAATCTGAGCATCAAAAACTTAAAAGTTGAATAGAACCCTGTAATTCTCAGCCGACGAAGAGTTAATAACCTAATTAGTACTTACACCATGAAGAGTAATGCGGGCTTTACACGACACAATATTATTGCGCAGTAATATTTTCCAAAAATATTGTGCGAAAAAGGGTCGTCCATACACTACTCAATATTACTGCACAATATTTCTATCTCTCTTTGCTTATTCTGTATTTGCTTCGTTGTGGAAACAAAAAAATATTGAGTAAAAATTCAGAAAATATTAAACTTTTTTAATATCACTCAATATATTGTGCAAACCGAAAATATTGTGCAATACTGCCCTTACACGGTCAATATTATTGCACAATACTGAGTATTGTGCAATAATATTGTGTCGTGTAAGGCCGGCATAAGTCCTCAAATGATACTTGAAGATTTATTCTTAATTATTTCTAGTAAAATAAATATGTACAAGGAAAAAAATTTTAAAACTTGCTATTTCAGAGTCCTTTTTCTGATATTCGGTTAATTAAACTCAACAAACTTCTTATCTTGTTTGTCCAAACTATAATTACTGTTGAAATCATGTTAAGAACTTTAATTAATTTCCAGGGTCTTTTGGGTAACGTATAGATGAAAAGTCATTCCGAGTGATAATCTCTGAATAAATTCAAAACCAATTAAATTTTATCCCACGCTTATCTCAGATTAAAGAGAAAAAGTTATTTTAATTTGTGAATATAAAAGCAATAGATATTGTATGTGTAAAAGTTCTTGCTGTTCGTCTGGAGAAAAATCTTTTTACAAAAATCATTTGAAATGATAAATCATTTAAGATTTTATATCCCAAAATTATGCAGCTTATTTTTTTTTTTTTTTGAAACATGAATGATAATTTAGTTAGCCAGGTTTATTTTAAAATAAAATTCAAAAAGAGGTTAGTTGATCTATGATATGCTTGAGGATTTTTGTCTGTGTGTTACTGTTGTCTTTAAATAGTTATTTTGTACGTGTTGTTATGTTGCTGTCTTCGTCGTGAACGAATGGTTTGCATTTGTATGGGTGTGCCTTAAACCGCTTGTATTTTGTTATGTTTTTGATTTTTTACTTGTTCTATGGAGCAAGTACATATTAGTGTCGAGCAAATAAAAATTGAGGTTTTAATCAAAACCAACATTACGATGATGGAGAAGTCCAAAAAAAAAATCCGACGCGTCGGTCTGTGCGTCTGTTTGTTTGTTCGTCTGTGCGTCCATCTGTACAGAGAGCGATAGTTTAACCTGCTTAACGGATTTGCATGAAATTTGGTGCAGATTACTTTTTTGTAATTTCCAAGGTTCTTTTTTTTTGTTTTCGAATATCTCGAGTAGAACGAATACCTCCCATATAACGGTTTTGAGTTATTGGGTTTTTCTCGAAAACGGCTCTAAAGATTTTGATTTAACTTGGTGTACTATGTTAGGTAATAAGTGATTGTGAAAATACTGCATTTTTAGTTTACCTCAAAAAAATACGAATAACGGAAATATGATGAACACGCTTTTCGGGAAATTTTTCATTATTTTTAGTTATTTCCGTATTATGTCGTTACTGGCTCAACTAATTTCGTTCAAAACTTGTTACCAGGTGGTATTCCTCATTTTAAATAGTACATATTGTGTAGGTATTTAGTTTTTAAAAAAAAAAAAAAAAGTGCATTTTACCTGATTACTCGTTTGTTGTTCAATTTATGTAAAATGTGTCAAGGCAAGACTTGTAGATCATAAAATTACTTAATTTTTTGCATACAATTTTTTTTTTTTGTTTAAGTTTAACAGGTACTAATATGAGTTAACTCGATCGCCTAGATCGTAGCCGGTCCAACCACACTATTTGTATCTGCTGTCGTCGTCGGTCGTCGTCGTCGTCGTAGTCATCCTCATCATCATCGTCACTATCAACTTATGCTGACACAACTATTTATTTCTATCAACGAAGTAGCTCCCACCGTTGTCAGCTACGATCCATGCGACGGGAAGTATGGAAATGTGATATCTTGTGCAAAGCTGCAAGATAGAAACATTTCTCAGGGTAGAATAGAATTTAAGGTAGAGCGTAAGTTAGTTTTAAACGAGCCTCAAATAAAGAAAGAATAACAAAACCTTGTTATCATTTACTTATACAGTCCTAAAAAAATCGATTATATGTACTCTAGAAATTGTTAAACACGATTTTTTTCAGTGCACGTCGTAGGACAAAATATTAAGCAGGCTGAAAATTGTTGAAAATTGTGCTTAATGTTATCAACATTTAGAGCTTAGGGTTTGGCTGTCTTCTCGGAAAAAAACCGCAGCCATCTTGGATATTTGTGCTTTGACTATATTATTTTTGGACACATTTATCTCTTAATTTGAATTAATAACAGCCCGAAAATAATGTTTCCTTGAAAATTCTTTTCTTCTTGGGCAAAAAAGCCAAGATTTTGTATAGACGGTTAAAAATGTTGGGGTACTTTTTAATATTTTTTGGGTTGCATATAGGTCCACCGGAAGTGTATTGAATTTCAATGCATGACACATATTAAATTTTTGAGTTTATACAAAATGTATTAAAATTTAATATATTGGAAGAATATTTTATAATTATTACTTTTTTATAAGTATTACTTTTCAATACAAGCTTTATTAAAAGTTTTTATAATATTATTCTTTCCTTTTCTCTCTTTATTATTCTATCTTCTCTCTAAATTCTTTAAAATAAAGCCCAAATCTTATGGCTATTTAAATTTTACAAGTTATTCATACATTTTACCTCGAAAAAAGCCAAAGCGCCTTCAAAATAGTGCAAATTTAAATCATTACTTAGTTTTTAAAATTTTATCAGGTAAAAGCTACCTGAAACCATACGTAAGACATTTTTAAAAATGGCTTCTGTTTATCGTCTACGTAAGGCTTGCTCTTTTAATACAGTTTCATTAAAATATATTTTCCTTACATAAAAGTGTAATATTAAAGTATTACATTTTAATCCTTTTTGGATTACATTTTAATCCTTTGGATTACATTCTAATCTTTTTCGTAATGAAAATATATATAATAAGTTTTAAGCTTTTGGATAACATATCAAACCTTTGGATTACATTCTAGTCTTTTTCGTATCGAGAATATCAATTTAAATACAAAATTATTAGAATGTAATACAAAATAGTTTTAAAAAAATTCTAATATTTTAAAGTAATATTCATATGGCTGTAATACAAAGTTTATATTAAAAAGTAAGACAAAAATTTTTAACCGTGTAGAAATTAATTAAGAAAATGCAGACATCTCGTTTGAGTTCAGTAATAAAAATGTATCTTTGTAGTATAAAAACGATTCTTCGTTTTTATCAGGTAAGATTTAAATTAAGTTGCTATTTCAAACAGTTTTTTCTGTTTCATAATTTTCACGCCTCCTGTTAAAGCCACAAAGTTGATATTTTACACGCCCTTCAAAAACCTATTTTATACGTATTCCCTCAGAAAAAATCTATACCTACCCAAAAAACACGATTCGTTGAAACGTCCTTGCGGGTTATATGGTGGTGAATTTGCGGTTACACAATGTACCATACATTCCCTCATTTTCTCCTACTTCCTTACCTGTTACTGGTGTGGTAATTTAAAACGTGCTCTAGACTCTATAGCTCTTTATACTGTTCCTGTTCCTCATTACCAATGGCAGCATCTGTGATAACAGTAAAATTTCCCCTCTATTTTATACACTATACTCTGTGACATAAGCCATTGTCTTATACCAACACAACATCCTATATTAGTGTCATTATAATAATATAAAAGTTCATGAAATGCTTTTTGATGGTATGCTATAGCAGTACCATCCTATTCAAATCTTTTGACTAGAGTTTATTTAGTGTTAATTCCGTTTGGAAATGATCTATGGGAAAGGAAAACGACTTTAAAGAATTACCCTCTATTTCGTGCAAGAGGATAGCACTAATAAATACTAATACCATGCTCTCCATTGCAAGCATACGAAAATAATTTATTTTCAATTTTATTTTTACTTTTACACGTCCCGAATACCTACTTGTTTCCGACGCAAAATCTATACAACGTTGTTATTCTTAGGAATGTTGTATCGTTTTTAACAAAAATCTTTGCATACACATCCAGCTCTATTTGCACATTCCTTTTTTTAAGCTTACCTCTGTGCAGTAGATAGTTCTGAAAAATTAAATTTCTTCTGCTTAGCTATTTTTTACTTGCGATATGTATCAGAATCCACAGCCTAAACGGTTTGTTGATTTACTTCAAACTTGGTATGTGGAGTCTTTTTGAGACTATCCCCAGACGTTTTCTGATGCTTTTTTTAACAAAAATAACGGTACCTGCCTGTCATATATCGGTTTTAGAAAAACTCATTTTTCTAAAAAATGGTTACTACTATTTCGATTAAAAAAATCATGGTAATTTTTTTGGATAAGGTCTATCTTTAAATGAAAACCATTTTTTTTTTTTTTCTTCAAAAAACGGTATTAACGGCACCTGCGATAGAACCGTTCTTTTTAATTCTGATTTTCTCCTCATTACTCAATCAATGTCAACCATTTTATTTACATAAAAGCTTTTAAGTTGTCGTAATAATGTTTAGTAAAAAAATTTCGAAAATTATTTTTTTGGATTTAAAAAAAAAAAATTTTTTTTTTTTTTGAAAAATCATTTTTTCGGAAACTACCCAATATTTTTTTCAAAATTTAGTTCTTAGATGTTGATAAATAGTATCTTAAAAATGGCATACCAACTTTTTTTATAAAAAAATTTATATGGAAAAATTATTTTTTTTTTAGACGGCTCTAACGATTGAAATTTGAAAATTGGTACGCCATTTTTAAGATACTATTTATCAACATTTAAACACTAATATTAAAAAAAAAATATTGAATAGTTTTCAAAAAAATGATTTTTCAAAAAAAAAAAATTTCAAACTTTTTTAAAAAATCCATAAAAATAATTTTCGAAATTTTTTTTACTAAATATTATTACGGCAACTTAAAAGCATCCATGTAAAAGCATAAGTCATGAAGGAGAAAATCAGAATTTAAAAACAAACGGTTCTATGGCAGGTACCGTTAATATCGGTTTTTGAAAAAAAAATGGTTCTCATTTAAAGATAGACCTTACCTAAAGAAAGTTTGAAGTAAATCGACCCATCCGTTTAGGCTGTGGTCTCTGATACACACAGACAGACAGACAGACTGGCAGACAGACAAACAGACAGAATTGTCGGACCCACTTTTTTCTCATTCTCTATCATCGTAATGTCATGTTGATTGATGATTGTTATCTCAACTTTTTTTTTTGTACGAATGCATAACTTGATATATGGTACCCATATCGCAAGTATAAAAATTACATGCATACTTCCATTTTGTGATGTCTGTCGTAGAACACAAGTATACTCGTACTATAACCAAATAAAATCCGTTATCTACTTGAGAAAAGTTGTTTTATTTTTAATCTCAAAGAAAAATTTAACAGCGAAAGTAACTTCCATTTTCCTTCGGTAGTTCATTTTTTCCAACAAAAAGTCTGTAGACAAAGATAACTTTTTTTTTTGTTCATAAGTTTGTTTTAAATGTTTTTAATACTTTTCGTCCTCGTTATACTGAAGATAATGGTCATTAATAACTTTTCAAATACTTTCAGTAAATAAAGACATTAGTGATGAAAAAAAAAACTTTGTAGTTGTTAAAAATTGCCATTATCATTAATAATCTTTTTAAACTGTCTCATTTTCAGTAAATAAGGACATTTTTTAAATGAAAAAACTTTCTGCAAGAAAATTGATAACAACTTTTTCAACATTGAGGCCATATTTTTTTTTTGTATATGCTTATTTGATTTGGTGAATATTTCAATTGTATGAAACTAAAGATTGGATATTTTTGTATCACTTTAAATTATTGAATTTTTTATTAATTATTTGAAAAGTTATTAAAGACCAAAGTACAACATTTTTTTAAATAAAAATTTCCATAGTTTTGGTGTAAAAATCTGCCACTTTTACCCTATTGAGTTTATTGTAGATATCCTTAAAATTGAAGTGGTGGGAAAAACATTATTGTTATGTGTAAAAATGTATTCATTACTACATACCGTATCCCTATAATGCCAGAAACATGAATGTGCAAAAATTAAAATGTAGGGATATCGTATTACAAGGTTTGTCGGTGTAGTAAAATTAGATACAATGTTAAAACAAAAGTATGGTAAATTATGTCCTCAATTTGCTAATTAAGCTTACATAGTTTTTATTTTAGCTTTTGGACACAGAAGAAAAACAAAAAAAATCGGACCTAATCTAGCACAAACTATATGCCATATCACCGAAAGGGTAATCAAACCAACCAGTTAACTCGGAATTCCAAAATTTGCCCATTCATGCTTCTAGCCTGAGGAGACGATATGATATATATTCTGTGGTAAAAAATTAACGATACCTGCCATACAAGCAATAAGGAAAAACTTAATTTTATCAAAAACGGCTTTGATTAAAATGTGTACATGTACTCGTTGTTCTTTTTTTTATTTTCTCGGAAACCACTCAACGGATTAAGATGAAAATCTCAACACAAAAGGTTCTTAATAATTTTTATATTATTTCATATCAAAATTTGTAAAACAAATGTTTTTGGATTTTTAAAAAAAGTTTTAAAATCAATTTTTCAAAAACGGATTACTGTTTTTTTTTTTCTAATTTTGGTCTAGATATTCGTTAATATTTTATTGAAAATAGCACACAAACTTTGTTTTTAAACACGGTAACAGAATTTTTATTTATAAAAAATTATAAAAATAAGAAAAACTCTACGATTTTAAAATGTTTTTTCCTGAAAACTCAAATTTTTGAAAGAAACAAACGGCATTTAATGCGAAAAATATTTAAGATGTTTTATAAGTCGTTTTAAAGGGTTTTCCAATAAGAGGTGATATTTTGATATTCAAAGAAAAATGGCATTTTTGGAGTTAAATGATCGGATGTTTATTTCATTATAAAGAATAAGGTATGCCGTTAATAATGGAACACAACATCAGCCAAATGGCCGCCAAGACCACGCTTACAGGACCATATCCTTTTCATGAAATTTTCCATAACCAAATCGCAAAGTGGCTGCCCTATGTCCTCGATAGCCTCACGAATTTCATCTTTGAGGTCTTGAATCGACGCTGGGCTGTTGGCGTAGACCTTATCTTTCACGTGGCCCCAAAGGAAGAAGTCGCAAGGTGTTAAATCACAAGATCTCGGTGGCCAATTGTGATCACCTCTTCGAGAGATAACACGGTCCGGAAACTTTTCCCGTAAAAGATCGATGGTTTCATTGCTTGTGTGGCACGTAGCGCCGTCTTGTTGAAAGTAAACGTAATCCAGATCAATACCATCCAATTCAGGCCATAAAAAATCATTAATCATCTCTCGATAGCGCAATCCATTGACCGTAACTGTTGCTCCAGCCTCATTTTCGAAAAAGTAAGGTCCAATGACCCCGCGGGACCATAAACCGTACCAAACAGTCACGCGTTGAGGATGGAGAGGCTTTTCAACAATAACTCTTGGGTTTTCCGAGCCCCAGATGCGACAGTTTTGCTTGTTGACGTAGCCTCCGAGGTGGAAATGGGCCTCATCAGTCAAGATGATTTTTCGATGAAATTCCGGTTCATTTTCATGCATTTCAAGGACCCAATCAGCAAAGACACGACGTTGTTGATGATCAGCCGGCTTGAGTTCTTGGTTAACTGAACTTTATAAGCCTTAAGACCCAAGTCTTTATGCAAAATACGGTGTAATGACGTTTGTAGAATGCCTAATTCCAAAGAACGACGAGGAATGGACAAACCTGGGTTTTCTTCAACACTTTGGGCTACAACAGCAATATTCTCAGTTGTTCTTGAGCGACGTGCACGGGCTTTTTTCTTCACATCACTAACTTGTCCCAACAGCTCGAATTTGTCCACCAATTTCTGTATTGCGGTCCGACAAGGTGCTTCACGACGACCCAAAAATGTTTTAGTTTTACGAACCGTCTCTGCCAAATTTTCACCATTTTTTTAGTGAATTTTAATAATTTCAATGCGTTGTTGAAGCGTGTATCGTTCCATTTTTATTAATAGCGTAGTTTCTACTTGTCAAATGTCGAAAAATGACAGCTTCAAAAGTGACAACTATACCGAAATAGCGGGCTATTCAAAATAACACCTCTTATTGGAAAACCCTTTATAAATGAATTTCTAAAATTTATATAAATATATATTTATCATATATTCAAGATATTATGTTACAAATTTCACTTATTTTGGTGCATAAACAAAAAAGTTACAGATTTTAGAGATGCTCAACCTCGTTTGGTCCCATAGTGCGCCGCACAGTGGTGCTTTTTATGACTTTCAGCGACAGTGGCCATTTCCTACGTTTACCTAAAGATTTAATTATGGAGAATACAAAACGTCTGCCAACTTTTTGTTTACACAATGGCGGCTCCAATATGCCATAACAAGCAATGAACACGATAAACTGAAACCAAATCATTCTCTAGGTTATAAGTTTGGCTGGTTTTATACAAAATAGGTCCTTGAATACTGACTACATCGTAGCAATGATGTTTCAGTTGTTATAACCAGAAATAAGAACTAACTACCTCACAAAAACAAGACCATTTTAGCCTGCAATATAAACACACTTTAGCGTACACCCTTACCTTAGAGCTATTTCTTGGACTATTATTTTGATATTTGTTTGTCATAAGCAATTTCGACATTTTACTAATTGATCCTCATAAAATTAATTGAGCATAATTTTTTCTGTGACCCCAAAATATATTTACCTAAGAGATTTTGGACTGCTGAGTTTGAATCTAAATTCAGAAAAATCTATGATGTCACATTTTTAAGATAAGGTGGTATTAAAGTGTAAAACTATCTCAAAAACGTGACGTCAAATTAAAAATCAGAAAAATAAATTTTAACTTAGATAACGATTTGTTTTCAGTTTATAATTTTTATTGCTTGTTGCAGTCGCCATTTTGTAAATAAATAAAACGCACGCACTTGCTCCAAGCTCAAAGTTGCTGTGGACGAAAAGCTTCTTATAACGGGTGATTTTTTAGCTGGTTTGGTTTTGGCAACACTGGTTTTGACAGCTGACGTGTGTTTAGTACCTTGTGTCACTGTCAAGCTTCAGTTTGGTTTGCAATTTAACCATGGATCGTCTTACAAATGAACAGCGCTTGCAAATTATTGAATTTTACTATCAAAATTCGTGCTCGGTTCGAAATGTTCATCGCGCGCTGCTTCCATTTTATGGTCGGCATTCTCCACCTTCTGAGCAGTCTATTCGGAAGATTGTGACCAAATTTCGCACCAAATTTACTTTGTTGGACATTAAATCACAAACACGTTTACGTACTGTGCGTAGTGAAGAAAATATTGCGGCCGTATCAGCTAGTGTGACAGAAGACCGCGAAATATCGATTCGGCGCCGTTCCCAGCAGTTAGGCCTTTGTTACAGCACTACGTGGAAAATTTTGAGGAAGGATTTGGGCGTAAAGCCTTTTAAGATACAGCTGGTGCAAGAACTAAAGCCAGCCGACCTACCACAACGCCGAATTTTTGGTGAATGGGCTCTTGGAAAGCTGGCCAAGGATCCGCTTTTTTATCGAAAAATTGTGTTCAGCGATGGCGCTCATTTTTGGTTGAATGGGTACGTAAATAAGCAAAATTGCCGCATTTGGAGTGAAGATCAGCCAGAAGCATTGCAACAGCTACCAATGCATCCCGAAAAAGCCACTGTTTGGTGCGGTTTATGGGCCGGCGGCATTATTGGGCCATATTTCTTCAAAGATGATGCGAATCGCAGCGTTACTGTCAATGGTGAACGCTACCGAGCGATGATAACAAACTTTTTTTTGCCCGAAATGGAAGTTCTTGACTTGCATGATATATGGTTTCAACAAGACGGTGCCACATGCCACACAGCACGCGAAACAATGTCGCAATTGCGAGGCGAGTTTGGTGAACAGTTAATTTCACGTTTCGGGCCGGTCAATTGGCCGCCTAGATCGATTTGACACCATTAGATTATTTTTTGTGGGGGTATGTCAAGGCTAATGTCTATAGGGACAAGCCCGCTTCGATTGACGCACTGGAAGCCAACATCCATGCATTCATTCGTGAGAAACCGACCGATATGTGTGAAAGAGTATGCCAAAATTGGACTCAGCGGATGGGCTACCTGAGACGCAGCCGCGGTCAACATTTGCATGAAGTTATCTTTAAACATTAAATTGCAAGGTTCAAACTATCGATTCAAATAAATATTTCATTCATTTTTTCGAATTTTTTGTGTTTTTTTTTTAAGTTCTAAACCTCTTAAAAAATCACCCTTTATAAGGTTTTTAAAAATAATTAATTTTATAAGAAATAAAAAAAAATAAATGCATTACTAAAATGACATAAACTCTTTAAATTGTTTTGAGCTTCAAACAAAGTATGCCATTTAATTTGATTAAGAAAGATCCTTTTAAGTTTTTTTTTTTAAATCGTTAGAGCCGTATTTAAAAAAATTAATTTCTTATATACATCTATAAATTCTCAAACCGTTTAAAAATAAAGTTGGTATGAAATTTTCAAGTTAATATTATTTTACATCTAAAACCAAAATTTCAAAAAAACACAGTGACCCGTTTTCGAAAAATAGATTTTTGAAAAAAATATTTTGAAAGATTTTTTAAAAAATCCAACAATTACGTTTTTGAAAATGTTGATATCAAATACTTTTGAAATTAATAAGAAGCTTCCGTATAAAAAAATTCATTAAAATTGGTCAAAAAATAAAAAAAACGGATTCATGGGAGGTAACGTTAGTAGAATTCTTACAAACATTGCATTCATTTCAAAAGTATGACCCTGATAACAAAAGCAGATCCAAAAATTTTAACCAAAATCGTTAGAGCCGTTTTTGAAAAAAGTAAACTTTTCCGTAATGGTTATATGACAAATACCGTTAGTTTTGGTCCAAAAAAAAATTCAATTTCACCTCTAGGGAATCACCAAAGTTTCAAGAACATCGGCTCAGTGGTTTAGGCTGTAGCTCGAGGTATACACAACAGACAGACAGAAAAACGGACAGACAGAATTGCGGGACCCATTTTTTTGGCATTCTCTATCATCGTAATGGCATGTCTGATTGTTATCTCGAGTTTGATTTTTTTTACGAATCCCAAACTTGGCCTATAGTACCTACATATATCGCAAGTAAAAATTTGGCAGACTTTTTGTATTCTACATAATAAAATCTCTGAGTTTAACAAATTTCATCAATTTTCATGAAGAAATGGCCACGGAAATCAATTTCTTCACTTAAACTCATAAAAAGCACCACTGTGCTAAGTGCCTTTGATATCTCAAAGAAGGTCACCAATAAAAACTATCGATTTAAATTGAATCAAGTAATATGGTCTTATGTTTAAAATATTTCGAGACGAGCCTGGAGAGTAGATAATGATACTGATCCAAAGAACATAAACATAAACTTTGAAAAAGCACAAACAAGACAACAACGAGGCAATAAATAGACATGAACAGGACATGGCAAGAAGGTAATGAAATTATTAAGAATTATTATAGTCTCTTGAATAGTAAAAAGCATAAATAAAAGGCCACGTGATATTTTACTTCTGTATATCGTTGGTGCCATCTATATTAATTCGAAACACGCGAATATTATCAATTTTATCTTTTATGGACTAAATTGTCGTTAAATTAACTTCCTCGTTGCAATGAAGTTAGCCCCCAATTTTGTTAACAGACATCAACGAATTGGTAATTCACCGTGAAATAAAAATTGTTGAGGGCATTTCCGTTATATTAGGAACTACGTAAGCGGATGAAATTAAATTGGTATGTTGTATATGTTAATTTAAGGACAAAGTGAGATGATAAAAGTGAGATGTTGAAGGAAAAAATTCAAACATTGATTCAAGTAATTGTTTTGAAGATGTTGAGTAAGAACAAGGCTACCATAATGTCCCCTAATGATATACATATTTTATATAATATTTAAATCTGAGACTCTTTAAGAGCTCAGTAAATATGTATTGCTGCATTCTAGTTAATTCTTATTTGAAGTTTTAAAATTCTTAAGTTTAAAATAAATACTTGTAGGCATTTTCCCGTAATAACATTTCTGTGATGAAGATTGTAGGGTGGCAAGGAAAGAACGATAAATGTTCTTCTTTTTTTCTGTTTTGGTATAACCTAACTTACACACGTTGAGTTAAATGTTCATTTGAGTATTGTTACAATGCAGTAAATATTTTTTATGAAAAAATCATCACGTTATATTAAACTCGTATTGAAAAATGTCCTGTGGAGGATTTTGATTGATGCATTGAGGGAGTTTATTCAGAATGCAAAGCCCTTTGCATTAGCAGTGAGTAACAACAGATAGACTCATCACGTTTTTGTACATTCAGTCACGAGTAAATATAATGAATCCAGATTTCGTTGAAAAAATCCAACTGTGCAAAACAATGTCAGGAATATTATTATATTTAAAATTCCATTGTACTGCCAATCAAATCAGGCATAACTTAATATTAATGGATATAGAGTTGCGGGGGGGGGGGCGGGGGGATTAAATATGGTCTTATTCGAAATCCCCAAGCAACTTAATATAGATATGCTGGGATTCCAGTTGTCAATTTTTATTTCAACATCGTTGAAGAGTAGTTAAATTAAAAATAAGTTAATTTGCAATAAGATACTGAAATGAAATTGTATCGACGTGTAATTTAGATAAATTTTGTATTAAGTGTACATCAAATGGTCTTATTGCACCTTTTAGTTGACCCATATTAATCTTTGATACTTCAAAGTGACCGTTGATTATTCAGTTGTTATAACATACACTAAAATAAAAGTAACTTTGCAAATGTAAATATTAGGGTCAATTATATGGAGGGCTAAAAGCTGAAGTAAACCAAGTCACAAAAAGTGAATTCGGAGATATAACGAGTTAAAGTAAATACGCTTCCATTGAACCTTAGGGTGAATGTTTTTCTCGAACAAATGACAATTTGAAACGATACAATTTTTGACTAAACCAATGACAGACCTTAATAAGGCCAAGCCTTGCGCAGATTTTGGAACTTTTTTTTTTGAAGTTTTACTTCTTTACCGGCGATTATACAAATATTAAACCAGTAATAACACATTGATTTTTTCGGCCCATTATTACTTTTTTTCACACAGACACTATAAGAAGGTAAAGAGTAACAATACATTTACGTTTTATACAGTTTTTTTTTATTTTTCACCAGAAGATAGGTGGTAAAATGTAAAGTTCTGATACTACGGAATGTTTTGAAATTCCACCGGCAAGTTAGGGTAAAATGGGGCAAAAGACAAAACAAACTTTTTGTACATATCGAAAAATATAAGGGCTAGAATTATTAAATAAATTTAGTTGAATCGATAAATTGAAATAATGATGAATTTTCAGAAAAAAATTCTAAAAATTGAACTTTTCAAGTTAAAAATTATTTTCCAATATCAAATATTTTTTTAGACGTTTTAAAATGATTTAATTATGTATACAGTTGAAAATTTCTTGAAAAACTAATTATGAACATTTAAAGATAAACATTTTTTTCAATGAATAACAGTAAAAACAAGATTTTTTAGTCCAAGTTTTTTGGCCGTTTCCAACTGTATCTTATTTTTATCTTTTTTATTTTTATCTTGAAATTTACACAACCATTAGATATTGGGTAAATGAATTTTTGTACAAACTTTGAAAATTTTCTTTAGTCTGTAAGCCGACATAACGGTAAAAAGAGTTTTGTTTACGCATTGCTTGATAACTTTTTAGATAAGTCTAATAAAACTATGTTTCAACTTAACTCATCAAGATAAAATTACCTTTAATTTGATATATAGCACATAACTGTACATACTATAAAAGCTTTATAAACTTGAAAAGAGTTTTATCCGAAATTCAACAAAATTCAACAAAATTGTCTGCTTTGGTCGTCGGACTCGACCAGCCTCCTGTGGAGAACGGTAACCTTGGCTCACAAATGGATTCGAGATGGTTCGCTTATAAAATTTGTAATCTTGTTGATTTTAGCTTAAGTATCAGTTACATATAAAAATAATGAGTAAAAGGTGATTAAGAACAAAATAAATTTTTGTTTTCTTACTCTTTTTGCAATATGGTATGAAATTTGTTTGAGCTTCAAAAAACAATGTACTTCAATATTGTTGGTGCAAGTGTTTTTGATAGGCAATAAATATTTTTAATTATAAAGATGCATATTTACAGATTTAAGAGAGAAAAATATAAAAAAAAAACAATAAACAAGTTTATTTCCTTGGATATTAAAATCTGTAAATTATGTTTTAGTTGCAGGATTTTAACAAATTGAACAGATTCCATTAGAAAAAAATGTTGGACTAAAAATATTAGACACTTTTTTTATTTAACATTGCCGCAGAGGTCGTTAAGTGAAAATATGTTTTTAATGAACGCGTTAAAATTACAAAATTTAATGAAAAAATTGATAATTTTGACAGTATTTTTAGCTCAATTTCAAGATCTATCAGTTTTTTTAAACAATACCGTAAAAAGTTTTTTGATTAAATTAAAAACAAAGACTGTAAATGATACCTATATTACAAGTTTTTTTCGATAGTGGAAGCTGTGCCGTGATTTTAAATCAGTCAGTCAAAGCATGTCGTGATGGTTGCATTTTGTTTTTATCAGACCCCATCAAGAACGTGCAATAAAGAATTTCGTTTAAAAAAAAAATTAATATAAAACACGTGGCAACCCGATATCATGACGGAATATTGCTAGACAACCCTAGCGGAAATTGTTTATTTTAACACTATTTAAATAATTATGTACCTCTGCTTTAGTTTGTCGATGGGGTTAGTTAACCCTATTTTTTTATTTTCGGAGGAATGCGTTACGCATTATAAGGAGGTATCCATACCGCCCCGAGTGCCGGACTCTCCGAGGGATTTCAACCTTATAGTGGCAAACCTCCAAAAGTGTCTCAAAAATCATCCCCTCGGAACCACTTTCGTATTACTTCAAGGGGGGGGGGGGTCCTGTTGTAGCACCCATTTTGGGCTTTCTCTGTCTCGCTCTTCTCTCTTCCTCTCTTTTGTTCCTTCTAAAAAGGTGGTTGGTATAGGTGCAGACCTTGTTCCAGTTTTGTTCGCCAGCTAGCATCTTTTTGACGATGTTCTTTGGAGTGATGATGACGATGTTTCTCTCTAGTTCTTCTCTTTCGAATTCCCATCTTCTTGACAGTCCCCGTGCCGGCAGGCTGGACTGCTCGTTTTGCCGATCCTGTGGAAAAAGGCGTTGAAGTATCCGTGTCCGGAGAGTAACTGGGTGACTTAATATTTAACCTCACCGTGTTTCAGTTCCTTCCAGTAAGCAACATTCCTGATCAGCCTCGACGCCTTCCATCGTCCCCTGCTTTCCAAGCTCTAACGCTTTTACCATTTGACAATAGACAGCTGCTAAGCCTCCTCGAAAACCGCTTGCACTCCCATTTCCGTCTTTTTGTCGTAGACGTACTTCCTTTCCATCGCTAGCAGATTGATATGGGTCACTTCAGCGACTACAATGGACGGCTGATTCCGACACCGTTCGGTAAGAGCTGGCCACTCGTAGAGCTCCACATCTGCCACTATCTTTACTGGTACTTCTCCTGGTTTAGTGCGTTCGTCCAGATTTCGCTGCCATACAGAAGGATGGAATGGGTAGTCGCTGTTTTTATATTCTATAGATTCTATTATAAATCATGTCTCTATCAATTTTAGTTGAGAAAATAGCTTTATTACCTTATCTTGAGCTCACCCTTATGAAATTTAAATTCACCTTAGTTGAAGTTCAAATTTCTAAAAATATTTTTTTAATTAAATTTTCCATAATATCATATTTTTTTTAAACTTCTAAGACTTGGCGCATAGGCTAGTCAGATATTTGAAAAAAAAAAAAATAAATCAAAAATTTAACTTTAACGCACTGCAACACTATTCCTTCGAAGGATATTGCTAAAAAAACCTAAGTGGAAACTTTTTCTTTAGACACTACCTTTACAAAATATATTTCTCAATAATTAATATAGCGATGAGGTTAGTTTGTCCTATGGCGGGATCTTAGACTATGACAAACACTCCAAATTTAAGATTAAAACAAATAACATATCGTTTCAAGAAAAACACTTGAATCCTTAAGTACTTACCAGATCTGTAGTTACTTTTAGCCTGAAAGTTGGAGTTTTCAATTTTATACTAATGCCAAGTTTTATTTGTATCTTTTAAAATTCTTCTAGAAATTAAGAAACGGAGGTATTTTCGTGAATCCAAAACTTATCAACTTAACCTATTTATAAGTATTAGTAACGCCAAGCTGTCAAAATTTTAACGCATAATAATAACAAACAAATTATATTGTAGGAGGAAGGCTGTCTGTACTTTTCAAATAAGACAAAAATTATAAGACTAGGTTGCCGGTATGTTAGGATAAGTTAGTTTAAAATTGAAAAATAGAATTAGAGTTTACGTATTAATATAATGATGATAGATAATGTATATCGTTGGGACAAATATTTAAAACAAAATCACTAATTTCAAATGGTTCAATTAGCTTCTGTGTAAGGTGCAAAGGCGATTACCATTTTTAAATCAAGTCGCTTTGTTGCATACTTTTTGGTTAAGATTCGAAATCGTAGTTTTTGCAATTTTCAAGCATACTTGTGTGCTTGATATTTTTCAAATATAAAAATATGCACATTTTGGCATAGTAAATTTAATTCTAAAATTGCCCCCACTTTTTTGCCGCCAAAAGTCACTTTAATACAGGTTAAAATTTTTCTTAAAATAGGCAAACTAAATAATCTTCCAAACACAGCGCACGGTGAGTTTGAAAACAAAGATTAGTTTTGGTTATGTTCACTGGGGCGTATACGTATTATTTACTTCAAAAGTGGATGTGTATGTTTGTATTTATATATTTATAATTATGTCCTATGAATTCGTTTGTATGCATGTTTTACATAAAAATGGAAACTATGTTGCGGTAAATTTTACCACAACAAGTTTCATCGACCCATTCTGTATTCCTTAACCCTTTTTACCAACCCCCTTTCTTTTGCGGCTTGCAACAAAAATAGGTCACCGTCACCGATGAATCATGGTGTGATTGATGGTTCACACAAACTTAAATGTATTGTTAAACGGGCGGTCCGCAATTAATACAAGTCGAGGAATAATCAAAGAGGGTTAAAAGACATGAAGCTTTTACCCATGTCCAACGTGGATATGAATTATAATTCACCAACGATAATTTAGCATGGCCGTGTGTCCAACATAAGTGTCTCTACATATAAGTAAAACCACTTTGCGATGTACATCCCTTCCCCCAATTCTGCGCGAAGGTCTACGGTTGTCGGTTAGTTAACTTTCGCGCTTGACATTGAATCATATCTCTCGATTTTATTTGGAGAATGGTGGTGATTCCGTCCGGTGAAAATGTTTTCCTTCAGAGTATAGTTGGACTTTGGGTAGTCGAAATAGTTTTTCGCTCTAGTCTTTTATTTTGTAATTGACAGATTGGGGCTGAACTCGTCCATTGAGCCACTGTTGGTTGGTGAGAATATCACCAACGCATGAGATCGCATGCGTTGGTTTGTTCGACTTCGGCGCACACCTTAGCCTTAAGCTAGTTGCTGCACTGAGACCGATACAGAACGCCTCAGTGCATAAGATCAGAGTAGGATGGTTATATGGTCGTGGTATGATGAATGAGCCAAGCCGCCATTTTGCAAGTCACTTTTTGAAGACTTGTGATATTAGAGGGTTGGAAAAAGAGATTTTAGAGCGAAAAATTATAAATAATTAACTTGGTGCTTTTTTTATTACATAATTTTTGAATTTTCCTCTTCTTAAGAAAATTAAGAAGGTGAAAATTTTGATTGAGAACTCCAGTTGGGAGTTATTTGAGTCAAGTGGTAAATTTTCTGAGAAGAGCGTTTGATCCGAAGGAGATCGTAAAAACTACCCTGTGAGAATTGGATGAAGGAAAGATTTTATTCTGTGTCAAGATAAGTATCATCATCATCGACTCGACAACCGGTGTCCGGTCCTGGCCTCTTTCAACAAGTCTCTCCACCTATCCCGGTCTCGAGCTGACGCCATACAGTTGCGCACCCCAAGGCTTCGGGCGTCCTGGTCTACGCCATCTCTCCAGCGCAAGCATGGTCTACCACGCTGCCGTCTACCATAGAATGTACCGCAAAAGACTTTCCGAGCAGGTTCCTCTTTGCTCATACGAGCTAGGTGCCCTCCCCACCGGAGTCTACCGAGCTTAATTTTTGTCACTATGTCTGCTTCAAGGTAGATTGCGTACAACTCATGATTGTACCGTCTCCGGAATCGTCCTTCCTCACATATGGGGCCAACAATTCTCCGTAAGACTTTTCTCTCGAACTCGGCTAAGAGGTCACAGTGCCTTTTGCTAAGCACCCAAGTCTCGGATCCATACATGAGTACTGGCAGGACCATGGTCCTGTACAGCAGCAGTTTTGAAGTTATGGTTAGATTTCTGGATTTGAATAGCTTTGACAGACTGTAGGCTCTGTTGGATTTGGATAGATAATAATAAAAGATAATAAATAAAAATAAGTATAGTGGTTTAAAATTGTTAGTGATCAGTCTTAATTATAATTCGACATTTGTGGTTGGCCATAAAAGGCAAAAATTTCAACCGAATATGCCTTCGCTATTCGTCTTTTGTTTCTCCTAATATTACGGGACTCGCGACCGTTTGGTAGTTTTACTTGTTTTTTCGGGGTTTTTCCCAAAGTGGTTTTGCTTTGTATCTTTGTGGCACAAAACATTGTTTTATATTGGTTTCATAATTACTTACCTTGTTTGATTACTTTGAGAATTAGCCCTCTGATGTTCTTTAATAACTTTTAATTAATTGAAAAGATTCTGGGTTTTCATCCAGCTCTGCACAGTTTCCCAAACATTTTTTTTTCTTGCGACATAATAAAATTCATTAAATTCCACTTTGGAATCTTAAACTAAATTTTTTACTTCAATTTTGAAGATTCATTTTCAGCTACGGTTAAGGCAAACTACCATAAAAAGTTTCCTGGCGCCCATGTTCCCCTAAGTAATCACATCCCTGTACTTTTAGTTCATTTTATAATTCAGTTTAATTCAACCTTTTTATTTGTTTTAGAAGTATTAAACTTCTTTATTAAAAAAGTATTAAAAAAGTCTCCAGTAAAAAAAATACCCACCCCCAAATCTGAGCTACCGGTGGCAACACTTTAGGTGCTGCCTGTTGTAGACTTTCATTTTTTACTAAACACACCTTGCAAAGTTGACG
This sequence comes from Meliscaeva auricollis, assembly GCA_948107695.1. Lineage (NCBI taxonomy): Eukaryota > Metazoa > Arthropoda > Insecta > Diptera > Syrphidae > Meliscaeva > Meliscaeva auricollis. The sequence continues at coordinate 29,455,857 of OX403616.1, read as the reverse complement.
TTTGACTTTTGACAATTGATAATAAATTTCTAGTTCGCGAAGCACGTCGAATTTGTGCTTTAGTTTTGTTTTAATTCTAAATTTAATTGTTCGGGTTTCGTTTTAATTAAATTGTCATTGATCCTTTGAAAATTTCTTTGCTAGATTGCCATATTTGTGTATGACAACTTCTTTGCCTATTTAGCAGGCATCCGAGACTTTAAGCTTTCTTGACTTATACCCTAACGAGAGTTTTTTCAGGCTTCACCTCGCTTCATGCAACGTGTCACTTGAGTTTGACGGCCCAGTAGTTGGTTCATGTGGAATGGCCTATTGCCTATGTATTGTATACATTACCTCTGCTGAATACTTCTTATCAATTTTTTTTTTCAAAATTAGAAAATATTTTTATTTTATACATTTTTAAGAAATTTTACAAAAAATTGTAACTATTTTTGTATACAATGCTTTTAAACCACATATTCACAATTTAAACTAAAAAACCGATTTTCCAATTTTAATGGCATCTTCTATTTATGTATACAAAATAATGTAGCTATTATTGTTTATATTTTTTTTATTTTGAACTTTTTTAAATTTCTTTTCAGTTCAAAAAATAATATTTATAGCATGACCTACATCCAGGTTAACTACTATAGTTGTTGATTTAATAGTCGTTGTTGGTGTAACTTGTGTCGTTGTTGGTGTAACTTGTGTCGTTGGTTTTGTTGTTACTACGATTTTTAAAATGGCAATTGTTGGTAGATAATTAGTAATGGCAAATGTTATTTGCTGCAGCTACAGGTGTTGAAACAGTTGTTGTTGCTACATCTGGTGGCGTCAAAGTTGCTGGTGATTCAGTTTTCCTAGAATTAAGAACCGGCAGTTGATTGTGTTTCAGTTGTGACTGGTGAAACGGTTGGTACTGCTGTTGTTACTGGTAATTCAGTTGTGACTGGTGAGACGGTTGTTTGTTGAGTCACTGTTGTGGGTGATTCCGTTGTTTCGGGGACTGTTGAAGTGGCAGTTGAAGGTGCAGCCGTTGTTGTAGTAGTGGTTGTTGTTTCTGTTGTTGCTGTGACTGTTGCTGTGACAGTTGGTGGCACAACATTAGATGTAGAGGTTTCGGTTGTTGTTGGGATTGTTGAAACTTCACTCGTTGTTTCAACAGCTGATCGGATCGCAGTAGTTGGTACTTCTGTTGTTACTGGTGATTCAGTTGTGACTGGTGAAACGGTTGTTGGTTGAGTTACTGTCGTGGGTGATTCTGTTGTTTCGAAGACTATTGAAGTGGTAGTTAAAGGTGCAGCCGTTGTTGTAGTAGTGGTTGTTGTTTCTGTTGGTGTTGCGACTGTTGAAGCGACAGTTGGTGGCGCAACAGTAGTTGTAGAAGTTTCACTCGTTGTTTCAACAGCTGATAGGATCGCAGTAGTCGGTGCTTCTGTTGTTACTGGTGATTCAGTTGTGACTGGTGAAACGGTTGTTGGTTGAGTTACTGTTGTGGGTAATTCCGCTGTTTCGGGGACTGTTGAAGTGGCAGTTGAAGGTGCAGCAGTTGTTGTAGTAGTGGTTGTTGTTTCTGTTGTTGCTGTGACTGTTGAAGCGACAGTTGGTGGCACAACGGTAGATGTAGAGGTTTCAGTTGTTGTTGGGATTGTTGAAACTTCACTCGTTGTTTCAACAGCTGATGGGATCGCAGTGGTTGGTACTTCTGTTGTTAGTGGTGATTCAGTTGTGACTGGTGAAACGGTTGTTGGTTGAGTTACTGTTGTCTGTGATTCTGTTGTTTCGGCGACTGTTAAAGTGGCATTTGAAGGTGCAGCCGTTGTTGTAGTAGTGGTTGTTGTTTCTGTTGTTGCTGTGACTGTTGATGTGACAGTTGGTGGCACAACAGTAGATGTAGAGGTTTCGGTTGTTGTTGGGATTGTTGAAACTTCACTCGTTGTTTCAACAGCTGATGGGATCGCAGTAGTTGGTACTGCTGTTGTTACTGGTAATTCAGTTGTGACTGGTGAGACGGTTGTTTGTTGAGTCACTGTTGTGGGTGATTCCGTTGTTTCGGGGACTGTTGAAGTGGCAGTTGAAGGTGCAGCCGTTGTTGTAGTAGTGGTTGTTGTTTCTGTTGGTGTTGTGACTGTTGAAGCGACAGTTGGTGGCACAACATTAGTTATAGAAGTTTCACTCGTTGTTTCAACAGCTGATGGAATCACAGTGGTTGGTACTTCTGTTGTTAGTGGTGATTCAGTTGTGACTGGTGAAACGGTTGTTGGTTGAGATACTGTTGTCTGTGATTCTGTTGTTTCGGCGACTGTTAAAGTGGCATTTGAAGGTGCAGCCGTTGTTGTAGTAGTGGTTGTTGTTTCTGTTGTTGCTGTGACTGTTGATGTGACAGTTGGTATCACAACAGTAGATGTAGAGGTTTCGGTTGTTGTTGGGATTGTTGAAACTTCACTCGTTGTTTCAACAGCTGATGGGATCGCAGTAGTTGGTACTTCTGTTGTTACTGGTGATTCAGTTGTGACTGGTGAAACGGTTGTTGGTTGAGTTACTGTCGTGGGTGATTCTGTTGTTTCGAAGACTATTGAAGTGGTAGTTAAAGGTGCAGCCGTTGTTGTAGTAGTGGTTGTTGTTTCTGTTGGTGTTGCGACTGTTGAAGCGACAGTTGGTGGCGCAACAGTAGTTGTAGAAGTTTCACTCGTTGTTTCAACAGCTGATAGGATCGCAGTAGTCGGTACTTCTGTTGTTACTGGTGATTCAGTTGTGACTGGTGAAACGGTTGTTGGTTGAGTTACTGTCGTGGGTGATTCTGTTGTTTCGAAGACTATTGAAGTGGTAGTTAAAGGTGCAGCCGTTGTTGTAGTAGTGGTTGTTGTTTCTGTTGGTGTTGTGACTGTTGAAGCGACAGTTGGTGGCACAACATTAGTTGTAGAAGTTTCACTCGTTGTTTCAACAGCTGATGGAATCACAGTGGTTGGTACTTCTGTTGTTAGTGGTGATTCAGTTGTGACTGGTGAAACGGTTGTTGGTTGAGATACTGTTGTCTGTGATTCTGTTGTTTCGGCGACTGTTAAAGTGGCATTTGAAGGTGCAGCCGTTGTTGTAGTAGTGGTTGTTGTTTCTGTTGTTGCTGATACTGTTGATGTGACAGTTGGTATCACAACAGTAGATGTAGAGGTTTCGGTTGTTGTTGGGATTGTTGAAACTTCACTCGTTGTTTCAACAGCTGATGGGATCGCAGTAGTTGGTACTTCTGTTGTTACTGGTGATTCAGTTGTGACTGGTGAAACGGTTGTTGGTTGAGTTACTGTCGTGGGTGATTCTGTTGTTTCGAAGACTATTAAAGTGGTAGTTAAAGGTGCAGCCGTTGTTGTAGTAGTAGTTGTTGTTTCTGTTGGTGTTGCGACTGTTGAAGCGACAGTTGGTGGCGCAACAGTAGTTGTAGAAGTTTCACTCGTTGTTTCAACAGCTGATAGGATCGCAGTAGTCGGTACTTCTGTTGTTACTGGTGATTCAGTTGTGACTGGTGAAACGGTTGTTGGTTGAGTTACTGTCGTGGGTGATTCTGTTGTTTCGAAGACTATTGAAGTGATAGTTAAAGGTGCAGCCGTTGTTGTAGTAGTGGTTGTTGTTTCTGTTGGTGTTGCGACTGTTGAAGCGACAGTTGGTGGCGCAACAGTAGTTGTAAAGGTTTCGGTTGTTATTGGGATTGTTGAACCTTCACTCGTAGTTTCAACAGCTGATGGGATCGCAGTGGTTGGTACTTCTGTTGTAACAAGTGATTCCGTTGTGACTTGTGAAACGGTTGTTGGTTGAGTTACTGTTGTGGGTAATTCCGTTGTTTCAGGGACTGTTGAAGTGGCAGTTGAAGGTGCAGCAGTTGTTGTAATAGTGGTTGTTGTTTCTGTTGTTGCTGTGACTGTTGAAGTGACAGTTGGTGGCGCAACAGTAGTTGTAGAAGTTTCACTCGTTGTTTCAACAGCTGATAGGATCGCAGTAGTCGGTACATCTGTTGTTACTAGTGATTTAGTTGTGACTGGTGAAACGGTTGTTGGTTGAGTTACTGTTGTGGGTAATTCCGTTGTTTCAGGGACTGTTGAAGTGGCAGTTGAAGGTGCAGCAGTTGTTGTAATAGTGGTTGTTGTTTCTGTTGTTGCTGTGACTGTTGAAGTGACAGTTGGTGGCGCAACAGTAGTTGTAGAGGTTTCGGTTGTTGTTGGGATTGTTGAAACTACACTTGTTGTTTCTGCAGCTGACGGGATTGCAGTGATTGGTACTTCTGTTGTTACTGGTGATTCAGTTGTGACTGGTGAATTTGTTGTTGGTTGAGTCACTGTTGTGGGTGGTTGCGTTGTTTCGGCGACTGTTAAAGTAGCATTTAAAGGTGCAGCCGTTGTTGTGGTAGTGGTTGTTGTTTCTGTTGGTGTTGTGACTGTTGAACCGACAGTTGGTGGCGCAACAGTAGTTGTCAGGATTTCGGTTATTATTGGGGTTGTTGAACCTTCACTCGTTGTTTCGACAGCTGATAGGATCGTAGTGGTGGGTACTTCTGTTGTTATTTGTGATTCAGTTGGGACTGGTGAAACGGTTGTTGGTTGCGTTACTGTTGTCTGTGATTCTGTTGTTTCGGCGACTGTTAAAGTGGCATTTGAAGGTGCAGCCGTTGTTGTAGTAGTGGTTGTTGTTTCTGTTGTTGCTGTGACTGTTGAAGTGACAGTTGGTGTCCCAACGGTAGATGTAGAGGTTTCGGTTGTTGTTAGGATTGTTGAAACTTCACTCGTTGTTTCAACAGCTGATGGGATCGCAGTGGTTGGTACTTCTGTTGTTACAAGTGATTCAGTTGTGACTGGTGAAACGGTTGGTACTGCTGTTGTTAGTGGTGATTCAGTTGTGACTGGTGAAACGGTTGTTGGTTGAGTTACTGTTGTAGGTGATTCCGTTGTTACGGCGACTATTGAAGTGGTTGTTAAAGGTGCAACCGTTGTTGTAGTAGTGGTTGTTGTTTCTGTTATTGCTGTGACTGTTGAAGCGACAGTTGGTGGCGCAACATTAGTTGTAGAAGTTTCACTCGTTGTTTCAACAGCTGATATAATCACAGTGGTTGGTACTTCCGTTGTTATTGGTGATTCAGTTGTGACTGGTGAAACGGGTGTTGGTTGAGTTACTGTTGTCTGTGATTCTGTTGTTTCGGCAACTGTTAAAGTGGCATTTGAAGGTGCAGCCGTTGTTGCAGTAGTGGTTGTTGTTTCTGTTGGTGTTGTGACTGTTGAAGCGACAGTTGGTGGCGCAACAGTAGTTTTAAAGGTTTCGGTTGTTATTGGGATTGTTGAACCGTCACTTGTAGTTTCAACAGCTGATGGGATCGCAGTGGTTGGTACTTCTGTTGTTACAAGTGATTCAGTTGTGACTGGTGAAACGGTTGGTACTGCTGTTGTTACTGGTAATTCAGTTGTGACTGGTGAGACGGTTGTTTCTTGAGTCACTGTTGTGGGTGATTCCGTTGTTTCGGGGACTGTTGAAGTGGCAGTTGAAGGTGCAGCAGTTGTTGTAATAGTGGTTGTTGTTTCTGTTGTTGCTGTGACTGTTGATGTGACAGTTGGTGGCGCAACAGTAGTTGTAGAAGTTTCACTCGTTGTTTCAACAGCTGATAGGATCGCAGTAGTCGGTACTTCTGTTGTTACTGGTGATTCAGTTGTGACTGGTGAAACGGTTGTTGGTTGAGTTACTGTCGTGGGTGATTCTGTTGTTCCGGCGACTATTGAAGTGGTAGTTAAAGATGCAGCCGTTCTTGTAGTAGTGGTTGTTGTTTCTGTTGGTGTTGTGACTGTTGAAGCGACAGTTGGTGGCACAACATTTGTTGTAGAAGTTTCACTCGTTGTTTCAACAGCTGATGGAATCACAGTGGTTGGTACTTCTGTTGTTAGTGGTGATTCAGTTGTGACTGGTGAAACGGTAGTTGGTTGAGTTACTGTTGTCTGTGATTCTGTTGTTTCGGCGACTGTTAAAGTGGCATTTGAAGGTGCAGCCGTTGTTGTAGTAGTGGTTGTTGTTTCTGTTGTTGCTGTGACTGTTGGTATCACAACAGTAGATGCAGAGGTTTCGGTTGTTGTTGGGATTGTTGAAACTTCACTCGTTGTTTCAACAGCTGATCGGATCGCAGTAGTTGGTACTTCTGTTACTGGTGATTCAGTTGTGACTGGTGAAATGGTTGTTGGTTGAGTTACTGTTGTAGGTGATTCCGTTGTTTCGGGGACTGTTGAAGTGGCAGTTAAAGGTGCAGCAGTTGTTGTAATAGTGGTTGTTTTTTCTGTTATTGCTGTGACTGTTGAAGCGACAGTTGGTGGCACAACATTAGTTGTAGAAGTTTCACTCGTTGTTTCAACAGCTGATGGAATCACAGTGGTTGGTACTTCTGTTGTTACTGGTGATTCAGTTGTGACTGGTGAAACGGTTGTTGGTTGAGTTACTGTTGTCTGTGATTCTGTTGTTTTGGCGACTGTTAAAGTGGCATTTGAAGGTGCAGCCGTTGTTGTAGTAGTGGTTGTTGTTTCTGTTGTTGCTGTGACTGTTGATGTGACAGTTGGTGGCACAACAGTAGATGTAGAGGTTTCGGTTGTTGTTGGGATTGTTGAAACTTCACTCGTTGTTTCAACAGCTGATGGGATCGCAGTAGTTGGTACTTCTGTTGTTACTGGTGATTCAGTTGTGACTGGTGAAATGGTTGTTGGTTGAGTTACTGTTTTAGGTGATTCCGTTGTTACGGCGACTATTGAAGTGGTTGTTAAAGGTGCAGCCGTTAATGTAGTAGTGGTTGTTTTTTCTGTTATTGCTGTGACTGTTGAAGCGACAGTTGGTGGCACAACATTAGTTGTAGAAGTTTCACTCGTTGTTTCAACAGCTGATGGAATCACAGTGGTTGGTACTTCTGTTGTTACTGGTGATTCAGTTGTGACTGGTGAAACGGTTGTTGGTTGAGTTACTGTTGTAGGTGATTCCGTTGTTACGGCGACTATTGAAGTGGTAGTTAAAGGTGCAGCCGTTATTGTAGTAGTGGTTGTTGTTTGTGTTGGTTCTGTGACTGTTGAAGCTACAGTTGGTGGCGCAACAGTAGTTATAAAGGTTGTTGGGATTGTTGGAACTATACTCGTTGTTTCAACAGCTAATGGGGTCGCAGTGGTTGGTACTTCTGTTATTACTGGTGACTCAGTTGTGACTGGTGAAATGGTTGTTGGTTGAGTTACTGTTGTAGGTGATTCCGTTGTTACGGCGACTATTGAATTGGTTGTTAAAGGTGCAGCCGTTAATGTAGTAGTGGTTGTTTTTTCTGTTATTGCTGTGACTGTTGAAGCGACAGTTGGTGGCACAACATTTGTTGTAGAAGTTTCACTCGTTGTTTCAACAGCTGATGGAATCACAGTAGTTGGTACTTCTGTTGTTACTGGTGATTCAGTTGTGACTGGTGAAACGGTTGTTGGTTGAGTCACTGTTGTGGGTGATTCCGTTGTTTCGGCGACTGTTAAAGTGGCATTTGAAGGTTCAGCAGTTGTTGTAGTAGTGGTTGTTGTTTCTGTTGTTGCTGTGACTGTTGAAGCCACAGTTGGTGGCGCAACAGTAGTTGCAGAGGTTTCGGTCGTTGTTTGGATTTTTGAAACTACACTCGTTGTTTCAACAGCTGATAGGGTCGTAGTGGTTGGTACTTCTGTTATTACTGGTGATTCAGTGGTGACTGTTGAAACGGTTGTGGGTTGAGTAGCTGTTGTGGGTGATGCCGTTGTTCCGGCGACTGTTGAAGTCGTAGTTAAAGGTGCAGCAGCTGTTGAAAGAGTTGGTTGAGTCGTTGTTGTGGGTGATCCCGTTTTGTCGGCAACTATTAATGTGGAAGTTGAAGGTGCAGCAGTTGATGTAGTAGTAGTTATTGTTTCTGTTGTTGCTATGACTGTTGAACCAACAGTTTGGGGTGCAACAGTAGTTGTAGAGGTAACTGTTGTTGTTGGGATTGTTGAATTTACACTCGTTGTTTCAACAGCTGGTGGCATTGCAGTGGTTGGTAATTCTTTTGCTTCTTTAACTGTTGGCGATTTTGTTGATGCAATTATAGCTCTTAATGTTGTCGTCCGAAGTGAGGGGTGTCCAAATCTGTGAGGTTTCTTGTAGCGATTATGACCTTTGGATGGTTGACGTCCTTGTAAACTATGATCGTTTTTTATTTTTCTTCCTTTTCCTTTCCTTGAATCATATTCTTTTGATCGTTTACGTCCTCTTGCTTTATTGTTACCTCCTGACCAAATTGGTTTTCTTGATTGTTCACCTTTCTTCAGAGGAAAATGTACATTATTTGGCTCTCTTCTATTTCCAATATGTTCGTCTTTCATTAATTCTAGCTCCTTTTTTGTTATCCTTCCTCTTTGCTGTGGCTGTCCATTTTTATTTTTATTTTTTTCAGAGTTTCTTTTTCCATGGTTTGGAAAGCAAACTACTACTGCGAGAAGCACTACAAAAATTAAAATTCCAAACGCTATCTTTCCCATTGATCTGATGAGAAAGATTAATATTAACGACGACAGTCAAGTTTTTATCATTTTATACATTTTTAAGGTACGCAATTATTTTTAACACATTTTTACATTTGATTATATGCATTCAAATATAGATACAGCTGTAATCAAAACATTATAAGAATATAATTTTCTAGAAATTGTATCTGAATAAATATAGACATACGATGCAAGTGCACGTATATTTGCTATAATGGTTCAAGGTTATTTATGGTTTAACAACGAGAGAATTTTGACTTCTTAACATAAAGAAAAAGGTGTTAAGAAGTGCATCAATTCAAGTGTATTCTCCAAGGTCACCATTCAGGTTGAAAAGTTGAGAAAATTTACTGACTGTCAAACGGGCTCAAATCAAGTACGACAGCATATCATGAATGCAGGCCCGGTCTAGAGGGGCAAGCTGCTTCGTCAAAAATTTAAGGAGGCAAAAATCTAATTAATTCAACTATTTATTTTATTCTGCGGAATGCGCTAGACTTTTTCAAAAAAGATTCCGAAAGCTGCACTGCTGTAAGGAATAAAACACCTTCGAAGCTTAAACTTTCCTGGGCGTATGAAATCGGAGAATCTCAATCATTTTAGTCAAAGCAATATGGAATTAAAGTGTTTTCTTATTTTACATGTCATAATTTAAGTTTATGTAATACCTTTCCTAGGAAAACTTAACATACAAATTAATGAGGTGACGGTTCATTATGGTTCACTTATGGAATATGAAATTATGATCGTTTTGGGGATATAGCATTAAAAAAAAAAAGTACAACAAACAAAATGTCTATTTTCTCAAAAATTAATGTTATCGAAAATAGCTTCATACAAAGTTAAAGTAAACGATCTTTAAAGCTTTAAACCTCGAAAATACAATAGGTGGTACATGTTTATGATTATGACAAATGAAGTGTCATTGCAAAGAGTGGTAAATAATAGGTACTTATACCCCGGGCGGTTAAAAAGCTAGATCGGGATCTGCATGAATGCAGTAATAACATATTACCTTGTGTTACAGTGAAAACACACTTCAACGGAGACCCGGTAGAATTTGTTGGTTTTTTTAACTGAAAAATATAGCATCATTCAAAATGTTCATATACCCCCAAATCTCATTTTAGGGCTGGTTATTTTGTGAATTTTGAATGTACAAGTCCAAAACTTGCCATTTCTTAAACGATTTAATTTTTTAAATTCTGTAAGAAGCCTGTTCTGTCAAGAAAGGAAATCATTCTCTTTGAGATGTTTTTTCTCAACATTTTAATAATTTAAACAATTTTAAATTTTAAAATTTTTTTTCAATTTTTCTGAAAGACTTTTCCTTTTCACGTCAAATAAAATTAGTTTGAAGAAAAAATGTTGAAAACAGGCCAATCAAATTTCAAATCCGTTAATTAAAAATTAAATGCAGTTTTAGAAAAAATAAACAGGTATTTATCTATTATTAATTTATTATTTATAAAATGTACAACTGGGTCTTCTTACACAGAAATTTGGTAAATGTAGGTACGTATTATAAAAAAAAAAACATAAAATTCGCTTTTTTAAAAAATTAAAACAAAATCTGAAATCAAATTGCCCTCCAAAACAAGTATGCAGTTTTGATTAATGTATTAAGATGCATTTTTAGAAAAAAAAATTTCAAAATCTTTAGAGCCGTTTTTAAAAAAACTAATTTTTTATAAATAATTGTGTGGAAAAAAAGTTTTAAAATAAAATTGGTATGCCATTTTGTAGAAACTACTAATCAACATCTAAAAACGAAATTTCAAAAGAATTCAATGTCCCGTTTTCGAAAATTTCAATTTTTTTTAAAAATCCAAAAATTATTTTTTTCGAAATTTTAATTATGGCTTATATTTAAGTTATATAAGTGCTTCTTCACAAAAATTTTCGTTGAAATCGAATAAGCAGTTTCGGAGCAAATCAGATTTTAAAAAAACGGTTCTATGGCAGGTACCGTTAATAATGATTTTCCAAAAAAAAAATTTTTATTAAAAAATAGACCATGTCTTAAAACTTATACTTGATTTTCTAAACAAAATCGTTGGAGCCGTTTTTGAGCAATTTCAACTTTACTAAAATCGGTATATGACAAGTACCGTTATTTTTGGTCCAAAAAAATTAATTCCAAAAACCCCTCTGGAGAGTCTCCAAAAAGTGCTACATACCAAGTTTGAAGTCAATCGGTCCATCCGTCTAGGCTGTAGCTCCTTATACAGACAGACAGACAGACAGACTGACAGACTGACAGACATACAGACAGACAGACGGACTTCCGGGACCCACTTTTTTAGCATTCTCTACCATCGTAATGTCATGGAAAAATGTTATCTCAACTTTTTTTTTTGTACGAATGCATAACTTGATATATGGTACCCATATCGCAAGTAAAAAATGCACACTTAAAAAGGTGTGTTCCTCCCCTTTCAGAAAGCAAAAAGAAAAAAAATAGAATAACAAATAACGAAATTATAGTAAATTTACATCTGACAGTACCAAAAAGGTGTTTCTACCCCCTAAAATGAACAAACGCACAGACCGACGACGGACGGCATGACGAAAACCACGTTCGTAATGTTGGTTTTGATTAAAACCTCAATATTTGTACAATATTCCAATTTCAGGAACATTTAAGAAAAATGTTAATTGCGGGTACTGTTTAGTATTTGCAAAAGGCCTTTTGATTATTTGCACATCAGTGGTGACAAAAAAAAAATTAATAAGCTATGTACAGTTTGCCTAAGAGCAGGTGTATACATAATAAATGTTGTATACGTACTGCACTTTCACAGATATGCATTTTACGCTCCTAATGAAAATTGGTATCAACAACTCCCAAAATTAGCTAGTTAACACCCAAGGACATAATTAAATACACTAGCCAACTAGACCAGTGCCAATCCAGTTTTCAGAAGGCAAAAGTTGGACAAATTATTAGCAGGATAAGGGAGGTGGGAAAATTTAGGATAAAGGGAAACATAAATTGCTCACCAACAGATTTCGGGGAAAGGAGGTAGGTGGGGGAAAAAGTGGTGGGGGTGACGAAAATCTTGTTTTCTTACGATTTCTATCTAAAGTAGACCTCGTATCGAAAACAGTTGAATGCAAGCGATGTAGGTGGTAAAAAGATCTTCAACTTTTTTTTACATTATTTTTCTATATAACCTCAAAAATAATACCCACCTATAATACCTCAAAAATATTTTGAAAATGCCAAAAACTATTTTTGTTTTGTTTTTTTATTTTTATCTTTTTCAAAAATAGTTAGATTTTGATGAAACTTGGTTTTAACGTAGATAAATTGATTTATTTTTTAGCAAAATATTAATTTTCGTGTTTTTGATGAATTTGTTTTGAAAATTAACCTTTCAATCAAAAAAGTTGAAGAAAAAATTTTTGATTGTTAGGAATTTTAAGATGGATTCTTTGCAGTTAAATCCTCGTTTTAAAAACTATGTTAGAAAACAACACAGTTATTGTCAAAAATTAAAAAAAAATATTTAAAAAAGCATTTTTAAGGTCGATTTTTCCGTCATAGAAACCAAATTAAACTTTTGACTCCCTAAAGTAGAGACTAATATCAGAATTGCTCTATCATGCAAAGTCTTTGAGGTATCGAATTTTGAACTTCCCAAAAAAACAATGTTCTTGTGATGTTTTGAGTAAAGAGAGATTTCATTTTCAGAAACTTTGAACTTTAAAATAAATTCAGACTAGTGTTCAGCGCATAGAAAGTTTTGCCAAAAAATGATTTCTGAAGATTAAATCTAACTTTGCACAAAAACATTGTTTTTTGGAAGTTCAAAGTTCGATATCTCAAAAACTTTGCATGATAGAGCAATTCTGATATTAGATTCGAGTTCATTTAGTCAAAAGTTGAATTTGATTTCTATGATGACTCTTCGCTGGCTGATTTACGAAAAAATCGACCTTAAAAAGCGTTTTTTGTTTTTTTTTTTCAATTTTTGACAAGGTTTTTCAAAATAACTGTTGTAAAAAAAAACAGATTTAACTAAAAAGAATCCATTTCAAAATTTCCAAAAATAAAACGTTTTCTTAAACTTTTTTGTTTACAAATTAGGTTATTTTTTCAAAACAATTTCATCAAAAAAACAAATTTATATTTTTCTGAAAACCAGTACGCATAAACTATAAGTTTCACCTCACGCAGCCATTTAAAAGAATAATCTAAAAATGCTCAACCCAATTGCGCAAGTTCTTACGATCCAGTCATGTATTCTGTTTTGAACTAAAAGGCCATTAGCTTTAAATAAAAACAAATAATATTTTCAATCCCAAGAACCTTATCATCTGATAAGTAATTTTGACATTTTCTTTTATTGATTATTCAAAGTTAAAAAGCAGAAGTGGTTGTTGTTGTTGTTGTCTCAGGAGCTGCAGTTGATGTTGTTGTTGTCTCAGGAGCAAACGTTGTTGTTGTTGTATCAGGAGCTGCAGTTGATGTTGTTGTTGTCTCAGGAGCAAACGTTGTTGTTGTTGTCTCAGGAGCTGCAGTTGATGTTGTTGTTGTCTCAGGAGCAAACGTTGTTGTTGTTGTATCAGGAGCTGCAGTTGATGTTGTTGTTGTCTCAGGAGCAAACGTTGTTGTTGTTGTCTCAGGAGCTGCAGTTGATGTAACTGTTACAGGATCAGGACCAAAAGTGGTCGGAGTTGTCTCAAGAGCAGACGCTGTTGTTGTTGAAGTTGAATGCATTCCTGGTCTTCCTGGTCTGCCTGGTCTACCTGGTCTGCTTGGTCTGCCTGGTCTGTCTGGTCTGCCTGGTCTATCTGGTCTTCCTGGTCTTCCTGGTCTTGTTGGCTTACCTAATTCCCCTGACTGATCTGAATCATTTGACTCATCTGATTCATCACTTTTACCGGACCCACCCTGTCGATCACCCGGTCTACCCTGCCGACCACCTTCTCTACTTGCCTGAACACCTCGTCCACCTTGTTCTCTTAGCGAATGATCATGGGCATTTTGAGATGCGACAATAACTGCCATAAGCACTACTAGCGCTAAGGTAAAACTCAATTTAGCTGTCATGATACTCGCTTTAAAAGAAACTGACTGTCGAAAATTCTTATTTTCTTTTCTTTTATACTCTGGAAAATATGTTGAAATCATACACAAATACACGTTATCTACACATTTGGATTTGATAACATAAATTAGTGGCCCTTTGCTGATAAAAAATTAAAATATTTGTTTTAAAAAGACAATAATAAAGTTTGTTTAGATTGTCATTAGTAAAATTGTAGTGGCACTCATGCATAATACTAAAATTAGTTAAAAGTACGTATGTTTGCATACCTGTGAGAAAAATTATGAGGAACGTTGAGGCATTTGAATTTTTGAAATATTAGGACTTAGGAGCTATACAGTGATTTGTGTAAGAAGTGACAAATGTATTGAACATGAAGGTTCGGTGAAAACAAGAAAAAAAACCTCTTTGAAAAGGATTAAAACAAAAATACGTAAAAACTGTTGCTGTCTTAGGTATTTTCCGCGGTTCTAAACGTTTTTTTTATTATAACGTGATACACCAGTATCACGCGACTTCTTCTGATATTCCACATATCGCATATTTTTCCCAGACTTATGATCGCGACTTTCCGCGGTATTATACGCGTTTTCCTCCTGAACTAAGTGCATTCTTTATACTCCACATTCTACTTTCCGAACAATTACGAGATGATAAAAAAAATGTTAAATAAAACAGAAAGAATCGTGGAATACCAAGGAGTTCAGCGGCAATTCACGATTCTTTTTGTGTTATTAAACATTTTTTGTGCCGTAATTTCAATCTACACATAACGCCCAGAAAATGTGCATATAACTTAAAAAGATCACCACCTATTGCACATTTTCTAACGCGAAGACTTTTGTGGAGTTTACCTATACATCAATTTCACCAATTTGTGACGGTATTCAAGTCCAATGAACTCAAACAAACAATGAATTTCATAGATGAATTATTAGAAAATTAGTTTTGTCTTTCTTAAAACTAGGTATTTCTGGTTTTATAAATTTCGAGTTTTATCCAAATCTAGTTTAAGGAATTCCTTTAGATGTCAGAACGCATGTGAATAATACCGATTTGGGGAAAAATTGGAATTTAAAACTAGTTTTTTCATAAAAAAGTTTTGAAATCAGTCAGTAATATGGCCGTAAAAAAATGTAAGCTTATTTTTTTCAGAACTTCATGTTATAGCCACTATTTTCTTTAATATTCGACGAATTTATTAAAAACTAGCTGATCCGACAAACGATGAAAATAGGGCAGTATTTCCCGGTTTTCGCGCTTTTATGTGCGGAAGAATCCGGTATTTCACATATCACTCATTCACTTGAAGACTTTCATTGCTCAAAAAGCGGCATTTTCGAGTTAATAATGCAGAGTTACTCGTTCTACCATCCTTCATATTGAGAAAACTATTCCTAGTAATAAAATTGAGAATATGCCGTTATTTCATTGATAATGTATCAATTTAAAAATTTTAAACTCTTTTTTTTGCTGAATCGAGTTTTTTTTAAATTATTACGGTCTTCAAGTAAATGAGCGATATTTTGCTGCGACTTTCACGCTTTTTTCACGGCTTTTCTCATTTTTTTCCGCGGCGTTCTTCGCTTTTTTCTGCGGTGCCATACGTTTTGTCTTGTGGTACTAAGGTATTTGCATTACTTCGTCATAATATATCAGATGTTAATAAAAGGTCTATTCGATGATCGTTATCAAAGTGCACTCTGGGGAATATGAGAACAAGAACTGTGCTTTTTTTGTCTCCGATTTTATGAATTGTCAACTTTGAACTGATATTTAAGTCTTAATGATTCTAAATTCTATTGTACTGTTAAATTTTGCAACACCACAGTTACACAACTGATAATCTGTTACTAGGAACTAGGGATATTCATGCAACCGTAGTAAACCTGGTAAATATGGTAAACATGTCAAAATTTGTATGGAACCGACAGTTAGCTTACCAGATATTGTACTTTACCACGTTTACCAAGAGTTTATCAGGTTGCATGAATAGTCCTTTTAAAAAATGTCAAAATGAACATTCTTTTGTTTTTGTTCTGCAGATTTACCATTTTGACGACAAAGTTTTACGAAAAATACGGCTAGGGCTTTCATATGAAAAAATTGTGTTGCTTTGTCGCGTTAGGTGTCTCTCATTTGACGCTGTGTTAGTAAAATTGTTTTGTCTTTGTCAAGTTTTTCATGTCGCAATTGGCTTGGGCAAACCTAAAAAAAGACTTTTTGGTGAAAAAAAGAAGGACATTTATTTATTTGAATGGGATATACAAATAATTTAAATGTAGTTTTCAAACTAACAGGGTTCCCGAATTTTATTTTTATTTTGACACTCGAGCGTCAACGAAAACTCGGAATATACTACCTAATTATTTGCACTGTAATTTCTTCTGAAATTCCAACTCGATTACTCGACTTTGCATGTAAACAGTGGTAATTAGGTAACAAAACATCGAACAAACCCAACAAAATTGAAGTTATCAAAAGCAATCAGTCGAGCAACGTATTGTATGGGTCACCCCTTTCCGTCCAATCCGGCATCGACAACGGATTCGTTGACGGAACGGACGCAACGGATTCTATGTGGCCCCTTAAGGCCAGCATAAATTGCTTGTCTCAATGAATGAACAAATTAATAAATTGCGGAGAGCTTAAATCGTTTTCATTTTGGACCATTTCTTTTGGGACATCCTGAATATCTCTATAACGGTGGAAGATATCAAAAATTTCTTTCCATCTTTTCAGCTTATCTTCCGAGTGGACGAGCCACTAAAAAAATATTCCTAGAAATGGTCCTTGTAAAAATGTGATTTTACAAAAACTTTAGGGATTGTTTGGGGTTTTAATAAATTGCACAAGTATACATTTGTAGGTATAGGTGGTAAGCTTACATTTAATAAAAAGCATATAGTCGGAGAGCCAGCAGCCACTTTGACTAACCTACCTGGGCCCGGGGTTGCCGTTAGATTTTTCAAAATGCGAAAAAAAAGGAAATAATAACCTTCTTTCGCAAGACTGAAATTTTGTATACAGCTGCTTTGGTACTAGTAAAGATTAAAAAACATGGTCTGGCAGGGTTGCCGTGTTGCAGACGAGCCAAAAGTTTTTAATATAATGAAAATTTAGAAATTGGCTACAGTTCCTGCTCAATCTTGATGATTTTTTTTATACTTGACCAGTTTAATCAGCGTCTTATTATATATGAGGGTTGCCGCAGTTCTAAGGTTGCCATACTTTTTTTTTAATTAAATTTGAAATAGTTATAAAACACGAAATTAACGTACTTTCAGGGGGCCCTATTGGTGATTTGTAACAACCTTATACTTTTTGCGCTTTGTAAATATTTTCTTTGGTATTAGCTTAATTCGAAAAATAAGGTGTAGCAAGGTTGCTATGGGTCAAAGTGCTAGCCAGACGAGCCTAAAGTTTTTGTTAATTTAAGAAAAATAATCATAGAATTTTATTCTTCAGAATTCACTCTTTGAATTTTAAGATCTGCTTTTTTGTGCTTAGTGTCGTTAACTATCAATTTTAAATAAACAGTTTATTTATCTCAACATTAAAATAAGTAAACCAAAAGAAACAGTGTCATAGAATGTAAACAAAAAACTGAAAGCAATGAAAGAAGTGATTCTGATCGTTCTTTCCCGCAACCCTTCAAATGAGGACATTGTAAGAAAATTAAGTTTATCTAGCAAGCACTTGAGCCCACAGCAACCTAGAATTTATTTTTTCTACTTGACTAATACGAAAGAAGATATTAACAAAGCACAAGAAAGTATAAGGTAGGGGAAGTACATTTATTTCGGGATTTATACCTATTTTGAATATTATTTAAAAAAAAGTATGACAACCTTATTACTACGGCAACCTTAATATATTATAATACTCTGATTATACTGGTCTTGTAAAAAATACACATTAAGTTTAAGCAATAACCTAGCAAATTTGTAAGACTATATGATAATTTCTTATATTAACAAAAACTTTAGGCTAGTCTGGCAAGCACTTTGTCCCACGGCAACCCCGTCAGACTTTATTTTCTGAACTTTTCTAGTATTAAAGAAAATATTCACAGAGCACAAGAAAAAATAAGGTTGTACATAATCAACAATACAGGTCTATAAAGGTACGTTTTGTACCTATTTAAAACTTAATTTTAAAAAAAAGTATGGTAACCCTAGAACTGCAGCAACTCTTATATATTATAGGACTCTTATTTAATTTATCATGTAAAAAAACACCACGTTTAAACAAAAACTCGATCCAATTTCTAAAATGATATGATGAATTTTCATATATTAACAAAAACTTTAGGTTCGCCTGGCTATCACTTCGACCCATAGCAACCCATGCCACCAAAGAAAATATTTACAAAGCACAAAAAAGTATTAGGTTGTTACAAATCACCAATACAGCCCCCTGAAAGTACGTTAATTTCGTGTTTTATAACTATTTCAAATTTAATTTAAAAAAAAGTATGGCAACCCTAGAACTACGGCAACCCTCATGTATTAAAAAACTCTTATTAAACTGGAAAGTAAAAAATCATCAAGATTAAGCAACAACTGTAGCCAATTTCTTAAAATATGTGTTAAATTTTCATTATAAATAATTATAACTTTAGACTCGTCTGACAACTCTTCGACTCATGGCAACCCTGCTAGACCGTGTTTTTTTAAACTTTACTAGTACCAAAGCAGCTGTTTCGCAGAATTGCGAAAGAAGGAAGATAGACAGATATATGGATTTTTTCTTTATTTCCTCAGATAAATTACAAATTTCTTCGAATAAGAATACGGACATGACAATTCTGCCGTCTGCCGGATATGACATTTCAATAAAATAATAAAGAATAACATATTATAAAGAGAAAATGCAACAAAAATTCTTGCTAACTTATAAAATTTGTTATGAATTGTGAAATATTTTGTACAATCGATACGTACTTACAAACATATAAATTAATATTAAAATTTTGATAAAATAAAAAGAAAAAAAGTGAGAAGTTTTGCGAAAGAAGGTTATTTTTGGCATTTTTTCGCATTTTGAAAAATCTATTGGCGACCCCGTATACCCACAGCAACCCTGCCAGACTTACGTTTTAGTGCATAACTAGTACCAAATCAACTACAAACAAAATTTCAGCCCTGCGACTAGTAGGTTAGACAAAGTGGCTGCTAGCTCTTAGACTAATATACCTATGTAACAAAAACGATGAGCAGAAAAAAACAGAAAACTGTTTTAATTTTTTGTTATAGGTGTCTTCGAAAATATGCACAAATGCCCTAATGATTATTCAAAACACGGGTTTTTTTTTGTGAAATTCTCAGTACGACCCAATCCCAAAAAAAATTATGCTCGTGTTTGAATCTGGTTAGCAAAATATGAATACTTACGTCAGTCAGAAACGAGCCAAACAAACAATTTTATCTATATTTAAAAAAAATAGTTTTTGTAGATTTTGTTTTTGTCTTTCAAAACAATAAAAATTTAAACTTATGTACATTATAATATTTGTTTGTATGGATAAACCATACAAGGCGTTTGCGTTATTTGTATGGCAAATAGAATGTAGACTATTCTACAAATATTTAATTGTTTGATTTTGAAAACGCGCCCAGATTGTACAGATATAAAACAATGCGTAGCTATTTTGGTATTTTAGTAAATAGAACGAAGATTGTTATCTAAAACACTTGTTGGTATTTTAAAATTCAAGTTTAAGGACCTCTTTTAAATGTAGGTATGTTTTGAACAACGGGCATATAAATACACCGAGAAAAAGAGAATGGTCTCTTAATTTTAACATTTATGTATATCTTATTTATAATTAAGTTTAAATTATGGTCCTGCGTATGAGAACATTATCATATTCCTGCACTTTGCAGGATGAAGTTTGAACAGCCACCGAAGCCGTAAAACTTGTTCGATTTAAAAATAAAACTAAACTGCTTTATCTGGATAAACTCTAAGGGCGATATTTTTTAGTTTTTTTATCAGCCTCAAAAAAAAAAGTTTTGGCCAAAAGTTTCAAAACTGTCCAAACAAAATTGGCCTTTCGTTACCACAGTAATAATAGATCGATTTTCGTAAGGCTTACGGCAATCGCTTTGTCTCGGCAAAATCTAGGGACGAAATATTGAAGTTTTATTTTATTCGTCTTAGCAAAGACAGTTTTGGTAAAATAATCGAAGAGTCCCATAAGCTATCCCAACAATTTGATTGATATGTTCAGTCCATTTTATGGTTTGGTTGAAGATAATACCCAAATTTGTAATTGTATCCACGAATAATATTTTCAATCCTCCAAGGAGAATATCTAGATATCCTGACAAATGCACGGAACTTTAAGGATAACTGCTTGTTAACTTGCTTGTTAATTTTAACACAATCATCGATTGACAACAACTTTGCATTACCAAACTAAAATTCATCAAAAAGAAAGTGTTCATCGCAATGGCATAAATGAGTCTTGGAACTTCATTCACATAAATAAAGAAAAGTGATGGACCTGAAATGGAACCCTGTGGAACTCCGCTTGATGTTGGTGTTAAATTTGTATTTCCCAAAACAACAGATTTCCGACTCTGGAAGAGATAAACAGAAAAATTGTAAATTTGTGAAAATGTGTTAAACGCATCGGTGTAAAATAGGAGAACTAAAAATGAAACTTTGCTCTCTTTTCAAGTGTTCAACAACCTGCAAGAGTACCTACTGAATAGCAAAACCTGATTGTTTTGTGACTAGAAGAAGAAAGCCATAGCAAATTGTTGTTCCGTCATTTTTCTCAGGCCTTTAGAAAGTTCATTACTATTGAAGTTATTTGGTTTGTAGACGGATTCTTTAAATTTTGTATCACACCTTTCGTACACCAAAAGAGACTAAAGAGATAATTATATGGTGGCGGCGTTTGTACCAGTGGACCTTAGCCACACGAACGGAAGCACCAAAAAATATCTGGGGTATTAAAATGTTTGCGTTGGCAACATTACGATGATAGAGAAGTCCAAAAATGTGGTTTTTGTCATGCCGTCCGTCGCGTGTCGGTCTGTGCGTCTGTGCGTCCATCTGTGCAGAGAGCAACAGCCTAAACGGGTTGACGGATTTGCATGAAATTTGGTACAGACTACTATTTTGTAATTTCCAATGTATTTTTTTTTGTTTTTGAATATCTCGTTCAGAACCTCCCAAATAATGGTTTCGAGTTATTGTGTTTTTCTCTGAAACGGCTCTAACGATTTCCATGAACGTACACTAAGTTATGTTTTAAGTGATTGTAACTTTACTGCATCTTTAGCTTTTCTCAAAAAAATCAAATAATGGATATAAATTATGTATGTAACACGCTTTACGGGAAATTTTCCATAATTTTTAGTTATTTTCGTACTGTTAATTTGTTCAAAATTTCTAACTAGTTGTTCTCATTACTTACAAAAGCATTGTGTACATATTAAGTTTTGAAGAAAAAAAAATGATTTTCTTCGATACATTTTTACTTGCGATATAGGTACTATATACCAAGTAATGCATTCGTACAAAAAAAAAAAAGTTGACATAACAATCAAACATGACATTAAGATGATAGAGAATGAGAAAAAAGCGGGTCCGACAATTCTGTCTGTCTGTCTGTTTGTCTGTATGTATCAGAGACCACAGCCTAAACGGTTGGGTCGAATTACTTCTACTACCCAGACATTTTTTGAATTTTTTTTTTACCTAAAATAACGGTTTACCTTTAAAAAATAAAAATAAACATACCGGTTTTAGATAAACTCATTTATCTCAAAAATGGTTCCTACGATTTTGATTACAAAAATCATGGTCATTTTTTGGATAAGGCCTATCTTTAAATGAAAACTTTTTTTTTCAAAACCGTTGTTAATGGTACCTGCTATAGAACCGTTTTTTTTTTTTTAATTCTGATTTTCTCCTTCATAAATCAATTTATTTCAACCATTTTTTTTAAATAAAAGCTTTTAAGTTGCCGTAATAATGTTTAGTAAAAAATATTTCGAAAATTACTTTTTTGGATCTTTAAAAAAAGTTTGAAATTTTTTATTGAAAAATCATTTTTTCGAAAACTACTCGACATTTTTGATCAAAATTTAGTTTTTAGATGTTGAAAAATAATATCTTAAAAATGGCGTACCAATTTTTTTTAGGAAAGTCCTTGCAAAAAATGTATTAGGTATTATAGAAGGAATCAAATTGCATACTTCGTTTTGAGATTGAATTGATTTAAGAAGTTATTTTAGTCATTTGAAAGTCGACTTTAATATTTTTTAATTTTTTTTTCTCAAACTGCGCTTACAAATTTTTAATTAAACAGACTTAGCATATACAGGGTGATTTGCATAAGGTGTGACAAAAAGATAGGGTGTGTAGGTTGGACATAGACAAGCAAAAAATCGTATAGGAGGGGGGGTCCATTTTCCCCCGTTTAGGCGGGAGGGGCAATTTAAGTAAAAATAACTTAAAACGGAAAAAATATTACATATTTAAAAATAACGGTTATACCTACAGAGTCGTGCTATAGCATTTTAAAAAGCCAAAAACCTATACATTAATTTAAATTTTAAAGTAAGTTGTTCAAATGAATAGTTTTTGAAATATTAATTTTCAAAGTCAAAATTGTGAGAAAAAAACATAATTTTTTTTATTTAAATCATTTTTTTCAAAATTTTACCGTATTAAGTAGTATTTTTCTGGCTTTTTTTCAATGCTCTTATTTATTTTTGATCAAACACAAAAACCGAGTGTCAAAATAACCTGTAATTTTTGAGAAAACCAAAAATGACCAAAACTACTTTTTTCTGAGAAAAACCTTTTCTTTTAGTTTTTACGTTATTGGATAATTAGATGAACTTACGAAAGAAAGGATTAACTTTATCTTTTTCAGTTTTTTATTATTAGTCTTCAAAACATACAATAAAGTACTCAACTAACCACATTTCACACATTTTTTCATTGAGAACATCTGCGTGAGAGCATTGGGTTGAAATTGACCTGCCAACTTGTTTTTATTACGGTGCGATTTTTACATTATTTAATTCTTGGTTAATTTATGAAAGAAAGGATTAACCTTCTATTTTTTTACTATCAGTTTTTGTTGGGGTTTGTGGATTAACCATATTTCACACATTTTTTCATTGAGAACACCTGCGTGAGAACATTGGGTTGAAATTGACCTGGCAACTTGTTTTTATTGCGGTGGGGTCGGTTTGGCGAGCGAGTTCTGCCTGTTGAGTTCAAGAACAAAACGTCGCGTAATTTTGTACACTAAAATAAAAATATGTCTAACCTAAGGACATATAAAATGCAAGAATGTTTTGTTGAACAAATTAATTCTAATTTGAATGTCAAGTCGTCAACATATCACGATGTCAAATTACTCTCGGGTCGAATTAACTGATATGCATTACTGCTACGGTATGGCTCATGGTCGAGGTCGAGAAGCGCAAAGACTTTACGCTGAAATGTATCCCAATAGGAGGCATCCCAGCCATACGATATTTTCAAGAATTCATCAACGTCTTCGAGAACGTGGAGTACTGGAAGAGGTCCTACAGAATGGCCACTTAGATCACCAGATTTAACTCCGTTAGATTTTTGTGCTTGGGGATTCATGAAGGGCTATGTTTACGAAAAGGAAATAGAATCTTTGGCTGAACTGAAACAACGGATTGAAACGGCTGCAGTCAAATTACAAGAAAATTTATCAGGTATAAATTTATGTGCAGCAATAAGAAGGCTCTATAGTCTTTGCCTTCTTCAAAATGGGGATCATATGGAAAATTTTTTATAATAAGCTTTAGATAAAAATATTATATTAAATAGTAACTTAGTATTTTTATCTAAATATGCAAGTATTTCAATTTGGATTGATTTCAAGATTAAGGCTTTCTTATTTCGCAATTGCATTTTTCTTCCACTGGCTAGGTAGCGCGTGGTGTTGCATGATTAAAAAAACAATCACAAGCTAATTATAACCCTTAGTTCTGCAGGTGTTCTCAATAAAAAAAGGAAAGAGAAAATTCATCCTTTATTTCGTAAATTCACTTAAGAATCCAATAACAAAAAAAAAAATTTAAAAAAAAATGGAAAAAAGTAGTTTCTGTAATTTTTGATTTTCTCAAAAACTACAGGTTATTTTGACATTCGGTTTTTTTTGTTCAAACACAATCAATCAAAAATAAATAAGAGCATTGAAAATAAGCCAGAAAAATACTACTTAATAACGAAAAAAAATGGTAATAAAAAAATTTATGTTTTTTTCTCAAAATTTTGACTATGAAAAATAATATTTCAAAAACTATTCATTTGAACAACTTATTTTAAAATTTAAATTAATGTATAGGTTTTTGGCTTTTCAAAATGCTATAGCACGACTCTGTAGGTATAACCGTTATTTTTAAATAATATTTTTTCCATTTTAAGTGATTTTTTTCTTAAATTGCCCCTCCCGCCTAAACGGGGGAAAATGGACCCCCCCTCCCATACGATTTTTTGCTTGTCTAAGTCCAACCTACACACCCTATCTTTTTGTCACACCTTATGCAAATCACCCTGTATATGTAGAAACCTTATCTAAAAGAGCAAGTACGTGCGACCCAGTCGTGCATTTTATTTTAAATGCACTTCGTTTCAATTTGATTTTTAATCTTTACCATCGATGCTTAAATATTTCATTTGTTTAAGCAAAATGTTTTTCTTTTCTCTGAGTGCATATATGTATATACATTTTTTACTGACGCACGTAAATTAGAAATAGAAAAAATAACTGTTGTACAAACAACTTTTTCTAGTATCTTTTCTTATTTTTATTTGCTTAAATTCTTAGAAAAATTAAGTTTGTTTATATAGGTAAACGCGCCCAGAATTTCAGTACTAATGTTTTTATTCTTTTTATTGGATGGATATAAACAAGTGTTTTATTTATTCTTCTTAAAATACAATTTTTTTGTTAAGTAGGACTTTTCAAATTTAAGTTCAAGGATTTCTACCAAACATTTTTTTAAAAATGTTTTTATTTATTTAAAAACGAACAAAATATGGGCTGTTTGTTTTTAAAATGCTGGATAATCGGGTTTTTGTATCTTGAAAAAAAAATAAACAAAATATGTTAAATATTCAATATATAAAAAATGGGAAAATATTAATTCTGGAATCAGCAGTAAAGTTTCTTTTATCTTGGGTTGATTGAAATATGACATAAAGGTGGGCGTTATTAAAAAAAAAATTGCAGTAACCATTAAATTAAAGTGTAGCCAAGTTTCAAAATTGTATGACCAATAGTTCAGCTTAATGCAAATATTGATTGTTCAAAGAGCAAAACCCCATGGTAAATAAGAAAACTCCAACTGAAAAGAGGCACGTGTTAGTGTTTAGCTAGAGATTTGAAACTTGGAGAATATTTAAAAAAAATTAATTTCCAAGCATAAAAGCTTTTGGGGGCATAAACATTCCTTGTTTTTTTTTTTTTTAATAACAACTACCCTAATATGATATGTCCCAAAACTTTTTTTTTGTACGAATGCATAACTTGATATATGGTACCTACCCATAGGCCACATATAAATCTAAAAGTCATTTTGACAAAATAATTTTCCCATTATTCCGTGATTTTTAAAATCAATTTTATTTTTCTTAAAGCTCAAAAAACTGTTCAAGAACATTCTGAAAATTACACGTATTGGAACCTAGTTTTTTTTTACCTATCAATGTGTATAATTGTATTTTTCAATGAAGCATTAACTTTACCCACACCAACATCACTTTTAAAGGTCTAAAAAAATATTTGATTTTTTAAAGTACATAATTTGTAGGAGCTGATAGCTTAGAATTTGTTTTAACCAAAAATCATAACCATTTCAATTTATCTATTCAATTAATTATACTTTATAATTCTAACCTTTATACTTTTCGAGATGAACAAAAAGTTTTTTTATCTTTTACCCCATTTTAACTTCGCGGTAGAATTTAAAAAAAATCCCGTCTAATTGGAATTATATTATATTTTCCAATAAGAGGTGTTATTTTGATATTCAAAGAAAAATGGCATTTTTGGAGATAAATGATCGGATGTTTATTTCATTATAAAGAAGAAGGTATGCTGTTAATAATGAAACACAACATCAGCCAAATGGCCGCCAAGACCACGCTTACAGGACCATATCCTTTTCATGAAATTTTCCATAACCAAATCGCAAAGTGGCTGCCCTATGTCTTCGATAGCCTCACGAATTTCATCTTTGAGGTCTTGAATCGACGCTGGGCTGTTGGCGTAGACCTTATCTTTCACGTGGCCCCAAAGGAAGAAGTCGCAAGGTGTTAAATCACAAGATCTCGGTGGCCAATTGCGATCACCTCTTCGAGAGATAACACGGTCCGGAAACTTTTCCCGTAAAAGATCGATGGTTTCATTGCTTGTGTGGCACGTCACGCGTTGAGGATGGAGAGGCTTTTCAACAATAACTCTTGGGTTTTCCGAGCCCCAGATGCGACAGTTTTGCTTGTTGACGTAGCCTCCGAGGTGGAAATGGGCCTCATCAGTCAAGATGATTTTTCGATGAAATTCCGGTTCATTTTCATGCATTTCAAGAACCCAATCAGCAAAGACACGACGTTGTTGATGATCATCCGGCTTGAGTTCTTGTGTTAACTGAACTTTTTAAGCCTTAAGACCCAAGTCTTTATGCAAAATACGGTGTAATGACGTTTGTGGAATGCCTAATTCCAAAGAACGACGAGGAATGGACAAACCTGGGTTTTCTTCGACACTTTGGGCTACAACAGCAATATTCTCAGTTGTTCTTGAGCGACGTGCACGGGTTTTATTCTTCACATCACTAACTTGTCCCAACAGCTCGAATTTGTCCACCAATTTCTGTATTGCGGTCCGACAAGGTGCTTCACGACGACCCAAAAATGTTTTAGTTTTACGAACCGTCTCTGCCAAATTTTCACCATTTTTATAGTGAATTTTAATAATTTCAATGCGTTGTTGAAGCGTGTATCGTTCCATTTTTATTAATAGCGTAGTTTCTACTTGTCAAATGTCAAAAAATGACAGCTTCAGAAGTGACAGCTACCGAAATAGCGGGCTATTCAAAATAACACCCTTTATTAGGTACACTGTGTGACACTCAAAATATACGCGAGCGGAGACGTATCACTATTTGTAAAGCTTGTTGCACTGATTACAAAATGGTATGTAGAAACTCCGTAACACCCCAAAATCTGGAATTAGGGGCAAAAAACGGGGTTTTCGACTTTCATTCATCGTAAAAAATCAAACTTCGTCAAAGTTTTACACATTTGAGATTTTTTGTATTGTTTTGGAAAGTAGACACTTAGACCTTTCAATAATGTAAAAAACATGTGTTGTGGTTAAACCATCTAGACTGATAAGCTGAACAACTTCAATTTTTTCGTCATTTACTCATCTTCGATATCAATTTAAAGCATATGTTTCTAATAACTTCAAAAAAAATTGAAATTTCTTTTAAAAATTAAAAAAAAAAATTGTTTGAACATTTTGTAAAAAAAAATAATTTGAAAATTGTCAAAATTGTCATCGCAATCCGTTGAGTCGTTTACGAGAAAATCAGAATAATAAAAAACGGGCGTTATAAATCGTTTAAAAAACACAAGAAGTTCAATCAAAGTTTGAAAAATATTTTTTTTCCATTTTCGTCATATAGCAGGTACCGTTAGTTTTGGGGACAAGCGCACACTACAGAATCTTTACAATAATATGAGGATCATTGAATTTCATTCTTAAGGCTTTCCCAAACTAAAGAGCGACAGTGCGACACTTTTATATGAAAAACGCTTTGCGCTTTGTTGCATTTGGTGTGAGTACTTCCATATGACGCTGTGTAAATAAATTTTGCCACACTGTCGTGTTGCACTGTCGCACTTTGGTGTGGGCAAGCCTTTACTTGTTATTAGAAAGACACAATTAAGAATATAAGCGATTTAAATTGAAATTTAAGAACATAATTTTTGAGGAGCTTATAACAGCTTTCACCAAGGAATTAAAAATGTGTCGAAATTTGTTTTTATAGATTTTATTGTTAACACTTTAATATTTGTTATAATTAAATATCCATGATAAATGATACTTCAGTTCTTGCTGAAGCTTAAGTTGGCGAGATGAGTAGGATGTTGTTGTCTCAACACTTAATAATATCCTACCATTGTTGTTGTTTCGGGAGCTTCAGTTGTTGTTGTTGTTCTTTTTTTTTTATTTCCAGCTGATTTTTGGGGAGACTTATGACCAGGAGCCTTATGATGAGCAGCTGGTTGTTTTAATTTCATAGGAGCTGATGTTGATGTTGCTATCTCATCATCTGATGATGATTCAGTTGTTGTCGTTGTTGTTGTTGATGATTTTTTGTTTTTTCTTGGTGCTGAAGGTTGAGTTGAAACAATAACTGCCATGAGCACAATTAATACTAAAGTTAGAGTAAGTTTTCCTGCCATGTTCTTGGTTTTCAAATAAACTGATTGTGTTTGATACTAACTAAAATTTCGGTCCTTTTATACTCTGAATAGCTTTGAAAAAAAAAAAACTAACCAAATATATTCGTACAGGTGATTCGAAATTTACATGTTTTTGAATAACAACAATATCCAATGTTTGTATAATACGTCTTTTAAGGCCTGTTAACATTGGCTACCACAAAAATGTAAGAAAATCGAAAAACTAACAATAAAAAACTGTTTGAATAAGGTTATTTTTTAATGAAAAATCAACAGAAACAATCACATGTGCGTATTTTTTTTTTTAAATACGTTATAAATAGGCAACATGTTTAAGTACTTTGGAATCTTACAAGTAAACAAGACTGGGTTTAAAGGCACGTGCAACCTTCAAACAAACTAGGTAAGGATAGTTATTCATTTTGGTAGTGTTTTTAACCGACTTTAAAAAAGGAGGAGGTTATCAATGCGACTGTATTTTTTTTTTTTTTTTTTTTTATATTTGTAACCTTAGAACCTTTGACTGGGTGGATCTAAATATATTGATGATTCTTTTTGTGTTTGAAAGCTGGTGTTCTCGATGGAGTCCCATTTTAATTTGATTCTATTCTGACAATGCATTCATTAGATAATATAAAAAGTCTTAAATTTGAAGTCGGTTGTTTGAAAGGTATTATTATATCGTTGTGAAGATGTTTTACAACACCCATTGGGTTAATGACACGACCATAACAACGAATAACTAAATACTTAAGAGCCGACAGAAAATGTTTAGATTGGAGTAATAACCAAAATCTGAGTATATTCAGTTTTATTATAGGTAACTATTATAAGCGTCCGTACTTTAAATATGAAAGTCTGGCAGTTTTTGTCTGTGTCATTCTATGGTTTCTGCCAAGGTCAAACAAACAAAGAGTTGTTTGAGAAATAAATAATAAATTCATCAAAAATCAGCAAGAATTTTTTTTCTTTTTTAATTAATTTTATGAAGGTTCATAGTTACAAAATGTAGTTTGACAGAAAATACTAAATAATTTTACACGTTTCTAACAAATCTTAGATTATAAGGCAATAAAGAAAAATAAATAAAAGACTTAATTAAAAAAAAAAAACATAAATAAACAAAAAAAAATTTATAAATGAGCTATCATTTTCTGCGATTGAGAAAAAATATCTTCTACTTTTGGCAGAAAATGTTGAGAAAACTAAAGTTATCAACATAAATTTAGTTTAAGTCCTTATTAAAGAAATTGTACCCTTAAAATGTATGATGTCTTCTTTTGGTAGTAAAAGTGAATAATAAATATCTTGTTTGGAAAGTAAAATAAACTCAAAAAAGCTTCTTTTGCAAGTAAAATGAGGAAAACAAACATTTTTAAATGAGTCTTTAGTTTATTACAAGTACTCATAACACGATATAAATTGTTTAAGAAATTAATAAGAATTCACAGTCCATGCAGGTAGTATGTAATTTTTAAATCTATCCTTAGAATAAGAAATATTTTCATCCGGTTCACCGATATTGTCTTCACTACCAGATATATTTAATAATAGTTTTAACCAATTTGATGGAATCGATTCAAAAAAAATATAAGTACATGTCTTCCACCCAACAAAGAAACTTAAAAGTGACAGGAAATTAAATAAACATAGATGGTTTGTGTACTGGGTAGGCTCTTTTGGAAGGAATTTTTTTTTTTTTTTTTGACAGGCCATTTTGGAGAGAACATTTGGTGTTCAGTAAGCTGTTTAGGAAATAAACTCAATTTTAAAATTAATCAGGGATGTATGCTGCTATAAAGAAATCATTTTTTTTTACCTATGTCAACTAAGGTTTCAGAATTTTTGAGCGTTCGACGGACAAAATTACACAAAATTTGCGCACTCAATTTTTTTTTCTGCCAGTGAACGCACCCAATGTATACGAGTTGATATTTTAAAGACAACATAATTAGATATTGCGTATGTACGAGAATGTACTGTGTACAATTATTTGTTCTAAAAAAACATTATTTTGTTTTTTTTTTAATTTGACTTTTTTTGTTTAATGTCTTGCGTAAACATTAGGTATTTATATGCATATGAAAACACATTTTATTTCGGAACACATGATCAAATAATTTTTAGCTAAAATGTAAACATGATATCAAAGATTTGCAGAGTATAAAAGGACGGGAAATTGGTTGAAGTCGACACAATCAGTTTCTTACTTTACGAAGAACAACATGGCAGGAAAACTTACTTTGACTTTGGCGTTAGTAGTGCTTATGGCAGTAGTTGCTTCTTCTCAACGTCCTGGACCACCACAAGGACGACCAGGTGGTAATGGACCACGAGGACCACCACCAAGAGACGGGGCTGGTGGACCACCACCAAGAGACGGGCCTGATGGACCACCACCAAGAGACGGGCCTGATGGACCACCACCACCACCAAGTGGTAAGCGACCACCACCCCCACCAAATGGTAAGCGACCACCACCACCACCACATGGTAACCGACCACCACCACCAAAGGATGGTAATAAACCAAAAGTAACTACAGAAACCTCAACACCAGCAACAACAACAGAAGCTTCAGTAGATGTTGCAAGCTCAAGTACAGAAACCTCAACACCAGCAACAACAACAGCATCATCGGCAGTTGTATCAAGTACAAGTACAGAAACCTCAACACCAGCAACAACAACAGTTGCTGCATAAGATGTAACAAGCACAAGTACAGAAACCTCAACAACAGTTATAACAACAGCAGCATCTTAGGTCACTTAATTTATAATTAAAAACACCTAATAATTTGTGTACATAACAATAAAATTATATGCAATTATATAAAAATGTTTTTAATTAGAATTAAAGGTTTGAATGAAACAACAACAACCTGTGTGGGCTACCACAAAGTTCATAGGCTGGAATTATAGCTATTTCACAGGCTGCCACACCCGATCATCAGATTCCTTCTATTAGTGGTGCTAAGTCGATGTATGTTCAAATTATTTGAAAAACTGATGCCCGAACTGGGCTCGAACCATCGACCTAGCGATTGCAAAGCACATGAGTAACTCAAAAATGTATGCAAATAACGAAATAAAAAAATAGAATACATTTTGTCTATATTTCGCTTCGTTTATGAGATATTTACATATAATAGCCTAAGATCTTTTCATAGGACGACCTACCCTCGTCGCTATACCAGATGTGATCTATGTATTCATATACGCTAGCCCAAACAATTAAAGGAACAAGATTTTTTTCTGAATTTTTTAGTGATTTTCGATAAAAAAAAATGGTTTTTGAATCTTTTCACAAACTAATTTTTTTGAGCTTTCATTACAGCATAACCATACGAAAAGCCAATGGACCAATTTTTTTTTTTTTGATGTTTTGTTTTTGTTTTTTGTGCCAAAAAAAGTGTACAAATTTTGTTCAGTTAAATGAATACAAAGTTCAGTTAGCAAATTTATTGAGCTTAATTTTTGTTTTTGTTCGTTTTCTCTACGATTTTTTAGTCGGTCTTACATTTGTCTTCAAATTATAAACAGCACTTTTTGTAGTTATTTATGCGCTGATTGCTCAGTGACCATTCGTAGTACAAGAAAATCAAGCCCAGATTTGAAAACTTCAGATAATTTTCTACAAAATATTGTGGTACATATAAAAGATACAAAAATATGTATTTTTTGGGTTTTTGAGAAAAATTACAGGTTTTAAATAACTGTTGGTGATAACAATAATGTTGTTGAGTAGCCGATCTATCTATATTGGTCGAAAAGAACAAAATAAATGTAGATACATTAATCCCAAGGCAGGCGATGGAAAACTGTCTAGAATTTAACATCCCAACATACCATCTGTTTATAGACTTTAAAGCCACCTATGATAGCATAGCCAGGGTAGAACTTTCCAAAGCTATGAGAGAATTCGGCATCCCAAATAAATTG
Organism: Meliscaeva auricollis; assembly: GCA_948107695.1. Taxonomy (NCBI): domain Eukaryota; kingdom Metazoa; phylum Arthropoda; class Insecta; order Diptera; family Syrphidae; genus Meliscaeva; species Meliscaeva auricollis. The sequence goes on along the minus strand of OX403616.1, from coordinate 29,423,863 downwards.
ACACGACTATGTAGGTTGACCATGGACCAACGTAACTAGCCAAGTTAAAATAGCCGGATTGCTATCCAGACCAATCAACATGTTTAATGGACTCCGACAAGGGGATGGTTTGGCCTGCCTCCTCTTCAACCTGGCGTTGGAGAAAGCAATCCGTGACTCTGGCACGGCAACAAGAGGGACCATCGTCAACAGGTCCAGCCAGATACTGGCTTACGCAGACGACATCGACATCATCGGAAGAACCGAACAAGCTGTACACGATTCCTTCATCCAGATCGAGCAGGCGGCACAAAATCTGGGGCTGCACATTAGTGAAGGTAAAACAAAGTACATGGTGGCGTCGAATGCGAGAAGAACAGTTGGTCAAACAATCAAGGTAGCGGAGCACGAATATGAAGTGGTGCAATTCTTTAAATACCTTGGGTCGACAGTAGCAGCCGATAACAACATAGAAGAAGAAATACGCGGGCGGCTTCTCAAATCCAACAGAGCCTACTACAGTCTGTCAAAGCTATTCAAATCCAGAAATTTAACCATAACTTCAAAACTGCTGCTGTACAGGACCATGGTCCTGCCAGTTCTCATGTATGGATCCGAGACTTGGGTGCTTAGCAAAAGGCACTGTGACCTCTTAGCCGCGTTCGAGAGAAAAGTCTTACGGAGAATTGTTGGCCCCATATGTGAGGAAGGACGATTCCGGAGACGGTACAATCATGAGTTGTACGCAATCTACCTTGAAGCAGACATAGTGACAAAAATTAAGCTCGGTAGACTCGTATGAGCGAAGAGGAACCTGCTCGGAAAGTCTTTTGCGGTACATTCTATGGTAGACGGCAGCGTGGTAGACCATGCTTGCGCTGGAGAGATGGCATAGTCCAGGACGCCCGAAGCCTTGGGGTGCGCAACTGGATGGCGTCGCGTCTACTCGAGACCGGTATAGGTGGAGGGACTTGTTGAAAGAGGCCAGGACCGGACCCCGGTTGTCGAGCCGATGATGATGATGACATTAATCCCAAAAGTAAATAACCCTAAGCCAAATTCACCCTCATGTTGAGTACATACATTCATACAGCATTCGGTACATCCAACGACGACTGTAAATGTATCTTTAAGGTAGTACTCAAAGAAACATTCTCTTTCTCACTAAACCACAGACATTAATACGAAGTTTGAAACACACACGAACATGAACAAAACTTACGAGATCACATACACAATTAAGGACAAAAAAATGTACACAACATAGTCCTGGTGCTTTAATGTATGTTATCGGATTGGGGTGGTTGGGTGGCAATTTAACATTAAATGGTAAAATGCAATTTTATCTTGCCGGCATGGCAGTAGGAGATTGTAAAAGGGGTTCTTTGTTGAATTCTGGTGATATTTCGGTGTAATCACTTGATCATCCAATAGTGCTCGGTAGAACTTTAGTTTTAATATTGCTCAATCATATTTTAAATTAATTATTGCACTTATTAAACTATATTTCTTTAAAAAAAATTAAACCACGAGAAGAAAACTGAAATTGTTTAGGGTAAACTGGGGCACATTTGCCACCGGGCCACATTTGACTTTGTGATTTTCTGTGTGAACACATCCTTTGAGACAGACACGTAGCCAGGGAGGGGGCTTGAGGGGCTGAAGCCTATTTTAGTGTGTTTTCGAGTGTACCTACTTATTCTTTAGCTCTAGCGCCTAACGCAAAATTTTTAAAAATCCAAAAAAAGAAATTTGTGCGCTTTTTTAGTAATTAACATTTTTAGCAATGAAGGACTAGTTTTTGACTTTGTATTATTGTATAGTTTCGCACTTTGTTAATTTGACTTCAGTTTCATTTTTGAAGGGCCAACAGTTTCCAATATACAGCATTTCAAAATTTAACAATAAGAAAAATGTATATAACAGCAAGGAGTAGAAATAAACATTAAATTAAGAAATTTAGAATGCTTCTGATTAGATGATTCAAACTAGCAGAACGTGTTATTGTGCCAAAAAAATGAATAAACCTGTCATAAACATTCAGGCAGGGGGAGAATTAAAAAATGATTTCACACAAAAAATAACAATTCAAAGACAACGTAACACATAGAAAAGTATACCATAGATTACACTGGTCTGCAACGAAAATTGCCTTCAAACTAAAGTATACTTTTCTAATGGATTTTGTATCGCTGAACACGAATCTGAAAATAATATGAAGATGTTAAAAACTCGTACATTTACCGTCGAATTTCTTTGCTGGTAAATACTTTATTACAAAACTATTAATGGGATGAAAATGAAATCATTCAAAAATTCGCTTTCGATGCAGATATTGCAAATTGAAATTTAGGATTTGTCCAAAATACTCTCTGTAGCCCAATTCTGAAGTAATACTTTTTATAGCTAACTTTTTGTTTTTTTGGGATGTTGAGTATGAATTTTTTTATTGTTTTTGGTGCATATGCCAACATATAAACGCTAAATCCGATAATGTAGAACAAATTAAGACAAAATTACCAAATTTATGTCTTGGCCAATTTTTTGTATAACTTCTAGATTCCTCAAAAAAAAATTAATTGAAAAATCCATAGAAATCAGTCCTTCTGAAAAGCACAAAATATCCTTTTTTATTGGATTTTCTCTGATTACTGCCTTCTTTATACCATAATTAACTTGGCCAGTATCAAGAGTTTAGAAATAGGATGCAGTGTACATCCCAAAAACTACGGAATTTTGAAATTTATGGTGATTTTTTTTACATTACGGTTTAAAATGTGAATATATATTGAAGAATCAAAAATTAAAATCAATCAAAAAAAAAATTACGAGACAGATTTTTTCTGAAACCAGATTTAGATCCAGAAAATTCCAATCTTACATAATTTAAAAAATTATATGAAGGACACAAAAACTTAATTTTTGCAGACCAGTGCTATCTTAGAGCTGGAAACGAAGTGTTGAATTTTCTTTAAGAAAAATATTGAAACAAATTCATTTTAGCTTTAAAATTAATTTTTGTATCGAATTATTTCGTGGACTGGAAAATTACAGGGCAAATGCCCAAACAACTTTAAAAAAAATATTTGAATCCATTGAAATTAGCAATTTTGAAAAGTAATATTTTTTTTAAACTACTCGCTTCACGAAGACATTTCCTGGCTCAATATTTAAAAAATTATTTGACTTAAACATCCTTTTTTTTAAACTATAGGGTTTTAGTTCAAAATTACTAAAAGCCTGAAAATTTCTGAAAATGTCGCGTTCAAAACTTTAAAACTGCCAAAAAAAGCTTAATTTGACTAGAATTTTGCATGGTCTTCATCTATAGAATCGATAATGGGTATAAACATTAATTTTTCCAGGTATGGTTTTGTATTTTTTGTTAAATGAATTACTCGAAAAAATTTGAGTTTTTATTATTTTTTACTATAAATTATTGTATGGTTTCGTACTTTGTTCCTCAGTTTCATTTTTGAAGGGCCAACAGTTTCCAAGATAGAGCATATTTAGCCATAAGAAAAATGTATGTAACAGCAAGTTCAACTTGTTCTCGTCAGATGGCATAGGTATGTGCGAAGGCCCCCGGGACAAAGGTACAACCCTAGATATCAAGTTCCGACAGTTAAACATGGAGGAGGATCAGTAATGGTGTGGGGTAAGCAATTTAAAATATTCATAAAAGCAAATTTGTAGTTGGATATTTCCAAAGACCCATTTTCTCGTCAAGGCGTGGGCCCGATTTGTCAAGTAAGCTGCCGGATGAATGCCCAAATGTATAAGGCCATTTTGGAAGACCATATGCTTCCACATTTGCGGTCAAATATGCCTGAAAACAGCTTATTTCAAAACGACAACGACCCAAAACACACCAGAAGAGAAGAGGGATCATGTTTTGAACTGGCCAGCACAATCTCCCGACCTCAATCCCATAGAGAATTTATGGGATCATGTAGATCGGGAGATAAGAAAGCGAAATCATTCAAATTGTACCGAGTTAATGGAACAAATAAGGACTGAATGGGAACAAATACCTGCGAGCTATTTGGTGTCGTTGATTGACACAATGCTGGTACTGAAGGGTATATCCGCTAAGCAACCAGGAGGACGAGTATTGTTCGATCTATAGATCAATTTACCAAGCCTCTGCGAATTTTTGTATCTGGGGTGGTGACAAGATCTAAGGGTGCTCTGAAAGTGGGCAGGATTGCGTACGATTGACACGGTAAGGGTGTTAGTCACATCCTTTTTGACGGTCACGTGAAGGGCACCGATACTTGGTGTGGCAAGGTGCTTCAGCAGCAGTTTAACCTTTTTTTTTGTGGTCCCTTAAGGACAATGCTAATATTGCTTAATTTTGATTTTTGTTTGCTTTTCTTTTTAAAGAAAAATTAACTTGAATTGTATTCGTATAAAGAAAATCAAGAAGAACAATTTTAAAGATAATAGTTTAAAGAAAAATAACTAAGTAAAGTAAAGAAAAAGTGTAGAGTGAGTGAGTTTATTGTCCCAATACTTTTTTATTGAAACTCGTCCAACTAACAAGTTTGTTGGGACAATGAACTCCTGTTTATTGAATTATTTTGTCCATAAAATTTCAATAAGCTGTTAGTTGATTTTATTAAACGTTAGTTGAATTTGTTGTTTGATTTTATAAACTGTTTATTGATATTATAAACAGTTAGTTGAAATATTTTTCTGGAAAAATAAACGATTTATTGGGACAATACACGATTTATTGGCACAATAAACGGTTAATTGAAATAATTGAAATTTAAAGAAAAATTATAAACTCAGTTTATAACTTATAACTTATTTATTGACTCAATGAACTCTGTTTATTGGTGCAATTAACCGTTTATTACCACAATAAACGATTTATTGAGACAATAAACGGTTAATTGAAATAATTGAAATAAACGGCGAAATTATAAATTGAGTTTATTGGCGCAATAAACGAGTTTATTGGCGCAATAAACTAGTTTATTGGCTCAATTAACTCAGTTTATTGGCGCAATTAACCGTTTATTGCCACAATAAACGATTAATTGAGGCAATAAACGGTTAGTTGAAATAAAAGTCTGATTCTTAAACTTAGTTTATTCCTTAATAAACGAGTTTATTGGCGCAATAAAGTCGTTTATTGGCTCAATAAACATATTTACTAGCACAATTAACTTCGTTTATTGGCCCAATAAACGACTTTATTCGCTCAATAAACGAGTTTATTGGTGCAATGACCTCTGTTTATTGTCACAAAAAGCATATTGCTAAAAATTTTAGTAAAATATTAAAAATTTTATTTATTTATTTATATAAATAACTGAACTATTGATGTATTTTATATATATATATATATAAATAAATTAAACTTTCAATATATTTATAAAATTTCTATATGGCAATATGTACATGTTAAAAATACTTACATTTTATTTTTTCTATCCACAACCTTTTCTGAAATTTGTAAGAGTTTTAAGTTCAAAAATTAAACGTTTAAGTTAGGTAAACATTATAATTTTATTGATTTTTTGCAATTGAAATTTCTTTCAAATTAACATATAAATTTATGTATGTATCAAACATATACTTATTTTAAGAAATACAAACTATTTTTTGTTTTTGAACTATAGGTATATATAAAGTTGGAAAAGTAGATCTTAAGTTAAAAAAGGAAAACTCTTTAATAAAATTCCACGTTAAAAAAAACGGTGGCACCAAATAAAAAACATACATCCCTATTATGTTAGTGGAAAACTAATGATATCGTAACTTTAATTCAAAGGGACCTAAAAATATAGATTATCACTTTTTTATAATAAAGAAAAAGTGCAAATGCATAGTGAAAAATTATTTGAAAAGTGTAAATAATGATAATCTCAAACTAGTGATAATGATAGGAGTGAAAAGGAAAAGAAAAGAAGTGCATACGTTATAAAAAATTATTATAATCACTGCAGACATTTTTAAGAAGAGTGTGAATAATAGAAAATAGACACCTAGACCCTTTGAATTAAAGTAATCAAAATACTTAGAAAAAAAAAAAATTGAAATAAAAATTATTCATTAATTGCGTTTAGAAGGATGTGTGCTTTTGTACAACATTTTTTTTTATCATCAAAATACAATGACTGAATAAAGTTCCAAAAGTTGGAACTTGGATTAGGAAATTCTAAGTTAAAAAGGAAGAACGTTTTAAAACAAATATCGACCGCCCGGATGAAACTAATAAAAGGAAACTTTACCCCATCGAAATATAAAAATATTTCCTTAAAATTAATAACATCCTTACCAACCACAATTATAAACGGCTGGACGTTATCTCTTTTTTGTTGAAGGTGCTGAATGTGGTCCTCAACGTTCTGGATAGATGCTGCAACAAAAACAAACGACTCCTGGGAGTCCTTGATGGTTGGTTTCAATGTTGTCTTCATTCCCTTTCGGTCCTTTTGCACAGACTTTAATGTGGGTACTAGGTACCCATGAAGTGCCCACAAGAGAGCAGCATCCCGACAGTCTAAAAATATAAACGAAAACGTGGATATAAAATTGTGTGATATAATTATCAATTACTTAAATTAAACTAGAAGATATTTATAATATAAACTTTCGTGAAAGATAAGATAAAGGAGACCTCGAATGTAATGGGTGGTTTCGTTTCATTGGTGTGACACTTACAGACCTATATCATATCGTTGTCGTTCAATGAAAATTCCCTAATTCCTTTTTTCCATTATTGCATTAGAAATTATCCAATAATAAAAATCCAAAAATAGATTAATGTAATTGTTAAAATTGTAAGATAGATGTTTTATTACAATTACAAGTCAAAATGGACTTAGAAAATTTCATTGTACGGCGACGATCTGAAAGGTATTGATAAATGCAATTATTCACCTCTATTACGATAGTGTTTTGGAAAAAAAAAATTAAAACGACAATCGTAATAGGGGTGATTGTTTGTATGGTATAAACATAAGTAGTGCAGGGAAAAAACTATTGTGTTGATTTTTTTGGAATAAATACAACTCTATCTAAAAAAAACCTGTAAAAATAAATGCAACCATTAAAATATAGTTTTTTCCCTGCATATAATACAGATTTCTGCCTATATAAAAAATAGTACATAAGTGTACTTTAAATGTTACACCAATGGGATGTCCCATTGTCTTTTAGTACCTGTCATTTGTAATACAAATACCAAATCTTGAGACAAAAATTTATTGTATATAACAAAATTATATTCAACTTACTTTCTGGAGTGTTATTACACTCCATTTTATCCAGAACGTCCTTGATCGATTTTTCTTTAACTCGATCTTCCGTTGTTAGGAAATCTCGGATTTTGCAGCATAGGTTTTCCCAACGTTCAAGGAGAGAGTTGTGGTTTTTAAACATATACTCGAAGTCCATGTCCAACTTTAAGAAAAAAATTTAAAAATTTATTATAAGTATTTATTTATAAGTGTGTTTTTTAAAGGATTTTAAAAAATTTCAGAAGTTGGCAATTTAAAGAAAGAAAATTTAAAAAAATATACACTTAAATTTGACTTACGAATCGAAATCCAGTAGGAAGTTTATACTGGGGCCATTTCTTTAAAATATCCGATGTTGCTGTGGAGTTCTTTATATCCGTGAGTCTGGATTTTGAACACGCCTTCCAGCATTTATCGAACTCCTCGGAACTGAGGTTGTCAAATTTTAGTGCTTGATAGCACTTATCAGCATTTTCTTCTGGAACTGAAAGACATAAGCACATTTAAGTATACACTTGGTCACAGGAGAAAGCATAAACTGAACCGAAAATAGTAAACAAGATTATCCTGTTTCTCATCAAATTACATCAACGATTTCAAAAAGCAATAATTTCGCTCCATTAAAATTGGAAAATACTTCGTAAAGTTTAATAATATTGTTAAAAGTCGTTGATGCAATTGATATAGTTGATGAGAAACAGGTCCCAGGTTAAAAAAATATACACAGAATGCAAAAAGTCTCCGTACAGTGATATAAAATCAGATGGACATCAAAATGTAAAAAAAAATTGACCCCAATGGTGACAAAATAAAAGTTGCATCTACGGAGTCTTTTTGGACTCAGTGTATTTCGACAAGTGTTATTTTAGTTAAAAATTACCCATTTCGATTTCGTTGGCCATTTCTACTTCTCCTTCACGTTTTGGTTTACTTGACGTTGGTCTATTCATTGCCTTTAAGGAGAACTTTAAATTGCAAGTATGAGAACTCGGTGATGATGGTGGCGATGATGGTTTGGAAACTGGGTAGGGAGAAGATCTTGCGGATAAACTTGGACCATCGTCATTTAAACCAAAATGCGATCGAGTATAGAGAAAAAGCGTCTTTCCTATAGATTCTCTCCACATTCTCAAATTATTCTCAAACGAGATGAGAGTAGTGTACTTAAACGGCCTTAAAAGTTGGGGTAGGTGGTGACATTCAATTTTCTTCAGCACATTTATGTCTACTTCTTCATCTAGGAAAAAAAAAACAAAATTTTTGTTTAGTTAGTATCGGAGCAGCTCTGATTGCAAAAATTGAAAGGAGAATAGGCGGTTTCCTCTCATCGTTGTCACACATAGTGACCTATATCACTGGAAATGGAAATGCCTCAGTGAATGTAAAAATTAAGTAAACTTAGAACAAAAGGAGACCTTTCCAGTGATATAGGTCATCATGTTTAACACCGATATGGGACGAAACCCATACAGAACTGCTCATTCTCCTTTATATGAGCTGTTTTTATCAACAAAAGAATGTACACATATTGCAAAAATAATTAAATAAATAATTAGTCACTTCTGAACGTACGTTCGTCGCAATATTTGGTCGGCGTAAAGCAAAATTGTTCTAAGTACATAGGATTTCTTAAGGACTTAGAACAATTTTGTTTTACGCCGACGATTTATTTATTAATAATAAGGGTACCTAGTAATCTTTTAATGATTTTTTCTTTTAATGGAGTTATCATATTTAGACCAAACACCACAGGTATATACTAAAAAATTCAAATAAAATCACAAACCTTTGAAATGTTGAATGAGTTCCTCCTGATTCCAGCTTTTTAGAAGCGCCGAAACTTCATCAATTTCTTGGGATGCGTTGACGTTGGAGTTGGAGTTGGCGATGGCGATGGTATTGGGTTCAATTTGCAATAAAAGTTGTTGGAGGGCGTCATCTGACAACAGCTCCAAGTTGATGATATTTCCTTCTTCCGTGGTGACTGGGATCATCTCCTCGCTGTTTTCAACACTTGGTGATGGTGATCCATCGATGCTTTCTTTTTCGTTAGTCACTGTTGCATCGACGGTGATGGCTTCATCTTTGTTTGTTTCGTAATCCATTTCAAACTTTTTTTCAACTAATTAAGTGTCTTTTTGTTTGTTTGACAGATATGTTTATTTAAGATGGAAAAATCGGCTCTAAATCTAGATCAATAAATAGTTAATTGTAACAATTAATGGTTAATTGCGGCAATTAATAGTTTATTGTGACAATAAATAGTTTATTGAAAGTTTTTTTTGAAATAGAAATTTGAAATATCAATAATTGTGCCAATTAATGGTTTATTGTGCGAATTAATTGTTTATTAAAAGTTAAGCGTTGTTTTGTGAACCATTTTATATTAGTAAATTATTTAATATTAAAAAAATCACAATAAACCATTTATTGAAAAGAAATTTAATAAAAAGTAAAACAAACTCTCAATAAAACATTCTCTGATCAAAAGAAGTTCAAATACGGAAATAATTATATCTAAATCAATTTTATTATTGAACACTTCACTGATGCAAGAAAAAATGCAATACTTACATAAATATATAAAATTGAATTGATCCACTCCACATAAAATTTTTCAATGCATTTATTAAGCATATGTTTCAATAAAAAATGAATTTCACTATTCTTAATTGAATAAAATTTATTTCTTAACACTTTGTTAAAACTTTTTCTTAACACTTTGTTACAACTTACGACGTTTACTCAGCACAAGAACGAATAATAGACTGAATCGTTTATTCAGAAAATTCTTTTGCGCTTGGGTAAACTAATAAATAGTTGTTTGCGCCAACAAACATTTAATTGCGACAACTAACAGTTCGTTGGGACAATAAACTGTTTATTGCGACAATAAACAGTTTGTTGGGACAGTAAATGGTTTATTGAAAGTTAACTGTTTTTTTGAAATTTAGATTTGAGAATCAATTAATAGTTTATTGGGACAACAAACTGTTTGTTGGGACAATAAATGGTTTATTGAAAGTTAATTGTTTTTTGAAATTTAGATTTGAGAATCAATTAATAGTTTATTGGGACAACAAACTGTTTGTTGTGACAATAAATGGTTTATTGAAAGTTAACTGTTTTTTTAAATTTAGATTTGAGAATCAATTAATAGTTTATTGGGACAACAAACTGTTTGTTGGGACAATAAATGGTTTATTGAAAGTTAACTGTTTTTTGAAATTTAGATTTGGAAAATCAATTAATAGTTTATTGCGACAACAAACTGTTTGTTGGGACAATAAATGTTTTTTTAAAAGTTAATTGTTTTTTTAAATTTAGTTTTTGATAATCAATAAATATTTTTTTATTATGAAATAAAAATAAAAAGTAAAAAACTTCTGATTTTAACCTTTTTATTTCAAGATCAAATCTTTTAAACAAAAATCCATTAGAATTAGAGACAAAATACCATTAGACATTATTAATATGGACCAATTCTTGTTTTTTTTTTTGTTAAAGAAATCTATTCAATTTTGTAACTCGTTTATTGTGCATATAAACTGTTTATTATACAAAGTATTACAACTGGGATTTAGAAAATAAACTATTAAATATTTTATTGATTTCAAAATTCCGTAATCAATAAACTGTTGATTGCGACAATAAACGAGTTATTTCGGCTCAAAATTGAAATTCAATAAAAAAGTTTATTGGGACAATGTAAAAGTTTATTCACACAATAAATAGTTTATTGGTTACCGGATTTCGAAATCAATAAACTCGGATTGTTTGTCCCAGTAAACAGTTTATTGATTTCGGAAATCTGATATCAAATAAAGTTTATTGGGACAGTAAAAAGTTTGTTGGGACAATGAAAAATGAGTCAATAAACGGTTTTTATAATTTTTATGTACAGTATTATTTTCAGTGTACATACATACAAAATTATATATATTTGAAATACATATACATATATATATATGCATGTGGTAAGAGGAAGGAAGTCAATACACTCCGGTTGTCTGAATTAGAGCCACTTTCAATTAAATTCATTGCCTTATTTTTCTCAAAATTATATATAGTGGTAGAAAACCAATAAAAATAATTTTAAAACAAATATAATTACATTTTCTCTGACTTTTAAACAAAAGTGAACAAAAAAACTGAAAAACATAACATATTTTTGGTGAACATTTTTTTTTTTTTTCATTTTCTTTATTATTTTCATTTTTAATTTTAAATTACATGGAATTATAAATTAAGTTTTAAGATGAACAGCCTAAATACAAATTTTAAAAAAAATTTCTTTTGAGCATTTAAATAAATTTATTATGGAGTGCTAAGATACAAATAGGGGTGGGGCCGGCTAAACCAGCGGTTGAATGATGGAGTCATGAACAAACCAATACGGACAAAACGGACGTACAAGGACAAACACGGACTTCAAAGAATTGGGCTGACAGTGTTTTAAATAATCTAAGGACAACCTCCACGATGACTAACAAACGAAGGTACCTTACTTATACATACTTACGTGACATACCGCGACGGATCTTAATAATAAAGGGTTTTCCAATAAGAAGTGTTATTTTGAATAGCCCGCTATTTCGGTAGCTGTCACTTTTGAAGCTGTCATTTTTTGACATTTGACAAGTAAAAACTACGCTATTAATAAAAATGGAACGATATACGCTTCAACAACGCATTGAAATTATTAAAATTCACTATAAAAATGGTGAAAATTTGGCAGAGACGGTTCGTAAAACTAAAACATTTTTGGGTCGTCGTGAAGCACCTTGTCGGACCGCAATACAGAAATTGGTGGACAAATTCGAGCTGTTGGGACAAGTTAGTGATGTGAAGAATAAAACCCGTGCACGTCGCTCAAGAACAACTGAGAATATTGCTGTTGTAGCCCAAAGTGTTGAAGAAAACCCAGGTTTGTCCATTCCTCGTCGTTCTTTGGAATTAGGCATTCCACAAACGTCATTACACCGTATTTTGCATAAAGACTTGGGTCTTAAGGCTTAAAAAGTTCAGTTAACACAAGAACTCAAGCCGGCTGATCATCAACAACGTCGTGTCTTTGCTGATTGGGTCCTTGAAATGCATGAAAATGGACCGGAATTTCATCGAAAAATCATCTTGACTGATGAGGCCCATTTCCACCTCGGAGGCTACGTCAACAAGCAAAACTGTCGCATCTGGGGCTCGGAAAACCCAAGAGTTATTATTGAAAAGCCTCTCCATCCTCAACGCGTGACTGTTTGGTGCGGTTTATGGTCCCGCGGGGTCATTGGACCTTACTTTTTCGAAAATGAGGCTGGCGCAATAGTTACGGTCAATGGATTGCGCTATCGAGAGATGATTAATGATTTTTTATGGCCTGAATTGGATGGTATTGATCTGGACAACGTTTACTTTCAACAAGACGGCGCTACGTGCCACACAAGCAATGAAACCATCGATCTTTTACGGGAAAAGTTTCCGGACCGTGTTATCTCTCGAAGAGGTGATCACAATTGGCCACCGAGATCTTGTGATTTAACACCTTGCGACTTCTTCCTTTGGGGCCACGTGAAAGATAAGGTCTACGCCAACAGCCCAGCGTCGATTCAAGACCTCAAAGATGAAATTCGTGAGGCTATCGAGGACATAGGGCAGCCACTTTGCGATTTGGTTATGGAAAATTTCATGAAAAGGATATGGTCCTGTAAGCGTTGTCTTGGCGGCCATTTGGCTGATGTTGTGTTCCATTATTAACGGCATACCTTCCTCTTTATAATGAAATAAACGTCCGATCATTTATCCTTTAGGTACCAGCGGCGTGGCGTCCATATAACTCAATTATTTCCGACTTACCTTTTGAAATTCTTATTTTCATCAACAACTACCCACATCAAATAACAACATTATTTTACCTACATTATGCCTTCTACTCTACCCACACGTCTGTTTTTCAACTCACTCAATAAACAAACACAAATTAGTAGCAAAAAAAAAAATTACCTGAAATATGTCAGGTTCTAAAATTTCTCTCTGGATAGAACAAATTTGTTTTCTTTCCTCTTTTTTTATTAACTATTCATCGCGTTTGATACCTCTCTGTTTAATACACGCTTTCTTTTTGAAAAAAAAATAACCCGCTTTTCTTCGATTTTTTTATTTGGTGAATTTTTTTTTATGTATCTCTCATCGGTCGGTCTATGTAGATCTCTTCTGACTCTGGTCTGATGAACGAAATGTATTGCGCTGTGCGCATGTAAGGTTTTGGTAGGTTTCTGTTTGAAAAATTCAGTTCATTCATAGAATGAAAAAAAAAAAAAAAATAACTCGGTTTCCTTCGACTTATTTGGTAATTTTGTGTGTATCTCTTTACTGGGCTGTGATTCTCTGAACTAAATGGATTGTATAGTTGGAAGGGGAACTATACAATTCATTAAATTCACATGTCACACCGTGATGTAAAATATGAACTATTAACACTTGCTATTATTTATACTTTGCTTTAAAAGCCCAAAAAAAAAATTAAGAAGTAAATTCAGATTAAAATAAAAAGTGGAATCATATAGTTAAAAAGAAAATTTATAATAGTTGAATTAATTTATAAAAAAAAAATAAGATGCTAGGGGTGATTGAAAAAAAAATGTAAGAAAAGAGATAAAAAGAGTTGGAATAAAAATTGGTAAATTATTAAAGAGAAAACAAAATATAGTCTTAGTACCTAAAAGTTAAATCATTCAAAAAAAAAAACAAGTATCTTAAATTGGAAATAATTGGCTGAGCTATAATTGTGATCGTGTGTGAAAAGTCTTTTATCTTCAACGGGGTACAAATCAACTCCTGCGACCTCAGATGCTATGCACACCATTTTATGGAAATATAATTATTCTAAATTCGTGGTAAGTGGCTATATTTGAAAAGATTTGTATTTGAACCAGAGTTTCTTCATTTGAGTTAAAAATTTGTGAGTTCTTTAAATTTGCAGGATATTTAGAAAATATCTACAAAAAAAAAATGAGATGAACTCATTTTTGTTATAAATTTTATAATTTTTAATAAAATTTCTCTATTTTTAATAATTTTGGAATAAATAATGAGACACTTATGTCTATATTAAAACGTATAATTTAGTTTGGTCAATGATTTGGTGATATTGGATTCGTTTTAGCTAATCCTTCGGGAGATTGATTATGGGAGGTGCTTACGATAAAATTTCTTGGATTCAACAGGTCTTAGGATGAGTTCGTATTAAGAAGATAATGTGAAGGAGTTGAACAGTCCCACTTGACAAAGGGTGAGTAAATTTTGCATTTGGGGTTACTGTATTAAACGCATGAGGCCATAGTATCCATAGTTCCTCTTTAATTATCTGTCAGGATATTAATTGACAGGGGTGGGGAAATCCTCAGTTGAGAGATACTTCAAAAATAATTCTCTCCAACATTTGAGTAAGGTTAAACAAGAAATCAAACTATGAAGATTTTTTGGGCTTTTCAGAATATTTACAACATCTAGTCTTAGGTATGAAATTGTATTGTTCGCTCTCATCTGGTGTTTTTCCTAAACTGTGGAAGTCTTCGTTCATTTTACCTCTTCATAAGTCTGGAAATAAAAACCGATCTGAGAACTATCGCGGCATTGCAAAACTTTCATGTTTTCCTAAGCTTTATGAAAAGCATGTAAACAAGAACATGCCAAATGGACTTTAAACGGATGTTTTTTTACGCTGATCTAAGTAAAGCATTTGATAGGGTTAGTCACGCTATTCTTTTGCTTAAACTAGAAAAATATGGTCTTCTGGAGTGGATCCTTGCTTGGACAAAATCTTATTTAGATAACCGCACGCAGAACGTAAGCTATAAATATTGTTTGTCTAAAGTAATTCATGTTCTGCCCGGTGTTCCTCAAGGTAGTCATATTGGGCCACTTTTGTTTTTATTATTTATAAATGTCATTGGTATGAGATAACTCAAAAATCCTGATCTTCGCTGATGACTTTAAAGATAATCTGAGTAAACATTTGTTTTCACAGCATGACATTTATATGACTTACGAATGAGGCAATTCATATGGGATAGAACTCAACAAGAAAAAAATGCAAAGTGATATCATACTCGAGAAGAAGAGACCCTTTCTAATCTCCATATTTCATTGATGAAGCTTTAATTGAGCGAGTGTATCTATTTAATGAATTGGGTGTCTTATTTGACGTCAAGATGTCCTTCAATCCTCATATTGACGTTAAAACTAGAAAGGCAAGGAGTGGTCTTGGATTGATTAAGAGATTTTCAAAGGAGTTTAATGATCCACATGTAGCAAAGATCTTGTACTGTTCTCTTGTCCGCCCTTTTTTGGAATATTGCAGCTGCGTTTGGTGTCCTAGTTATGGGAACTCCATAAACAAAATTCAAAGTATTCAAAAACAGTTTTTGTTGTTTGCTCTTCGTCATCTTCCATGGAATCCAGTACAACATTTTCCATCCTACGAAAAGAGATTAAACCTACTAAGCCTTACAATACTGAAGAAAAGGAGACAAGTGAATAATATTCTATTTCTATATCAACTCTTACAAGGATCAATTCATTCAATTTGGATTTGGGGTAGGTGCGAGGTTGGGTGTTTGCAAAGTTTCTTTCGCATATAAAGAATCAAAGTTTCTTAAAATCAACCCAACCTCGCACCTACAAAACATAACTCACTGTTTACACGCTCATGGGTGGGGGGGGGTGGGTTGGGGGGTCCTGGGTTTAAAATAAAAAAATTTAAATGTATTTTAAAAAAATTCACTATTATTCCCCACTTTAATTGTGAGTATTTTCTCACTCAAAAGTGAATTACCGGTTTTAACAATGTAGCAAAAAATATAAACTTATGTCCCATCTTATTGAAAAAATATCTAATATTTTTAAAATAAATAAATTTCCAGATACTCTTGGCAGTCAAAAATTTAACCTTTTTAAATAAATAAAAAGCACGAAAACGAAATAAAGCCAATTTGGCTTTATTTCGATTTCAAAAGCGAAATAAAGCCAAATCGGAAATTTGGTGTTATTTCCTTATTTAAAACGAAATAAGACCAATTTTTTTATTTTTGGCTTTATTTCGTTGGGCGTTATTTCACGTCACCCCTGCCAATTCCTACATAGTTGTTATTCATCTTATTAATTTTTAAAATTTTTGACAGAAAACAAGAACTTCGTTTGCATATTTCTGGGCTCGGTAAGAACATTGATATTTGCATACATTTTTGGGTTACTCTAATTATCACAAAAAGATTTTTTATATAATTGCATACTCGTATAATTTTATTGTTGTGTACACAAATTATTAAGTGTTTTTAATTATAAATTAAGAGACCTAAGATGCTGCTGTTGTTGTAACTGTTGTTTAGGTTTCTGTACTTGTGCTTGTTAAATCTGCTGAAGCTTCTGTTGTTGTAACTGTTGTTGAGGTTTCTGTACTTGTGCTTGTTACATCTTCTGCAGCTGCTGTTGTTGCTGGTGTTGAGGTTTCTGTACTTGTGCTTGTAACATCCACTGAAGCTTCTGTTGTTGTAACTGTTGTTGAGGTTTCTGTACTTGTGCTTGTTAAATCTGCTGAAGCTTCTGTTGTTGTAACTGTTGTTGAGGTTTCTGTACTTGTGCTTGTTACATCTTCTGCAGCAGCTGTTGTTGTTGCTAGTGTTGAGGTTTCTGTACTTGTACTTGATACAACTGCCGATGATGCTGTTGTTGTTGCTGGTGTTGAGGTTTCTGTACTTGTGCTTATAACAACTGCTGGAGGTTCTGTAGTTGTTACTGTTGATGCGGCTTCTGTAGTTACTTTTGGTTTGTTACCATCCTTTGGTGGTGGTGATGGTGGTCGGTTACCATTTGGTGGTGGTGGTCCACCAAGCCCTGCTGGTCCATTAACACCTGATGGTGGTCCTGGTGGCCAATTACCATCTGATGGTGGTCCTGGTGGTCGATTACCACCTGATGGTAGTCCTGGTGGCCAATTACCATCTGATGGTGGTCTTGGTGGTCGATTACCACCTGATGGTGGTCCTGGTGGCCAATTACCACCTGATGGTGGTCCTGGTGGTCGATTACCACCTGATGGTGGCCCTGGTGGCCAATTACCTCCTGATGGTGGTCCTGGTGGTCGATTACCACCTGGTCGTCCTTGTGGTGGTCCAGGACGTTGAGAAGAAGCAACTACTGCCATAAGCACTACTAACGCCAAAGTCAAAGTAAGTTTTCCTGCCATGTTGTTCTTCGTACAGTAAGAAACTGATTGTGTCGATTAAACCAATTTCCCATCCTTTTATACTCCGCAAATTTTTGATATCATGTTTACATTTTAGTTAAAAATTATTTGATCATGTGTTCCAAAATAAAATGTGTTTTCATACCTAAACAAAATAAGTAAAATTAAAAGACTAAAGGTAATATATAAATATAAAAAAACAAAGCTGTTCAAATAATGTTTTTGAGAACAAATAACAGTACATACGCGTACATATACGTAATAATTGTATTTTCTATAAAATATCAACTCGTATTTATGTATGTGTATACATTGGGTGCGTTCACCGGTAGAAAAAAAAATATACGTCGGAAATTTTAAGTAACTTTGAACGCTCCAAAATTCTGGAATTTTACTTGGCGTAGATAATTAGATATGTAGTAAACTGGGGCGTATTCGGCAATTATATGCTCTGAACACATTATTTGTTGGCTTAACAGGTTGTTTCAATATTTCTCTATACTTTAAGGAAGAAAATGTTTTAATTTTACTTACCAAAACTTAATAAAAACGTTTTTAAATATTCAAATCTGTTTAATTAAAGTGCCCCGAGCCGGGGCAAATTCGGCTTTCAATGGGGAACATTCAGCATTGGAAAAAAAAAACTTTTAAGAATACGTGACAAAACTGTTTAAAGCTTATTTATATTTCTTAAAAAATACAATTTAAACAACACAAAACAACACTCAACTTTTCTTTGCACGAAACTACAAATGATGTCAAATTTAGAGTGTGTTCATAACTTCAGTAAAGGATGCGTTCTGTGTTATTTTCATTTCTTAATTCAGAGCGCATTCAACCGAAAATGGCTTTGACGAATGTGCCCCGATGATGAATGTACCCTAGTTTACCATATATAGCATTAACTTTGTTCATTTGAATATTCCATGTATTATATATACCTATGTATTTAAGATGCGAACACTCAGAAAAAAAATTATAAAGTTAATAATTTTATACTTTGGGCCAACAACTTTCGTAGATTGAAATGAACCCTAGTACTAAAAATTCTTAACTCAACAATTTAAAGTGTTAAAATTTTAGAATACCGTTAAAATGACTTGTTTCTACAAAAAAAAAAAATAAGAAATGTACTAGAATAATAAAGAGGAAGTAGCATTCATTTGTATATTATTATACCTTCCTGCTTTCTCTTTATTACTATTTCGTTTTTCTTTCTCTCCTGAAATGAAACACAAAAATTGTACCTACTAAATAACAAATTTTACGTCGAAAAAAATGGGAAGTTCCTTAAAAATAATGCAGGTTCGAATTATTTACTATCGATTAACATCAACAACTATCAAATTTACTTAGCTTTTGACAACTCTCAGAGTATAAATTTGACATTTCGCTTATATCAAAATGAATATATAATTATATTTTACATGTCAAAAAAAAACTTATTATTTAAAGTCGGTTGACTTGGTTCCTCTCCGGGTGTTCCTTCCCATTTGTCAAATGACAGTGCTGCTTAGCGATGGTTGGGATGGTGATGACGCTTAGCCACGATAATGGGCTGACCCAGGGTCAGAGTAGAAGTTAACTGCTTCGTCGTCGTTGATTGCTGGAACAATATCTTCGTTTAGAATTTCCATTGCGGACAGGTACCTTTGCTCGGATTGTCTTTGTTGAGTGGTCATCCTTCTCATCAGTTGGTTGGGATGGTTAGTGATACTTTCGACAAGTTTCTTGGCTGATAGTAGCAAATACTTGTCCAGTAAGATGATTTTGGCTTCTTCGTAGAGTCGTTAGTGGCTGTAATGTTTCTGCCTCTGTCGGTTGAAGAAAACTCCGGTGCAGATCCTCAGTATTTTCCTTTCAAACAGTTGGAGGTCCTTACTGGCTATTTTTGAGATAATGTACCATACTGGAAGTTCTTCAAAGAGCTTGATTGTTAAACTTACACTTTAAATCCTTAAAAAGTAAGAATTAATTTTACAAGAACTTCTTGCTGAGTCAACAATTTTTAATTCACAATCTTACAACAATGGAAAGTTCTTAACCGTCATGGACATCCTTTGACTAACTTCATTCATAATAATAGCACAGCTTACAGCCTTTGCACGAGCCCAAAACGCGGTTTTCGGCAAAGAGTTTTCGAAAACTCGTAGAGCGTTCACACTGAACATTTACAGGTTTTCGTTTGACATTATATTTGTTTTCAATTTAAAAACAAAAAAAATTACAAGATATGGTGAAAACAAGATTTATCAGTTCCAGATTTTTGAGCGTTCGTAATATTTTTTTTTCTTTTTGCAACTTGGAACTTATACAGGTATTATAGAACAAATGGCGGCGGGTGCAGAAACGCCCGAATCGGAACAAAAATATAGCGGCCTCTTACATAAAACATTTCTCAAATGAATAATAATTTCCAATTTTTTTTGTATCTACTAGAAACCAAATCTGCATGTTGTGATGCTTTTTTATCGAGGCTGAGGTAGACTCGTGGGTGTCCAGGGTAGATCCCAAAGAAAGCAAAAAAAACTTGGGTTAAAAGTAGGTACCTACCAAACTCCGAAGAACAACTAACCTTTTGTATATTTTTTTTTCTTTTTATTACCTTTTACTTATTAACTAAACTAACACGGTATTTCATATACTTTGTATACTTACAATAAATAAAACGGTATTTAATATACTTTTTTTAACAAGCTAATACAATTCATTCTGCCTCCAGCGAAAGACTAGAGAAAAAGCGGAAGCGGGTCTCAGGAGAGAGCGGCTCTTCACGACACCATTAGGAGAAGGAGTTCCTGACAATAAACAAGTAGATGTCGAAAGTGGTCTACTTTTCTGTCTCTGGCAACATCCCAAAGAATAATCGGTGAGCGATATCCGGGTACGGTTCCTGTCTGTGGCACGCTTAGAAGAAGTTATCCTTATTAGAAAAATCGGTCTGAAGCGGTCTTGTCTCTGAGGAGAGAGCGGCACTTTTTACGATACAATTAGAAGAAATGGATAGCGAAACGAAACAAGCAGAAGCCAAAGGTGATCTACTCTGTGAGCGGTATCCGGTTACGGCTACTGTCTGTGGTACGCTTAGAAGAAGGGCAACCACAGAAGTATCGGTTGGACACGGCCCTGTCTTTAGCGAAAGGCTAGAGAATAAACGGTGAACGGTCTTCGGTTGACCAGTTCCTGTTATGGAACTCCTATAAGAGGGGTAACCACAAAATTATAGAGTTGAAGCGGTCTTGTCTCTAGCAAAAGACTATCAAAGACAGCAGAGTATCTACTAATAATTGATCATCTTTAACTTCTAATTTGAAATTCTTGCAGTGGCCGTCCGATCTAAAAAGACCTAAAAAAATCGTATTGAACATTAAAATGGGCCGCATGACAAGACTGCCAAGACTTGATGAGACCTTTGAATTATAAACAAAGACACTATTTCCTTTCATTTGACACCTATTTCATCTCTTAGCTCGATGAGTGCAGAGGTTCACAGGCGCAAACACATACAAAGAGACCTCAACAAAAAAACATTAAAAAAAACAAGACTTTAACAAATAACTCGCGTTCATCGCTTGTAACATTAAAGCAGTTCGTGTGGAAAACATGCCAAGTTTTGGCTAGAAAGACCTCTGAATAATAAAAGGAGACAATATTACCTTTCATTTGATACCCAATTTCATCGTTAAACTCGATGAGTAAAGGGGGCCCTAAAAATTGACCACTTGAAGGGCCCCTCACTTTGCTCCTGCCAGGATACCGAAAGGAAGCCCTGTGTTTTTTTGTTAAACTTTTTTTGTCTAAGACCACAATGGTTATTTTTTTCTTATACTCGATGAGTACACAGTTACTTTAAAATGCGACCGATTGCACTCTCCTACGTCAATCGTGCCAGGATGCGGACGGGAAGCCCTATGGCCTTTGTCCTAAATTTTACTCATTTTTTTGCTACAAAAGTGAATTTTCTTACACTCGATGGAGTAAAGCGTTTCTGCAGCCGCCACCCGGTCTATTAGATATTAATTAAATACATTTTTGTACAAGATTTCAGAATTTCCTATTGTCTGTGAGTGGAGTAAACGGTATTTTTTATATCTAATAGGTCGAAGTTCAATATAATTCCCCTATAATCAATCAATCACAAACATAGATCATTACTTCTTGAGCTTAACGGTGTGTTTTGAATGTTTTTGAGAAATCTAAGTTTATATTATTTTGAATATGTGTTGATAATCCTTTATAGCCAGCGAACTAGCGTCACTTTTCAATGTCTTAAATGTAGACACTTAATAATCAACAAACAGAATAAACAAAATCGATGCCTGCCACCTCAACAATAGGGCGCGAACTTATCCTTCCTCTGACAAAATTCGTTGGAAAATTCGAGTCAGAAGGCTTTACAATAGGCAATCGAAAATTGAGAGGAACGGAACTATGTGTCGAAAAAGTGTGTGTTAAAGAGAAATACGACTTAAACGAAGTTCGACTTGGAGGGAATTGACATTATTTGCACGTACCAAAACCAAGGAACCAAGAAACTAACATATTTTGATAAGATTCAAAACTCATACAAAATTGTAATTTTTCAGTGTGTATAAACACGCCCCACGAGGCTCTTGAGGCGTGGGGTCGTGTCTCTCTTTGGGAGACAGTGCTATTTAGTAAAATTATAATCTTCTTCTTCTTCTTCTCCATTATCGACGATAGTCATGATCTCGGATGGGGTCACAACTCTCCCACTCTACTGCTTCACACTACGGCTTCGCATGTGGGGCTCGCCGGGTTGACCTCAGGAAATGTCGGCAGGCTTCTCGATTTTGAATTGTTCCATGTCTAAGGCCAACTGAATGCAGTTGTCGTTGCATTTGTCTTCTCCATGAGTTTTTGGGCCTGCCTCTTCTTCGCGATTGCATTGGAACGTCGTAAGCGATCGCCTTTTGAACTGGGTTCTCAGGGTTTCGTCTTTGTACACGACAGTACCAGCTTAAACGGTCATACTGTATTTTATCCAAGATGGCGTTTTTGACGTGAAGGCTTCCTCGGATTTTCTTGCTTCTGATTCGATCAAGCTTTGTTACTCCTGTCATACGAAGCATCTTCATCTCAGCTGCTGTCAGCTTACTCTCATACGTTCTGTACATTGTCCAACATTGTGAACCGTATGTAAGGGCGAACAACTGCAGTATAGAGCTTTGATTTCAGTTTAGGGGGCATTTTTCGGTCACAGAAGATGGCAGAGTTTTCGCGCCACTTCATCCACCCTACACTTATTCGGTGGTTGATGTCGTCATCACAAGAAGCTTGGTTGTTGATCATAGATCCAAGATATTTGAACTTTTCGCACTTGGGAAGTGTTGTTCCATTCAGGTAAATGTCCGGAATAGGGCCGTCTGGGTCAGAAAATGGACAGCAGAGATATTCTGTCTTTTTCGCGCTTATCCGGTACCCACTTCCCTCCAGAACATCCACCCACACATCAGGTGCTCGTCGATAAATATCATTTTTTTGTTATTTTAGTTTTGCATCTAAAAACTTTTCTCTAAAATATATTTTTGTTTGAAACGGCTTTTTAAAGCTTATCAAGTTTTTAAGTAAGGAATAATAAATCAGATATCAATTATCCCTGAATTAAAAACAATTTTCGAAAATACGGTCATTTTGTTGATTTTCTTGTTGTTTTTGACGAGCTCTAGAACCTCGACTTTGTGTAGATGGCTTATATTTACCAAATATTAAAAATACATACTATTTAATAAAGTAGTTTCATATTAGACTCAATGAAACCAATTAAATAAAGGTTTTAATCATAGTTTTCCTTCGAATGTTATCCTAAATTGCAAACTTAATCCATAAAATGTTTAAACAAATTTCAGTAGTAAGATATACTGTAAAAATCATATCTCCGAGCAAGCTGCGTATTTCCCTTAAATTTGTAAATTCTTAATCTATGAAAAATTAAAATATCTATCTATCTATTTCTAAACAAAAAGGGAGAGAATTTCAAGCCAAATTGGAAAACGTTTAAATGGTGTTTTTTTTTTATTAGGGCCTTGTCACTATGGGTGATATAAATAAAACAGAGCACGTGGTCAGAGTAGGTACTTAGCGTGTAAGTGAGAAGGTTCTCATGAAAATGTATGTGTTCAAGAGTTTGATTCATACCAAATAGAGTACCTGCTCTGAAAATCGGAAATTTGAGTAGGTGCTCATTTTTATTCATATCACCCTACAAGAGTAAAAGCATTTTTTGTATAATTGCATATTATTTTATTGTTTTGTACACAAATCATTTGATGTTTTAAATTATTAGTTGTGTCAAATGTAAAAAAAGTTTCTTACGAGTTGAAGGTACATATGCTATGAAACACGTGTTTTTTCAGACATTTAAGATGATGGAGCAGCTGTTGTTTCAGTTATTGCGGCTTCTGTAGATGAAACATCTGTTGGAGCTTCTGTTGTTACTGTAGTTTCGGCTTCTGCAGTTGTACTTGAAACAATTGATGTTGATGCTGTTGCTGCGGCCTCTGCACTTGTAACTGCTGATGGTGTTGCTGTGGTGGATGTTGGTTCATCTTCTGGTTCATCTTCTGATTCTTCAGCATCCTTTGGTGGTGGTGGTCCATTACCATATGGTGGTTGTCTACCAGGTCTTTCTTGTGGTCCACCAGGTCGTCCTCCACGTGGTGGTTGTCTACCTGGTCCTCTTGGTCCATTATAACGACCTCCTTCTCTTGGTCCATTAACATCTGATGGTGGTCTACTACCAGGACGTTGTGAAGAAGCCATCACTGCCATAAGCACTACTAGTGCCAAAGTCAAAGTAAGTTTTCCAGCCATATTCTTCGCTCAATAAGAAACTGATCGTGTCGATTAGAACAAAATTTCATTCCTTTTATACTCTGGAAATCTTTGAAATCATATTTACATTTTTATTTCAAAAAAAAAAAATTGCTTACGTCATTTAAAATAAATTTGTTTTCAAATCCATACGACCTGCGTCAGCAGTAAAAAAAGAAAACAAAAATAATAAAATCTGTTTAAACAATAAATTTTTGGGAACAAAAAAAGGAAGTACCTAGACCTAAACGATACCTACTTCATACACGTGCAAATGCATGTACAAAGGCAGTCAGTCCTTCGTCCTAAAAAGGCTTCCACAGAGTGATGATCTTATCCACCATCATCCTTAATTACTGTATTAGAAAGACTGATGTTTGTCATATCATCAAGAGTGGTAGTAAAAATTAAGACCTCCCAGTAAAAAAAAAAAACGAAAAAAAACTGCATTAAAACCACCTACTTCCTGCAAAAATGGGAAACTAGAAAAATCTAGGCGATTACTAAGAAAATGGCTAGGAACACAATTTCCAACCACAAGCCAATTTTCCCTACTAAACATTTTTAGTAGAAGCTTCCCGAATAGTTATAGAACAGTTATTCAGTTAGGATTTCGCGAAAATCATGCCACATTGCATCCTCTTCTAAATTTTCATCAAAAGATCACTACTACCCTCAGCAATCGCTAATTTACCGACGCATGGCGTGCGTCGTCGCATCTCGCATGCGACAGCGTATGCGTTGATGCTCTTGTCCATCAACTTAACACTAGTAAAAATAATGTTTGCTTTACTTTCTTCCGGAAACTTCTTCATGTATCTCAATTTCACATTTTTACTTTGCATCTTTGCAAAAAATTAATTTCCTACAAAGTAAAAATGTGAGTTGTTTCATAAAACTTGTAAAGTGAAAAAAACTTTTCACTTTTCAATTTTTGAAATAATAGCCTGAAGTTAAAGTGTTTCAAAAATTTAAAATAGATTTTTGCAGAGTAGCAAAGTAAAACTCAAATGGTATCAATTCAGATCAATTTATGTATCACTGAGTGTAATTTGTATTGCAAAAGAGAATTCCTTAACACTCGGGCGTTGACGTCATGCACGGTACCTGATTTTGCATAGAAAGACCGATCTGGACCACGACACAAATCAACAAAAATATATTTTAAGCCTGCTTTATGCCTGTTGACAAAATGTCACTAATTTTCACTGGTATACGCTGTATGTCAACACATCCAGCTAAATAATTAAATCATCGTTGAAAAAAAATCAAGGCTGTTTCCAAAGAATTTTGTGGTGTTATGGAGACACCCGATGAACTACTCTTAGGACGATTCCTTTATTCCAAACAAGACTATAATTTTTTTAAATAGCACAAAACTGTCACCCAAAGGGAGAGCTTAAAATTTGTTACAAGCAAATCAATAATAATAAAATGCGCGACTAGGTCGCACGTACTTGCTCTCATAGATATAGTTACTACTTATGCTGAGCCTTTTTAATTAAAAAATTGTAAATGCACTTTTAGAAAAAAAAAATAAAAAAAAAAAACATAAAATTCGATTTTCAAATGACTAAAACCGCTTCTTAAATGAATTCAATCTGAAAACGAAGTATGCAATCTGATTTCTTCTATAATTATACATTTTTAGAAAAAAAAAAATTTTAAATTGTTAGAGCCGTTTCCTAAAAAAAATATTTTTTCTATATAAAATTTTGCAAGGACTTTTATAAAAAAAAATTGGTACGCCATTTTTAAGATATTATTTATCAACATCTAAAAACTAAGTTTTGAAAAAAAATATTGAATAGTTGATGATTTTTCAAAAAAAAATTTCAAACTTTTTTTAAAAATCTAAAAATATAATTTTCAATTTTTTTTTATTAAATATAAATACGGCAACTTTAAAGCATTCATGTAAGAAAAATGGCTGAAATTCATTGAGGAATGAAGGAGAAAATGAGAATTTAAAAAAACGGTTCTACGGCAGGTACCGTTAATAACAGTTTTTGAAAAAAACGGTTTTCATTAAATGATAGACCTTATCCAAAGAAATGACCATGATTTTTTTAATCAAAATCGTAGGAACCATTTTTGAGAAAAATGACAGGTACCGTTATTTTTGGTCCAAAACAAAAATTCAAAAAACTTCTGGGGATAGTCTCCAAAAAACTCCACATACCACGTTTGAAGTAAATCGACCCATCCGTTAAGGCTGTGGTCTCCGATACATACATACAGACAGACAGAATTGTCGGATCCACTTTTTCTCATTCCCTATCATCGTAATGTCATGTTTGATTGTTATCTCATTTTTTTTTGTACGAATGCATAACTTGATATATGGTATGGGTACCATCGCAAGTAAAAAATCGCAGGTAAAAAATCAAAAATGCATATACATATTCCCCGTTTAATTAATTAATTGACGGAAAAAATTACGTTCGAAAATATCCCATACAAAAGAACAGCTTTTTATACTGTTAATTGAACCCCTCTTAATTGAATTCCTCGCTTAATTGATCTTAAAAAAATGCAGCTAACAAAATAAAAACATGTAAATTTTTTGGTTAATTAAACGCATCCAAAGACAAAGTTATTATAAAATCTAAATAAACTGTTGTGATTTGGAATCACTAAAATTGGCAGCACTGCTAACTGCAAATGACATATTTGCAAGCGATGCATATAAGTAAACATTAGGTGTGTTTTTTTGTACGCCCGGGATAAGTTGGACGAGAAAAACGCCTCGGGGCTTAGCGAAAATACTTGGCAACATTGCTAATAAAATGACAAAAAAAATGAAAACAAAGTTTCCAATATACAAAGTGAAGTAAACAATCGATGATTTAACAGAAAATGAGTTGGTAGCACAGATTTTAACCCGTTCAAAGAGTTTAGCCCCGCGAATTCTCGTGGCTTAGCAGCTAAGCCCCTCGGGCTAAGTTGTTGTTATATTTGACACTTAAATTGCTTAGTCCCGACAGCGTTTTTTTCGTCCAACTTAGCCTGGGCGTACAAAAAAAACACATCTATTGTTTGTGGCTTATAACACCTTCTACAATAAAAAATTGTTTTAGGTAGTTTTCGACTGATTTTATTACTAAACGCTTGCAAGTTGTTTTTCTTTTAAGGCAGGCATCATTCAAGAAGAAGAAGAACAGCTGGAAAGTGATGTCGTGGTCATAGACAACCTTATCGAAAACAATTCGGATTTTAATGCTTATTTGGCATGTGATGATAATATATCATGCTATGGCGAGCTAACAGACACCGAAATTTTAGAAACGCTCGCTGAAAATCCGGTTGTAGCGAATGAAGAAGAAGTTGAAGAAGAAGAATTTGAACCCATAATACCCATAATTCGAAATTCTTCAGTCCATTCAAAATTCTGCGTTCATATTTCTTGCCACTCAATAAATTCACAATTGAGCTAGAAAATATGGAAGAAGAAGTTGTTAAAGCCAAAACAATGCAAACTAAAATGAAAGACTTTTTTAAACCACTGGCTTAGGCTTTAAACATCGTTCTGATCGAATTTATTTTATGTGTTCTTTTACCCTTCTCAAATTTTGAAGTGATATTTTTGTTTTGTTTTTTAAAGAATACCTTACCTATAATTATTTATTTTTGTTTCCTATAGTTAGTTATATGTTTGTTTTTAAAATAAAATGTGTTCAAATAATTTCGTGTAGTATGTATTTTTTTTTAAGCAGTAAGTTACTTCGATGAATATTTTATCTTTTAATTGAGCGACTCGTGCAATTAAACGGGTTTCGCTTAATTGAACAGGTCAGTCAATTAAGCGGGATTTTCTTTATTGAACCACCCGCATAATTGACCGAAAAATCTGACAAAATGGTGAGTGCAATTAAGCGGGGAATACTGTAAATGATAACTATAACTTCCACTTTTTGCAAAACGTTCACAAACAAAAGTTTTTAAACTCATTTTCCTGAATTTTAAGCTGTTGAAGCGAAACGAAAAATCCTATAGAAAATCACACAACGAAATCTTAAACGAAAAATTTTGTTTTTGCTTTTCTTCGTGGAGAACAACGAAAAATTTCGATTACCTTTGTACCATTGTAAAAATTGGTAATTTCAGTTAAGCCTTAAGTATACTGATCGATCAGCAATATTTACATCAAGGACGCTGAAAACCTAAACACTTACAATAAGATAACGTCAAGAAAATGAATCTTAACACAAACTGGGCTTACACAATGAGAATAAGCAGATGTCCAAGCACATTTTAAAAATATTAAAACTCTAAGGCTCCTGTTACATTTGGAGATGCCGGTACGGTATTGGTCTCTGACCGGCGTTCTACTTGTCTCCCCTAAACTATACATTTAGTCGGCTGAGAATTACTTAGACATAAAAGTATAGGTTTTTCCAGGTATATACATACGTGGAACCAATTTTCAGGTAAGGGTTTGACATTTCGTTTATATTTCAAAATGGATTTCTTACTTATTAGCTATTACCTTTTTTTTGTCTGGACCCAACAACTACATAATTCTTATGTCTATTATATCTTCGTACAAAATAAAACACATGATATAACTTTAAACAGTGAAAATTTGACAATTTTCGTATTTTAGCCGAGGAAAGTACCCAAACTGACCTATGTTTTCAGATAAAAAAAAAATATTTTTTTCAAAACTCATGTAGATATAACGGCTTGCCCAAATTAAAGTGCGATAGTGCGACAGTGCGATACAAACTTTTATATGAAAAACGCTTTGCGCTTTTTCACATTTGGTGTGGGTACTCCCATATGACGCTGAGTAAATAAATTTTTCCGCACTGTCGCACTTTGGTTTGGGCAAGCCTTTATACGGATAATCAAAAAGCAAACATTTCTAGTAAAAATTCTTCCACCTGTTTACCCTGGGCCTCCAATTAAAATAAATGATTGCCATAAATGTGTCATTTAGCTAATATTTCTTGTCTTGTAAAAATTCTTCCACCTGTTTACCCTGGGCCTCCAATTAAAATAAATGATTGCCATAAATGTGTCATTTAGCTAATATTTCTTGTCTCCTGAAAAAATATAATAGAAAAATAAATTTTGACGTTTCCTAACAAAAAAAACTTTATCGGACAGAAATTTGTTACAAGACGTCGGATTTGGATACAAATTTGAACAAAACAGACAAAAATTATTATTAGAAAAGTAGCTAGTAGTAGCAGTTAAAATTAGTTAGTCTGCGTTTGCAGACACATGGCCCGTGTTTAACTTCTTGGAACCGCGTTCTTGTAAGGGGAGAGACTGGTCTAGAAATATTGATTTCTTGCATTTTCTGAGTTGGTGTTGCAAGCAGGCGGCCGCATTTCAAACGTCTACAACGTTAAAAAGCATTTGTTTAGTTTCCTTTGAGTGCATCTTTCATCCAATGTCCCATGCAAATGGTCTTCAAACTCCATATTCGCCTTTAAGGCACTTTCCGTTTTGATTTAAAACAATGATGTTTTTGACTGCCCCAAAACCAAAAGACGTTTTTGAAATGAAGCATAACTCAAGAACTCGAACTCGAAAGTAAGGATCTGTCTTAAAGTACCAGTGTTTTATCACTTTCGCCCAAAAATTGAGTCTTTAAATGTAAATACTCATGTGAACTGTAAAATATTGAACATTTTCAAAATCATTTGTGTATCCACTCGATATTTGCGAATGTTTTAATTTTCAGAACTCACAAATGATTTGACATACACAAAAAACCCAAACACAGAAAAAAGGTGTGTGTACTCATGTACGCGCGCCACAAGTTATACGTCCTATCATTATTTATTTTACACAATTTAAATTAAAAATGAATTTGATTTTATTTTGACTGAGATTTTAATCTTTCTATTTATACCTCAACTTAAAAAATCGGTTAAGTTTTAGCAATGTTAAAAGCTATTTATAAGTGAAAGGGATATTTTGATTTTTTCGAATTTATACTGTTTTTGATTATTTAATGATATTGCGAAGCTTGTGAGTGTCTTATTGAAACAAATTGTATATCAAAATAATTGTTGACATTTTATAAGAAAATTAAAATTATTTAATTATTAATTATTATTATTTAATTATTAAAGTTCATTTTGTTCGATGTTTTTTCTGTAATATATCATTTACAGTCTTTGTTTTTAATTTAATCAATAAACTTTGTATTAGAGAACAGACACATCTTGAAATTGAGCTAAGAATATGATCAAAATTATCAGATTTTTCATTAAATTTTGTAATTTTAACGCATTCATTAATCATAATAATCATCATAATAATCATATTTTCACTTAACGACCTCTGTGGCAATGTTTAATAAAATAAGTGTCCAATATTTTTATGCAGAATTATAGAACAACATTTTATCTAATAGAATCTGTTCAATTTAATAAAATCCTGCAACTAAAACTCAAGTAACAGATTTTAATATCCAATGAAATATTTTTTTGTTTTAATTTTTCTCTCTAAGATCTGTAAAAGTGCACTTTTATTTTTAATAAATATTTATTGCCTATCAGGAATACTTGAACCAACAGTATTGTAGTACATTGTTTTTTGAAGCTCACACAAATTTCATACCATATTGCAAAAAGAATAGGAAAACTAAATAATACCAGAAAAAAACTAAGGACTAACTAAAACTAGACTAACAGAATACCTATTAATTATTTAAAACAAGAGAGTAACCTTTTTTCTGTATATACGAGTATGTATGTACCTTTCGCTAAAATAAATGAGATGATTATTTTACAAACTTCTGCGCGCGCTTTTTAACATATTCCAAACCTTTATTTATAATTTGCAGAATTTGCAAAGCAGAATTATTAAAGCAGAATTTTGACCCCGGCAGAATTTTGACCCCAACCCAAAGCGTACCACAAAAATAGTGGTCGCCTTTTTATTATATGATTAAATAAATAATAAATACAAATTTCATACAGTGCTTCAGTACGTTCTGGGGCCTATTTTTCGTCAAGCTAGAACACAGCTTCATTAACTACAAAACGACGATGTAGGGTTGGAAATTCTATCATGGAGAACAAAATATTTTGTAGCAAAAATAAAATGTTTATGCAAAAAAATACGTACAATGCCGTAGTGCACACATTTTGTTATACAATTTATACAAATTCCTACTCGTCTGATACACTCCGAATTATTGAATGCTTTTATTTCTCAAAAACGAAGCACTGAGGTCAGGTCAGGTTAAGAAATGGAACAGAGGAACAGAAATGAATATTAAAAGAAAAATTATAAGTCATCCTGATAGAATTATTTGGAAATTCGATTTTTGCATTTGTTTAATGCGTCTTGCAGGCAAAATGCCCAGTTCAAAAGCTCTTGGACACTCGTTTCTATAATGAGGAGAGACCGTTCTATTGTTGCAAAGAAGAAATATCTTATTGCTATTAAAATTATTTCGATAATCGATTTCTTGCATTGTTCGAGTTTGCAGGCACAACGCCCCGAATCTTGAACCCTCGTTTATGCGGATTTGTCTGAGAAGGTTATTGTACCCACATTGAAAACTATTATTTTTTGGGACAAATTAGCACTTATGCGACAATAGTCTGCAACATCGAACCTCCAATAAAAATGTCAGCGATGTCACCGTTATTTGATCCATTTAATATTAAAATATAAAGCTTTTGAAAAGGCTTTTGTAATTTTGTCCCGTTTCGGTTAATTATTTTGTCTTTCGAGTGTCTTTTCAGTTTAAATTGCTAATGTTACATTTAGAGATACGGGGGTGGCCGGTATTAGCCTCTTACCGGCATTGTACTTGTGTCTCCTACACATTTCGTCGACTAAGTATGGGGTTTTCCTGACGTTATACATCCGTGAAACCAATTCTCAGCCGACGATTTGACATTCATATTTCATAATTCAAAATCGATTTCTAACAAATTAAATTTTTTATTTTTTGTCTTCTACATGATTCTTATGTTACCTATGTATTTTTATTTTTGATTATTATTGTTTCGTAACTTCAAGAACGAATTGTTAGGCCAACAACTTCATTTTTGAAACAAATTATTGACTGGTAAAAATACATCACACAACAATCCTACTGTTGAGCTCCTTGAAAATGTAAAAATGGTTTTTTTCAAGAGCTGTGTAGTAAAACAAAAATTTTGTTGTTCCAAGACTACTGTGCTAAGCCAATAATTTTTAACTCTCAATCTAACAACATTTCATAGTTGTTGGGATTACAATGAAATACTTTTTTTTTATATATTCAATTTATTTTATTTTTTTTTAAAAGTGTTACAAAATTAATGTTTCAACTTATTGGTTAGTTAAGCATTCCATTAAGTTTAAGTAGAAATTTTGTTTACAAACCGTTACAATGATTCTTTTGTTGTAGAGACTTAAACTGCTGGTGATGTGGCATTAGCAGGAAGTGCTGGC
The DNA here is from genome assembly GCA_948107695.1 of Meliscaeva auricollis. Lineage (NCBI taxonomy): Eukaryota > Metazoa > Arthropoda > Insecta > Diptera > Syrphidae > Meliscaeva > Meliscaeva auricollis. The sequence goes on along the minus strand of OX403616.1, from coordinate 29,391,142 downwards.
GGTTCTCCACTTGGTGGTGCTCCACTTGGTGGTGCTCCACTTGGTGGTGCTCCACTTGGTGGTCCTCCACTTGGTGGTCCACCACGTGGTGGTCCTCCACGTGGTGGTCCTCCACGTGGTGGTCCTCTACTTGGTGGTCCTCCACTGGGTGGTCCTCCGTCACTTGGTGGTGGACCAGATGGTCTTTGAGAAGAAACAATAGCTGCCAAAAGCACTACTAGCGCCAAAGTTAGAGTAAGTTTTCCTGCCATGTTGTTAGTTTTCAAATAAACTGGATTGTGATGATGAGAATGAAATATCTCTCCTTTTATACCCTTAAAATGCTTCAAGTTATGTTTACTTTCATGATCATGTGATTCGATCTAAATGTGTTTTCAATAAAAGAATGTTTGTATTAGCAAAACAATAAAAACAAGCTTTAAAATAATTTGATAACTGTTTAAATAAAGGAAAAAAAAACAAAACACGTCAATCAGAACAATATTGGTGTGGGTATTTTTAAAACGTGTTCTAACTTTTAGCAGGATAATAAGAAATATATAATAAATATAGTCACAGCCAAATCCTTTTAACTTCAAAGTCGAACCTACGTAGAACAAAACTATCATGCAAAGATTTTGGTTGCAAAACAGTTTTTTTTCAAAGAAAAATGTATTCTTTTTTTAATTCGTTTTATAAATTACATACTTTGTTATTATTTCAAACAAAATCGGTTATATAGTGTACTAGATGTATGTAAATTTTAGCAAGAAACGGTAAGTTTTTTTTTTGTTTCTAATATTAGATCTATTTAGGTGCTCCCCAGAACAACGAATTTCTACCATTTTTGAGTCAAAAACTTGTCAAGTTTGTCAGAAATTCTGCCATGAGAGACAAAATCTATTCCCCCTCCTTCAAAAATTCAGCCCAAAGAAATTCAAATTCAAAGTCAAATCCATTTGGTACAGACAAAAAACACATTAGTACATATATCTTTTCTCAAGATCACTTAAAAAAAGAAATACCATCAAAAAGTGAATTAATTAATAAATTAAAAGAAAGTGCAAGATATTTGTGAGTATTGCGTTCACGTGCCTTTGTACAGATTCTAAAGTTATTGGCAGAATTTTCAGTCCCTCTTGAAAATTTGACAGTTTTCATATTTTAGCCGAGGAAAGTACCCAAACTGACCTATGTTTGCGATACGAACTTTTATATGAAAAACGCTTTGCGCTTTTTCGCATTTGGTGTGGGTACTTCCATATGACGCTGAGTAAATAAATTTTTCCGCACTGTCGCACATGGGCTTGGGCAAGCCTTTATACGGATAATTAAAAAGCAAACAATTCTAGTAAAAAATCTTCCACCAGTTTACCCTGGGCCTCCAATTAAAATAAATGATTGCCATAAATGTGTCATTTAGCTAATATTTCTTGTCTCCTGAAAAAATATAATAGAAAAATAAATTTTGACGTTTCCTAACAAAAAAAACTTTATCGGACAGAAATTTGTTACAAGACGTCGGATTTGGATACAAATTTGAACAAAACAGACAAAAATTATTATTAGAAAAGTAGCTAGTAGTAGCAGTTAAAATTAGTTAGTCTGCGTTTGCAGACACATGGCCCGTGTTTAACTTCTTGGAACCGCGTTCTTGTAAGGGGAGAGACTGGTCTAGAAATATTGATTTCTTGCATTTTCTGAGTTGGTGTTGCAAGCAGGCGGCCGCATTTCAAACGTCTACAACGTTAAAAAGCATTTGTTTAGTTTCCTTTGAGTGCATCTTTCATCCAATGTCCCATGCAAATGGTCTTCAAACTCCATATTCGCCTTTAAGGCACTTTCCGTTTTGATTTAAAACAATGATGTTTTTGACTGCCCCAAAACCAAAAGACGTTTTTGAAATGAAGCATAACTCAAGAACTCGAACTCGAAAGTAAGGATCTGTCTTAAAGTACCAGTGTTTTATCACTTTCGCCCAAAAATTGAGTCTTTAAATGTAAATACTCATGTGAACTGTAAAATATTGAACATTTTCAAAATCATTTGTGTATCCACTCGATATTTGCGAATGTTTTAATTTTCAGAACTCACAAATGATTTGACATACACAAAAAACCCAAACACAGAAAAAAGGTGTGTGTACTCATGTACGCGCGCCACAAGTTATACGTCCTATCATTATTTATTTTACACAATTTAAATTAAAAATGAATTTGATTTTATTTTGACTGAGATTTTAATCTTTCTATTTATACCTCAACTTAAAAAATCGGTTAAGTTTTAGCAATGTTAAAAGCTATTTATAAGTGAAAGGGATATTTTGATTTTTTCGAATTTATACTGTTTTTGATTATTTAATGATATTGCGAAGCTTGTGAGTGTCTTATTGAAACAAATTGTATATCAAAATAATTGTTGACATTTTATAAGAAAATTAAAATTATTTAATTATTAATTATTATTATTTAATTATTAAAGTTCATTTTGTTCGATGTTTTTTCTGTAATATATCATTTACAGTCTTTGTTTTTAATTTAATCAATAAACTTTGTATTAGAGAACAGACACATCTTGAAATTGAGCTAAGAATATGATCAAAATTATCAGATTTTTCATTAAATTTTGTAATTTTAACGCATTCATTAATCATAATAATCATCATAATAATCATATTTTCACTTAACGACCTCTGTGGCAATGTTTAATAAAATAAGTGTCCAATATTTTTATGCAGAATTATAGAACAACATTTTATCTAATAGAATCTGTTCAATTTAATAAAATCCTGCAACTAAAACTCAAGTAACAGATTTTAATATCCAATGAAATATTTTTTTGTTTTAATTTTTCTCTCTAAGATCTGTAAAAGTGCACTTTTATTTTTAATAAATATTTATTGCCTATCAAGAATACTTGAACCAACAGTATTGTAGTACATTGTTTTTTGAAGCTCACACAAATTTCATACCATATTGCAAAAAGAATAGGAAAACTAAATAATACCAGAAAAAAACTAAGGACTAACTAAAACTAGACTAACAGAATACCTATTAATTATTTAAAACAAGAGAGTAACCTTTTTTCTGTATATACGAGTATGTATGTACCTTTCGCTAAAATAAATGAGATGATTATTTTACAAACTTCTGCGCGCGCTTTTTAACATATTCCAAACCTTTATTTATAATTTGCAGAATTTGCAAAGCAGAATTATTAAAGCAGAATTTTGACCCCGGCAGAATTTTGACCCCAACCCAAAGCGTACCACAAAAATAGTGGTCGCCTTTTTATTATATGATTAAATAAATAATAAATACAAATTTCATACAGTGCTTCAGTACGTTCTGGGGCCTATTTTTCGTCAAGCTAGAACACAGCTTCATTAACTACAAAACGACGATGTAGGGTTGGAAATTCTATCATGGAGAACAAAATATTTTGTAGCAAAAATAAAATGTTTATGCAAAAAAATACGTACAATGCCGTAGTGCACACATTTTGTTATACAATTTATACAAATTCCTACTCGTCTGATACACTCCGAATTATTGAATGCTTTTATTTCTCAAAAACGAAGCACTGAGGTCAGGTCAGGTTAAGAAATGGAACAGAGGAACAGAAATGAATATTAAAAGAAAAATTATAAGTCATCCTGATAGAATTATTTGGAAATTCGATTTTTGCATTTGTTTAATGCGTCTTGCAGGCAAAATGCCCAGTTCAAAAGCTCTTGGACACTCGTTTCTATAATGAGGAGAGACCGTTCTATTGTTGCAAAGAAGAAATATCTTATTGCTATTAAAATTATTTCGATAATCGATTTCTTGCATTGTTCGAGTTTGCAGGCACAACGCCCCGAATCTTGAACCCTCGTTTATGCGGATTTGTCTGAGAAGGTTATTGTACCCACATTGAAAACTATTATTTTTTGGGACAAATTAGCACTTATGCGACAATAGTCTGCAACATCGAACCTCCAATAAAAATGTCAGCGATGTCACCGTTATTTGATCCATTTAATATTAAAATATAAAGCTTTTGAAAAGGCTTTTGTAATTTTGTCCCGTTTCGGTTAATTATTTTGTCTTTCGAGTGTCTTTTCAGTTTAAATTGCTAATGTTACATTTAGAGATACGGGGGTGGCCGGTATTAGCCTCTTACCGGCATTGTACTTGTGTCTCCTACACATTTCGTCGACTAAGTATGGGGTTTTCCTGACGTTATACATCCGTGAAACCAATTCTCAGCCGACGATTTGACATTCATATTTCATAATTCAAAATCGATTTCTAACAAATTAAATTTTTTATTTTTTGTCTTCTACATGATTCTTATGTTACCTATGTATTTTTATTTTTGATTATTATTGTTTCGTAACTTCAAGAACGAATTGTTAGGCCAACAACTTCATTTTTGAAACAAATTATTGACTGGTAAAAATACATCACACAACAATCCTACTGTTGAGCTCCTTGAAAATGTAAAAATGGTTTTTTTCAAGAGCTGTGTAGTAAAACAAAAATTTTGTTGTTCCAAGACTACTGTGCTAAGCCAATAATTTTTAACTCTCAATCTAACAACATTTCATAGTTGTTGGGATTACAATGAAATACTTTTTTTTTATATATTCAATTTATTTTATTTTTTTTTAAAAGTGTTACAAAATTAATGTTTCAACTTATTGGTTAGTTAAGCATTCCATTAAGTTTAAGTAGAAATTTTTTTTACAAACCGTTACAATGATTCTTTTGTTGTAGAGACTTAAACTGCTGGTGATGTGGCATTAGCAGGAAGTGCTGGCGGTTCTCCACTTGGTGGTGCTCCACTTGGTGGTGCTCCACTTGGTGGTGCTCCACTTGGTGGTCCTCCACTTGGTGGTCCACCACGTGGTGGTCCTCCACGTGGTGGTCCTCCACGTGGTGGTCCTCTACTTGGTGGTCCTCCACTGGGTGGTCCTCCGTCACTTGGTGGTGGACCAGATGGTCTTTGAGAAGAAACAATAGCTGCCAAAAGCACTACTAGCGCCAAAGTTAGAGTAAGTTTTCCTGCCATGTTGTTAGTTTTCAAATAAACTGGATTGTGATGATGAGAATGAAATATCTCTCCTTTTATACCCTTAAAATGCTTCAAGTTATGTTTACTTTCATGATCATGTGATTCGATCTAAATGTGTTTTCAATAAAAGAATGTTTGTATTAGCAAAACAATAAAAACAAGCTTTAAAATAATTTGATAACTGTTTAAATAAAGGAAAAAAAAACAAAACACGTCAATCAGAACAATATTGGTGTGGGTATTTTTAAAACGTGTTCTAACTTTTAGCAGGATAATAAGAAATATATAATAAATATAGTCACAGCCAAATCCTTTTAACTTCAAAGTCGAACCTACGTAGAACAAAACTATCATGCAAAGATTTTGGTTGCAAAACAGTTTTTTTTCAAAGAAAAATGTATTCTTTTTTTAATTCGTTTTATAAATTACATACTTTGTTATTATTTCAAACAAAATCGGTTATATAGTGTACTAGATGTATGTAAATTTTAGCAAGAAACGGTAAGTTTTTTTTTTGTTTCTAATATTAGATCTATTTAGGTGCTCCCCAGAACAACGAATTTCTACCATTTTTGAGTCAAAAACTTGTCAAGTTTGTCAGAAATTCTGCCATGAGAGACAAAATCTATTCCCCCTCCTTCAAAAATTCAGCCCAAAGAAATTCAAATTCAAAGTCAAATCCATTTGGTACAGACAAAAAACACATTAGTACATATATCTTTTCTCAAGATCACTTAAAAAAAGAAATACCATCAAAAAGTGAATTAATTAATAAATTAAAAGAAAGTGCAAGATATTTGTGAGTATTGCGTTCACGTGCCTTTGTACAGATTCTAAAGTTATTGGCAGAATTTTCAGTCCCTCTTGAAAATTTGACAGTTTTCATATTTTAGCCGAGGAAAGTACCCAAACTGACCTATGTTTGCGATACGAACTTTTATATGAAAAACGCTTTGCGCTTTTTCGCATTTGGTGTGGGTACTTCCATATGACGCTGAGTAAATAAATTTTTCCGCACTGTCGCACATGGGCTTGGGCAAGCCTTTATACGGATAATTAAAAAGCAAACAATTCTAGTAAAAAATCTTCCACCAGTTTACCCTGGGCCTCCAATTAAAATAAATGATTGCCATAAATGTGTCATTTAGCTAATATTTCTTGTCTCCTGAAAAAATATAATAGAAAAATAAATTTTGACGTTTCCTAACAAAAAAAACTTTATCGGACAGAAATTTGTTACAAGACGTCGGATTTGGATACAAATTTGAACAAAACAGACAAAAATTATTATTAGAAAAGTAGCTAGTAGTAGCAGTTAAAATTAGTTAGTCTGCGTTTGCAGACACATGGCCCGTGTTTAACTTCTTGGAACCGCGTTCTTGTAAGGGGAGAGACTGGTCTAGAAATATTGATTTCTTGCATTTTCTGAGTTGGTGTTGCAAGCAGGCGGCCGCATTTCAAACGTCTACAACGTTAAAAAGCATTTGTTTAGTTTCCTTTGAGTGCATCTTTCATCCAATGTCCCATGCAAATGGTCTTCAAACTCCATATTCGCCTTTAAGGCACTTTCCGTTTTGATTTAAAACAATGATGTTTTTGACTGCCCCAAAACCAAAAGACGTTTTTGAAATGAAGCATAACTCAAGAACTCGAACTCGAAAGTAAGGATCTGTCTTAAAGTACCAGTGTTTTATCACTTTCGCCCAAAAATTGAGTCTTTAAATGTAAATACTCATGTGAACTGTAAAATATTGAACATTTTCAAAATCATTTGTGTATCCACTCGATATTTGCGAATGTTTTAATTTTCAGAACTCACAAATGATTTGACATACACAAAAAACCCAAACACAGAAAAAAGGTGTGTGTACTCATGTACGCGCGCCACAAGTTATACGTCCTATCATTATTTATTTTACACAATTTAAATTAAAAATGAATTTGATTTTATTTTGACTGAGATTTTAATCTTTCTATTTATACCTCAACTTAAAAAATCGGTTAAGTTTTAGCAATGTTAAAAGCTATTTATAAGTGAAAGGGATATTTTGATTTTTTTCGAATTTATACTGTTTTTGATTATTTAATGATATTGCGAAGCTTGTGAGTGTCTTATTGAAACAAATTGTATATCAAAATAATTGTTGACATTTTATAAGAAAATTAAAATTATTTAATTATTAATTATTATTATTTAATTATTAAAGTTCATTTTGTTCGATGTTTTTTCTGTAATATATCATTTACAGTCTTTGTTTTTAATTTAATCAATAAACTTTGTATTAGAGAACAGACACATCTTGAAATTGAGCTAAGAATATGATCAAAATTATCAGATTTTTCATTAAATTTTGTAATTTTAACGCATTCATTAATCATAATAATCATCATAATAATCATATTTTCACTTAACGACCTCTGTGGCAATGTTTAATAAAATAAGTGTCCAATATTTTTATGCAGAATTATAGAACAACATTTTATCTAATAGAATCTGTTCAATTTAATAAAATCCTGCAACTAAAACTCAAGTAACAGATTTTAATATCCAATGAAATATTTTTTTGTTTTAATTTTTCTCTCTAAGATCTGTAAAAGTGCACTTTTATTTTTAATAAATATTTATTGCCTATCAAGAATACTTGAACCAACAGTATTGTAGTACATTGTTTTTTGAAGCTCACACAAATTTCATACCATATTGCAAAAAGAATAGGAAAACTAAATAATACCAGAAAAAAACTAAGGACTAACTAAAACTAGACTAACAGAATACCTATTAATTATTTAAAACAAGAGAGTAACCTTTTTTCTGTATATACGAGTATGTATGTACCTTTCGCTAAAATAAATGAGATGATTATTTTACAAACTTCTGCGCGCGCTTTTTAACATATTCCAAACCTTTATTTATAATTTGCAGAATTTGCAAAGCAGAATTATTAAAGCAGAATTTTGACCCCGGCAGAATTTTGACCCCAACCCAAAGCGTACCACAAAAATAGTGGTCGCCTTTTTATTATATGATTAAATAAATAATAAATACAAATTTCATACAGTGCTTCAGTACGTTCTGGGGCCTATTTTTCGTCAAGCTAGAACACAGCTTCATTAACTACAAAACGACGATGTAGGGTTGGAAATTCTATCATGGAGAACAAAATATTTTGTAGCAAAAATAAAATGTTTATGCAAAAAAATACGTACAATGCCGTAGTGCACACATTTTGTTATACAATTTATACAAATTCCTACTCGTCTGATACACTCCGAATTATTGAATGCTTTTATTTCTCAAAAACGAAGCACTGAGGTCAGGTCAGGTTAAGAAATGGAACAGAGGAACAGAAATGAATATTAAAAGAAAAATTATAAGTCATCCTGATAGAATTATTTGGAAATTCGATTTTTGCATTTGTTTAATGCGTCTTGCAGGCAAAATGCCCAGTTCAAAAGCTCTTGGACACTCGTTTCTATAATGAGGAGAGACCGTTCTATTGTTGCAAAGAAGAAATATCTTATTGCTATTAAAATTATTTCGATAATCGATTTCTTGCATTGTTCGAGTTTGCAGGCACAACGCCCCGAATCTTGAACCCTCGTTTATGCGGATTTGTCTGAGAAGGTTATTGTACCCACATTGAAAACTATTATTTTTTGGGACAAATTAGCACTTATGCGACAATAGTCTGCAACATCGAACCTCCAATAAAAATGTCAGCGATGTCACCGTTATTTGATCCATTTAATATTAAAATATAAAGCTTTTGAAAAGGCTTTTGTAATTTTGTCCCGTTTCGGTTAATTATTTTGTCTTTCGAGTGTCTTTTCAGTTTAAATTGCTAATGTTACATTTAGAGATACGGGGGTGGCCGGTATTAGCCTCTTACCGGCATTGTACTTGTGTCTCCTACACATTTCGTCGACTAAGTATGGGGTTTTCCTGACGTTATACATCCGTGAAACCAATTCTCAGCCGACGATTTGACATTCATATTTCATAATTCAAAATCGATTTCTAACAAATTAAATTTTTTATTTTTTGTCTTCTACATGATTCTTATGTTACCTATGTATTTTTATTTTTGATTATTATTGTTTCGTAACTTCAAGAACGAATTGTTAGGCCAACAACTTCATTTTTGAAACAAATTATTGACTGGTAAAAATACATCACACAACAATCCTACTGTTGAGCTCCTTGAAAATGTAAAAATGGTTTTTTTCAAGAGCTGTGTAGTAAAACAAAAATTTTGTTGTTCCAAGACTACTGTGCTAAGCCAATAATTTTTAACTCTCAATCTAACAACATTTCATAGTTGTTGGGATTACAATGAAATACTTTTTTTTTATATATTCAATTTATTTTATTTTTTTTTTAAAGTGTTACAAAATTAATGTTTCAACTTATTGGTTAGTTAAGCATTCCATTAAGTTTAAGTAGAAATTTTTTTTACAAACCGTTACAATGATTCTTTTGTTGTAGAGACTTAAACTGCTGGTGATGTGGCATTAGCAGGAAGTGCTGGCGGTTCTCCACTTGGTGGTGCTCCACTTGGTGGTGCTCCACTTGGTGGTGCTCCACTTGGTGGTGCTCCACTTGGTGGTCCTCCACTTGGTGGTCCACCACGTGGTGGTCCTCCACGTGGTGGTCCTCCACGTGGTGGTCCTCTACTTGGTGGTCCTCCACTGGGTGGTCCTCCGTCACTTGGTGGTGGACCAGATGGTCTTTGAGAAGAAACAATAGCTGCCAAAAGCACTACTAGCGCCAAAGTTAGAGTAAGTTTTCCTGCCATGTTGTTAGTTTTCAAATAAACTGGATTGTGATGATGAGAATGAAATATCTCTCCTTTTATACCCTTAAAATGCTTCAAGTTATGTTTACTTTCATGATCATGTGATTCGATCTAAATGTGTTTTCAATAAAAGAATGTTTGTATTAGCAAAACAATAAAAACAAGCTTTAAAATAATTTAATGATAACTGTTTAAATAAAGGAAAAAAAAAACAAAACACGTCAATCAGAACAATATTGGTGTGGGTATTTTTAAAACGTGTTCTAACTATTAGCAGGATAATAAGAAATATATAATAAATATGGTCACAGCCAAATCCTTTTAACTTCAAAGTCGAACCTACGTAGAACAAAACTATGATGCAAAGATTTTGGTTGCAAAACAGTTTTTTTTTTCAAAGAAAAATGTATTCTTTTTTTAATTCGTTTTAAAAATTACATATACTTTGATATTATTTCAAACAAAATCGGTTATATAGTGTACTAGATGTATGTAAATTTTAGCAAGAAACGGTAAGTTTTTTTTGTTTCTAATATTAGATCTATTTAGGTGCTCCCCAGAACAACGAATTTCTACCATTTTTGAGTCAAAAACTTGTCAAGTTTGTCAGAAATTCTGCCATGAGAGACAAAATCTATTCCCCCTCCTTCAAAAATTCAGCCCAAAGAAATTCAAATTCAAAGTCAAATCCATTTGGTACAGACAAAAAACACATTAGTACATATATCTTTTCTCAAGATCACTTAAAAAAAGAAATACCATCAAAAAGTGAATTAATTAATAAATTAAAAGAAAGTGCAAGATATTTGTGAGTATTGCGTTCACGTGCCTTTGTACAGATTCTAAAGTTATTGGCAGAATTTTCAGTCCCTCTTGAAAATTTGACAGTTTTCATATTTTAGCCGAGGAAAGTACCCAAACTGACCTATGTTTGCGATACGAACTTTTATATGAAAAACGCTTTGCGCTTTTTCGCATTTGGTGTGGGTACTTCCATATGACGCTGAGTAAATAAATTTTTCCGCACTGTCGCACATGGGCTTGAGCAAGCCTTTATACGGATAATTAAAAAGCAAACAATTCTAGTAAAAACTCTTCCACCAGTTTACCCTGGGCCTCCAATTAAAATAAATGATTGCCATAAATGTGTCATTTAGCTAATATTTCTTGTCTCCTGAAAAAATATAATAGAAAAATAAATTTTGACGTTTCCTAACAAAAAAAACTTTATCGGACAGAAATTTGTTACAAGACGTCGGATTTGGATACAAATTTGAACAAAACAGACAAAAATTATTATTAGAAAAGTAGCTAGTAGTAGCAGTTAAAATTAGTTAGTCTGCGTTTGCAGACACATGGCCCGTGTTTAACTTCTTGGAACCGTTTTGATTTAAAACAATGATGTTTTTGACTGCCCCAAAACCAAAAGACGTTTTTGAAATGAAGCATAACTCAAGAACTCGAACTCGAAAGTAAGGATCTGTCTTAAAGTACCAGTGTTTTATCACTTTCGCCCAAAAATTGAGTCTTTAAATGTAAATTCTATTGAACATTCATCTACATTTTCAAAATCATTTGTGTATCCACTCGATATTTGTGAATGTTTTAATTTTCAGAACTCACAAATGATTTGACATACACAAAAAAGACCAACCCAAACACAAAAAAAGGTGTGTGTACTCATGTACGCCCGCCAGAAGTTATACATCCTATCGTTATATATTTTACACAATTTAAATTAAAAATGAATTTGATTTTATTTTGACTGAGATTTTAATTTTTCTATTCATACCTCAACTTAAAAAATCAGTTAAGTTTAACCAATTTAAAAAGCTATTTTGTTTAAGTGAAAGGGATATTTTGATTTTTATCCAATGAAATCATTTTTTTTTGTCCTAAGATCTGTAAATGTGCACTTTTATTTTTAAAAAATATTTATTGCCTATCAAGAATACTTCAACCAACAATATTGTAGTACATTGTTTTTTGAAGCTCACACAATTTTCATACCATATTGCAAAAAGAATAAGAAAACAAAAATTTAGTTTTTTCTTTATCACCTTTTACTCATTATTTGAATATGTAACTGTATACAAAAAATTACACCATGTTGTGGCCTGATATTTCAGCTAAATTTTAACACCTCAATCAAAAATTCGAGAAACAACAAGATAACAAATTTTATAAGCGAACCATCTCGAATCCATTTGTGAGCCAAGCAACGGTACCGTTCTCCACTGGTCGCTGGTCGAGTCCGACGACCAAAGAAGACAATTTTTTTGAATTTCGGATAAAACTCTCTTCAAGTTTGTGAAGATTTTATAGCATGTACAGTTAGTTGTGATATATCAAATTAAAGGTAATTCGTGATGCTCAATAAAGTTGAATCATAGTTTTATAAGGCTTATGTAAATAGTAAGTAAGCACCGCGTAAACAAAACTCTTTTTGCCGTTATGTCGGATCAAAGTCTACAGAAAATTGTCAAATTTTGTACAAAAATGCATTTTCTTAATATCTAATGGCTGTGTAAATTTCAAGTTTAAAAATATAAAAATAAAAAAGATAAAAATTAAATACAGTTGGAAACGGTCAAAAAACTTGGACTGAAAAATTTTGTTTTTACTGTTATTCATTGAAAAAAATATTAAAAAATCTAATTTTTTCACACGTATATAGACAACACATAAGCCTAAAAGTTATTTTGGCAAAATATTTTTTACGTTATTCCCTGGTTTTTTTAAAATGAATTAAACCACCCACATAAACTTTCAAAAACGTATTTGTTTTTTAAAGGCTAGTTTACAGTGCATGCAAAACAAAAAAAAAAACAAAAATTCTAAGCTAATTTTAGTCTGTTTTGGGCATAATTTTGTACCATATTTTGATGTTTATATTTTCAAATCACCGTAACCAATACATAAATTACATTTTTTTCATATTAGAAACCTAAATTTTTTTTTATTATCTTTCAATGATGATTAGTTTTTCAAGAAATTATCAACTGTATCCATAATTACATCATTTTCAAACGTCTCAAAATTTTTTTGATATTTAAAAATAATTTTTAAATTGAAAAGTTGAATTTTTAGAATTTTTTTTAGTGAGAACTAATCATTATTTCAATTTTTCTATTCAATTAAATTTATTTCATATTTCTAACCCTTATACTTCTCGAGATGTACAAAAAAAATGTTTGTCTTTTGCCCCATTTTACCCTAACTTGCCGGTGGAATTTCGAAAAATCCCGTCGTATCAGAGCTTTAAATTATACCATCTATCTTTTGGTGTATTTATTTTTTTTCTATCACTTATAGTGTAGAAAATAACTATCAATAACAATGGCTGACATCTGTAATTTAATAAATTTTCTTGTGTTTGACACAAAATGAAAAATAAAATAAAACAAACACAGTATAAAATGTAAGTGTGTGTTTAATCTTTGCTTACTTATAGTGTCTGTGTGGAAAAAAACAGTATAAATGGGCTGAACAAATCTATGTGTTATTACTGGTTTAATATTTTTATAATCGCCGGTAAAGAAGTATAACTTCAAAAACCCAAATGGTCATTCGAGCCCTTTTTGTACCCCATCGTCTGGTGGTTCGGTTCAAAAGGTTTGTGTATTTTTACTACCCAACTGCACAAATGTAGTTATACACTGATACTACCTTAAGTACTTTGATTAGTTTTTGGGCATTTTTAATGGATTTTTACATCGTAATTTTCATGGCGAGATCATGGTGTAGAATGAAATTTCACGACAATTTCAGAAATACAAATATTTCTAATAAAAGGAGACTGGGCACTTTTGTATGGGCCTATTGGTGTATCACATTGAGACATATCTACTTCAAATGAAAGGTCTCGATGGGTATATTATTTTGTTGTGTTAGCAAAAGTCTGTATCTCGTTTTTCTAAGACTTTTGTATGGAACGTGAGGGTATTATTTCTTTTATGGACAAAAAACTATATCTCGTGCAGTGATGCATTTTATGTTAAAAATATTAAGTAAAATTGAGAAAAGTAAACATTTTTACTAGTTTCTCGTTTAATTGATTCAAAAACAGTACATAACGGTGTTCAATTGGACTAATCGAGCACCCTTTTTCATTTGCAACACAATGCATTTTTCGGCTTTTATGGATTCATGGAATGCAATACCTTGTTGGTTTTAAGATAATTTATTTTTACGAAGGTTGCGATTAATTTGTCAAAAATGCAACAGAAACAATGAATTAATATTTCATACTTAAAACAAACGACAATTAGTGGAGAACCTGGATAAGCTAAAGGCTAACGTAATAGCTATCCAGGAGGTGCGATGGGATGGAGAGGGCATGCGACGGATAAAATCGTTTGACATCTACCATGGGAAGTGCTTCAAGGAGCAGGATTTTGTAATAAGGGGAGGACTTAGGCCAGAAGTCTTGCGCATTAACGCGGTAAGTGAGCGCCTAGTCACAAACTGCATCAAGGCTAATCTGTGTTCACGCCCCCCACGAACAGAAGGATCAGTAGCGTATCCAAAAAAAAATTATGGGGGGGGGGATACATGCTTCCAGTATCTTAGATGTCCGAACATTCCGAGGAGCAAACGTTGACTCAGACCCCTACTTGGTAGTGTCTCGAGTACGGATGCGGATATCTATGACGCGTTTCTCTTAATTTCTTGGCCAGCCAGCCACCAGCAGCAAGCATAGACGACCAGTGCCGACATTGTCAACAAGCCATCAGTAGTACCGCCACTGTTGTGCAGGGTTTCACAAGGCGAGGCCTATCAGGCAATGCTGCAAAACAAGAACCAAAGCCGCTGAGAGAGCAGCCCGAGAGCTCTACGGGAAAAAAAAGAGAGAAACGCCGACTTCTCAGGAAGAAAAAGAGAGAGATTGAGAAGCGAGCCGTCGAGTCTAATGAGGATTGTACCGGCAGAGAGGATGTTCGAAAATTCTACCAAAGGATATAAGAAGATCTACCCAAGGTTACAAGGCCTGAACAGAAGCCTGCCGAGATGAGAGGTGGAATATGGTAGTAGACACACAGTCAGTGCTGAGGATCTGGAAGGAACATTTTTTTAGACACATTAACGGCGAAGATAGCCAACATTCTGCTGTTATTCTAATTAATTTGGACGACGATGGCCAACAATTCCGTCCACTTGACCTAGATGAAGTGCGCTTAGCGATTGCCAAGCTTAAATCGTACATGGCTGCTGGTGCCTATGGCTTACCAGCCGAATTGTTCAAAGCAGCAGGAGATGGGTTAGTAAGAGTATTGACCAACTCATCTGTAAAATCTGGTTGGATGAAAGCATGCCCGATGAATAGAATCTTGACAAAGTGTCAATCGCATCCACAAACAGGAGACACTCTGATATGTACCAACTACAGAGGAACTACCCTCCTAAACGTCGCATACAAAATCCTGTCATCGATACTGTGTGATAGCCTTAAACCTCTTTTCAACGATCTAATTGGTCCCTATCAGTGTGGTTTTAGGCCAGACAAGTCAACAGTCGACCAATTAATGTTCACACTCCGACAGATCGATACACAACACCTCTTAATCGATTTTAAAGTCGCGTATGCAGAGCCATGTCATATCTCGGCATCCCTGCCAATCTCGTCCGCTTGTGCATAATGACAATGGAGAAATCTCGCTGCTCCGTCAAAGTCGTTAAGAACCACCTCTGGAACCGTTTGAAATTGAGAAAGGTCTAAGAAAAGGCGACGCGTTATCATGCAACCTATTTAACATCGTTCTTGAAGCAGTTGTAAGCAGATCACAAGTCAACACCACTAGTACAATTTATCAAAAGTCCGTTCACCTTCTTGCTTATGCAGATGACATAGACATAATCGGCAGAACAAAGTGAGGCTGTGGTTTTGCCAGTATTGAATCGGAGGCGGCAAAAATGGAATTGACTGTTAATGACGACAAAACGAAGTATATGCTATCAACGAGAAGGGAAACTCAACATCGTCAACTCGGCCAAAACATCACGATGGATAGTTATAACTTCGAAGCAGTCAAGGACTTTGTCTACCTGGGATCCACTACAAACACAAACAACGACATCAGTGAAGAGATCAAACGGAGAATTACTCTTGCCAATCGCTGTTTCTTCGGGCTAAGGAGGCATTTAAGTAGTACATAAAACCCTCTCTCATAGAACCAAGGAAACACTATACAAGAATTTAATCGTCCCGGTCCCGGTCCTGCTGTATGAGGCAGAAGCATGGGCGTTAAAATATTCGGATGAAAATTTGCTTGGTTGCTTTGAGAGAAAGATTCTTCGAGTGATTTTTGGTCCTCGGTTGCTTTGAGAGAAAGATTCTTCGAGTGATTTTTGGTCCTCGAAGGAGTATGGAGAAGAAGATTCAACGACGAGCTTTACGGGCTGTACAGCGACGTTGACCTGGTTAAGAAGCTGAAAATACAGCGGCTGAGATGGCGGGGACACTTGGAGCGTATGGAGAGTCTTCGAATCCAACCCTGATGGTGTACGCAGCAGAGGGAGACTCCTTAACAGGTGGCGCACACAAGTGGAGAACGACCTCAACCAACTTGGCGTGCGTAACTGGAGGCGGCTAGCTAAGGACAGAGCTGGCTGGAGAGGCATGTTGGTTGAGGTCGTAATCCATCCTGGATTGTAAGCGCCACCTTAAGTAAGTAAGTAAGTAAGTAAGCCAGCTTATTGATATATTAAACGGATCCCTGGGATGGTTTAAACTGGAAATGTTTTCCTCCTTGCAAACGTAAATGAAGCTTAATAGTCTCCCTCGGAATTTATTGGTTTCGGGAGTAAAATTTCTAGAAATTTGGCTGTAACTTCATAAGTTTTTTTTGTTTCCTGGAAAATAATTCCAGGGAGTCTTACGATGAAAAAAAAAAAATTGCTAGGTACCTAAACTAAAATCCTCAGAAGATACCCGATAGAAAGCTCAATCAATATGATATAATTTATAAAAGGTTAAATGGAGAAATTATTTATAAGTCACAATAAGTACAAATTTACATACACATTTTGAAACATTTTTCACTACGTATCACCAACGTAAAAATTGAACATCCTTAATCCTTTAGGGGCTATCCCCTCAACATTTGCAGGGAGCTTTAATTTCTTAGTTACTAATCTGAATGCCTTTAACCCCGGAACCTGAAACTATAGAATCATTTTTTTTTTTTGTTCCCAGTCCTTATAAAGGTGTGCAAAAAAATGTGGAATTTTATAGTCAGCAGTTACATACCCTTAAACGCTTTTTGAGTATACTGTTAGGCGCAACGAAATTCCTGTGCAGATGATTTGTAATTTCAACTTCCTTTTTGTGTGGATAATGTTTTCCTACGAATTCTTTTCTCCGTTTTTGTTTTTTTTTTTTTTAATTTTTTTTTTATACAAGTATCTATCACCAAAGAATTATGAAGAAAAAAAACCTTCCATTGCAAATCACATAGATGAAAAGAGTGAACTTCATTCTCCCTGGACCACTTGCAATTCCATGAAGTTATGGGTGAACTTTGCATTACAAGCTTGTGTAACAATTATGTTCAGTCGAGTGGTCACATAAACTGCGCTCAGCATCAACTTAAAGTGTGAGTTTGTGTATATATTGTGTTTCTATGGCAAAGGGCAGGTATTTGATTTGTGTAATATTAATATAACAAAAAGCTGGTAAAGAATTTGAAACAAAATTCTTCAGCGAATAGCTGGTTTAGTTAATTCTAGGACAAAATGCTAATATAGAGATAGAACAGACCTGATTAGGATAGATCTTATTTTTAACTCAAAAATCATAAAAATGTCGTTAAGTTGAGTATGGAGAAAGTAAAAAAATGAATTCTTGAATTTTTGTGATTTTTATCGGCTCAGAATGTTACCCTTAATAGCTGGTTTAAAGTCCCTAAAAATCCCCCTATTTGTTTTTTTTTTTATTGTATTTAAAGAGGGGAAGTAGTGGGATATGATTTAAAAGTATTTTTTAATGGTGGATCGAATAACTCGATACGACAACGTTAAAAATAGTTATTATCATTTTTATGCAATGATGAATATACAAATTTTCGGTTCATAGTGAGAAGCTGCACAAAAAATTACTTTTTAGATTAATTTTGGGTTGCTGAACAAGAAACTGAAATTCATTTATTTTTCCAAAGAAGAATTCTCGAGATATCAGCAAAAAAACATGTTTTTTTTTGCTCTATTTTCGTAATTATGACTTTATGTTCATTAAATTAAAAAAAAAATTTGAATCACATAGTGGGTATTCCAAAAATATGGTTAGGTTAGGTTAGGTTAAGGTGGCTGTCAGGAAAACTACTGACACACCTAGGCCAATAATAGGCCCATTGTGATACCACATAAAAAGTAAGGAAATTCCTTTAATTAAACCAGTTGGAGCTTTTAATAAACCGATGGAGACTGTGAATGTCAGTCTTAATGAAGTCGCTTGTATCTTCAAAGAAATATTCACCTAAGTGAATTTGCGTCGCGTCGTTGGGAAAGAACGGGGCATGAACAGAGAAGGTGTTGGACTGTTTCTTCTTCCTCCTCGTCCATGCAACTTCTGCAAAAATCGTTTGAGAAGACCCCTAGTCTTCTGGCGTATATACATATCATGCAGTGTCCTGTGATGACACCTATTGTGGAGCTAATATGCAGTCTGCTTAGAGACAACAAGCACTCCAAAAATATCAGCCCAAACTAAAAATGGTGACAGCCTTGGTCAGGACCTCTCAGAATCTAGTTACTTTATTATCTCGATTCATATCAGTTTTCGAAAATTCCTTGCAACCAGTTTTTTGTTACCCTGTCCTTAACTGATTTTTTTTAACAAAAAGCTCAACTTTACCTTTTATTTGATACCAAACACGTTTGTGTTCACTTCAGGCCAACGCTCCATAATAAAATTGACATTCTCTTTTGGTAATTACCATAGATATTTCATTTAGGCGTCAAATTGATAGATTTTGACTTACTATATTGGTCTAAATTCCTCAATTCAACACTTAAATAAAATGTCTTTGGCAACTACCAAAATTGTATCTTCATTTTATTGATTATTTTGATATTGGTTTACATTATTAAATTAATCTAAAAGTTATGGCATTGCCGTCAGCTCGATTGGCAAATTTACTTCATACAAATTATTTTTATACAATTTATAAATTAACATAAAATGAATTTATTCGAATTCAGTTATTAGAGAAAACAGTCTTCCAAGTTAAATTTTACAAACTTTGAGAAGTTTTAGCTTTTTCAACCTAGTGTTTGAAGAAGTCCATGGTCTTGTTAAGTTTGAATCCAAGGTACTTGTACTCGTTCAATATCTCCAACCAATTTCCATTAAAAGTCCAATCCCGCGCAAGTCTGGTTACGGCCAGATCTTGAGAACAACATCACCTTTGACTTTTCTGTGTTAATAAAAAGTACCCATGTGCTGCAATATTCGGCTAAGCGGTTTATCATGAGTTGAAGATTTTCTGATGATTCCGACAGTAGCACCAGATCATCAGCGTATAGCAAAACATTAACGGCCAGTTCAACAAATCTGATTCATTTAGGAAAATGTGTTACAACATGCATCATTAATGAAGAGTGAAAAAACAGGACAGCACTTAGAATACATCCTTGCTTAACACCAGTGTTTGTTTCATAGTTGAAATAGTTTGTAAAAAAGAGCTTTAAGGTTTACATTGTCAAAACGCTGACTTAAAGTCAACGAAAAATGCATATCTATATTTGTTTTCTCCTAGATTAGTATGCTTTTACAATTGGCACAATAGTCAAAATATGGTCTACCATTGAAAAGCCTTTTCCGAATCCTGCTTGAAATTCAGACAGGACGTTGTTGGATTCAACCCAAACTTCAAGCCTATTCGCAAGTAAACCACAAAAAAGCTTAGCCAGCACGTTCATAAATGAGATTCCTCTGTAATTCTCTACATTATTCATGTCTCCTTTCTTGTGGATTGGGAAAATGAAAGATTTTTTAAACGCTGAAGGGACATCCTCATTGTGGTAAACTTTATTGAAAAGTACTCTAAGTTCGGATTTAAACGCTGAATTTGCATTTTTTAAAAAATTCATAGTATTCATTTAGCTATTATGTAATAACCTAGCTTGAAAATTTTAGCTTTTGGTTTTCTGATGTGCGTATGTATTATTTTTCAAACGGTAACACTTTTTGATGTTCTTTTGAAGAAAAAAAATTTTGATAATGGGTCCATGATTTCTTTTCTAAATTTAGTTTTAAAAATGGCGCACAAATTTTTTTTTTTTTTGAAAAATTGTTTGAAAATATTTTATAAAAAAAAATAGTTTTTTTTTTTTTCTAACGGCTAGAATAATATTTCCAAAAAAAACTATCTTAAAATGTATCTTTACAGAAAAAAATCATATAAAAAAGTTGAATCAAAATCGTCAGAGCCGTTTTCGATAAAACTCTATTAACTCAAAAATGTTATATGGGAGCGGGATGCATGTATTCATTTTAAATTACATAAAAATCATCTGTGCCAAATTTGAAGACAATCCGTTCACGCGGTTGAGGGTGCCGTGACATAAGGCCAAGTTACATAAGGCCAAATTTCAGTATTTGGCATTATGACACTTTAAGAAAGTGACATAAGACCAAATTTTAACGTTTGGCGTTATGTCGCTTTTGGGAAGCGTCAAAACGCCAATTTTGCCTTATGGTCACTTTAATATTTTCAAATTAAATAATTTTGTAAAGAAAACTGCTGAAATAGGTGCTTGTTCATGAAACAAACCCTTAATGGGCTTACATATGTCAAACCGCAGTTCGTTATAACTTCAACGATCTAATTGGTCCCTATCAGTGTGGTTTTAGGCCAGACAAGTCAACAGTCGACCAATTAATGTTCACACTCCGACAGATCGATACACAACACCTCTTAATCGATTTTAAAGTCGCGTATGCAGAGCCATGTCATATCTCGGCATCCCTGCCAATCTCGTCCGCTTGTGCATAATGACAATGGAGAAATCTCGCTGCTCCGTCAAAGTCGTTAAGAACCACCTCTGGAACCGTTTGAAATTGAGAAAGGTCTAAGAAAAGGCGACGCGTTATCATGCAACCTATTTAACATCGTTCTTGAAGCAGTTGTAAGCAGATCACAAGTCAACACCACTAGTACAATTTATCAAAAGTCCGTTCACCTTCTTGCTTATGCAGATGACATAGACATAATCGGCAGAACAAAGTGAGGCTGTGGTTTTGCCAGTATTGAATCGGAGGCGGCAAAAATGGAATTGACTGTTAATGACGACAAAACGAAGTATATGCTATCAACGAGAAGGGAAACTCAACATCGTCAACTCGGCCAAAACATCACGATGGATAGTTATAACTTCGAAGCAGTCAAGGACTTTGTCTACCTGGGATCCACTACAAACACAAACAACGACATCAGTGAAGAGATCAAACGGAGAATTACTCTTGCCAATCGCTGTTTCTTCGGGCTAAGGAGGCATTTAAGTAGTACATAAAACCCTCTCTCATAGAACCAAGGAAACACTATACAAGAATTTAATCGTCCCGGTCCCGGTCCTGCTGTATGAGGCAGAAGCATGGGCGTTAAAATATTCGGATGAAAATTTGCTTGGTTGCTTTGAGAGAAAGATTCTTCGAGTGATTTTTGGTCCTCGGTTGCTTTGAGAGAAAGATTCTTCGAGTGATTTTTGGTCCTCGAAGGAGTATGGAGAAGAAGATTCAACGACGAGCTTTACGGGCTGTACAGCGACGTTGACCTGGTTAAGAAGCTGAAAATACAGCGGCTGAGATGGCGGGGACACTTGGAGCGTATGGAGAGTCTTCGAATCCAACCCTGATGGTGTACGCAGCAGAGGGAGACTCCTTAACAGGTGGCGCACACAAGTGGAGAACGACCTCAACCAACTTGGCGTGCGTAACTGGAGGCGGCTAGCTAAGGACAGAGCTGGCTGGAGAGGCATGTTGGTTGAGGTCGTAATCCATCCTGGATTGTAAGCGCCACCTTAAGTAAGTAAGTAAGTAAGTAAGCCAGCTTATTGATATATTAAACGGATCCCTGGGATGGTTTAAACTGGAAATGTTTTCCTCCTTGCAAACGTAAATGAAGCTTAATAGTCTCCCTCGGAATTTATTGGTTTCGGGAGTAAAATTTCTAGAAATTTGGCTGTAACTTCATAAGTTTTTTTTGTTTCCTGGAAAATAATTCCAGGGAGTCTTACGATGAAAAAAAAAAAATTGCTAGGTACCTAAACTAAAATCCTCAGAAGATACCCGATAGAAAGCTCAATCAATATGATATAATTTATAAAAGGTTAAATGGAGAAATTATTTATAAGTCACAATAAGTACAAATTTACATACACATTTTGAAACATTTTTCACTACGTATCACCAACGTAAAAATTGAACATCCTTAATCCTTTAGGGGCTATCCCCTCAACATTTGCAGGGAGCTTTAATTTCTTAGTTACTAATCTGAATGCCTTTAACCCCGGAACCTGAAACTATAGAATCATTTTTTTTTTTTGTTCCCAGTCCTTATAAAGGTGTGCAAAAAAATGTGGAATTTTATAGTCAGCAGTTACATACCCTTAAACGCTTTTTGAGTATACTGTTAGGCGCAACGAAATTCCTGTGCAGATGATTTGTAATTTCAACTTCCTTTTTGTGTGGATAATGTTTTCCTACGAATTCTTTTCTCCGTTTTTGTTTTTTTTTTTTTTAATTTTTTTTTTATACAAGTATCTATCACCAAAGAATTATGAAGAAAAAAAACCTTCCATTGCAAATCACATAGATGAAAAGAGTGAACTTCATTCTCCCTGGACCACTTGCAATTCCATGAAGTTATGGGTGAACTTTGCATTACAAGCTTGTGTAACAATTATGTTCAGTCGAGTGGTCACATAAACTGCGCTCAGCATCAACTTAAAGTGTGAGTTTGTGTATATATTGTGTTTCTATGGCAAAGGGCAGGTATTTGATTTGTGTAATATTAATATAACAAAAAGCTGGTAAAGAATTTGAAACAAAATTCTTCAGCGAATAGCTGGTTTAGTTAATTCTAGGACAAAATGCTAATATAGAGATAGAACAGACCTGATTAGGATAGATCTTATTTTTAACTCAAAAATCATAAAAATGTCGTTAAGTTGAGTATGGAGAAAGTAAAAAAATGAATTCTTGAATTTTTGTGATTTTTACTCGATACGACAACGTTAAAAATAGTTATTATCATTTTTATGCAATGATGAATATACAAATTTTCGGTTCATAGTGAGAAGCTGCACAAAAAATTACTTTTTAGATTAATTTTGGGTTGCTGAACAAGAAACTGAAATTCATTTATTTTTCCAAAGAAGAATTCTCGAGATATCAGCAAAAAAACATGTTTTTTTTTGCTCTATTTTCGTAATTATGACTTTATGTTCATTAAATTAAAAAAAAAATTTGAATCACATAGTGGGTATTCCAAAAATATGGTTAGGTTAGGTTAGGTTAAGGTGGCTGTCAGGAAAACTACTGACACACCTAGGCCAATAATAGGCCCATTGTGATACCACATAAAAAGTAAGGAAATTCCTTTAATTAAACCAGTTGGAGCTTTTAATAAACCGATGGAGACTGTGAATGTCAGTCTTAATGAAGTCGCTTGTATCTTCAAAGAAATATTCACCTAAGTGAATTTGCGTCGCGTCGTTGGGAAAGAACGGGGCATGAACAGAGAAGGTGTTGGACTGTTTCTTCTTCCTCCTCGTCCATGCAACTTCTGCAAAAATCGTTTGAGAAGACCCCTAGTCTTCTGGCGTATATACATATCATGCAGTGTCCTGTGATGACACCTATTGTGGAGCTAATATGCAGTCTGCTTAGAGACAACAAGCACTCCAAAAATATCAGCCCAAACTAAAAATGGTGACAGCCTTGGTCAGGACCTCTCAGAATCTAGTTACTTTATTATCTCGATTCATATCAGTTTTCGAAAATTCCTTGCAACCAGTTTTTTGTTACCCTGTCCTTAACTGATTTTTTTTAACAAAAAGCTCAACTTTACCTTTTATTTGATACCAAACACGTTTGTGTTCACTTCAGGCCAACGCTCCATAATAAAATTGACATTCTCTTTTGGTAATTACCATAGATATTTCATTTAGGCGTCAAATTGATAGATTTTGACTTACTATATTGGTCTAAATTCCTCAATTCAACACTTAAATAAAATGTCTTTGGCAACTACCAAACTTCAAGCCTATTCGCAAGTAAACCACAAAAAAGCTTAGCCAGCACGTTCATAAATGAGATTCCTCTGTAATTCTCTACATTATTCATGTCTCCTTTCTTGTGGATTGGGAAAATGAAAGATTTTTTAAACGCTGAAGGGACATCCTCATTGTGGTAAACTTTATTGAAAAGTACTCTAAGTTCGGATTTAAACGCTGAATTTGCATTTTTTAAAAAATTCATAGTATTCATTTAGCTATTATGTAATAACCTAGCTTGAAAATTTTAGCTTTTGGTTTTCTGATGTGCGTATGTATTATTTTTCAAACGGTAACACTTTTTGATGTTCTTTTGAAGAAAAAAAATTTTGATAATGGGTCCATGATTTCTTTTCTAAATTTAGTTTTAAAAATGGCGCACAAATTTTTTTTTTTTTGAAAAATTGTTTGAAAATATTTTATAAAAAAAAATAGTTTTTTTTTTTTTCTAACGGCTAGAATAATATTTCCAAAAAAAACTATCTTAAAATGTATCTTTACAGAAAAAAATCATATAAAAAAGTTGAATCAAAATCGTCAGAGCCGTTTTCGATAAAACTCTATTAACTCAAAAATGTTATATGGGAGCGGGATGCATGTATTCATTTTAAATTACATAAAAATCATCTGTGCCAAATTTGAAGACATAAGGCCAAGTTACATAAGGCCAAATTTCAGTATTTGGCATTATGACACTTTAAGAAAGTGACATAAGACCAAATTTTAACGTTTGGCGTTATGTCGCTTTTGGGAAGCGTCAAAACGCCAATTTTGCCTTATGGTCACTTTAATATTTTCAAATTAAATAATTTTGTAAAGAAAACTGCTGAAATAGGTGCTTGTTCATGAAACAAACCCTTAATGGGCTTACATATGTCAAACCGCAGTTCGTTATAACTTCATAATTCAATTAGGCGATTATGTCCAACCTAAGTGGGACCTAAATCCATATTTGGTTCAATATGGGATATAAGTCCCTAATTTTTGCTTCATTTTAGTGTAGGAAGAAGTCAGGGCCACCAACTATGAGCGTATGGTTAGTGAGGAATGTTTTGGGGGCCCATCCTGCCCCGTGCAACCCCCCTGCTTGGGCTCACTTTAGGATTTGAGGTAGGTGCGAGGCTGTATAAATGCAAAGTTTCTTTCAAATTTAGAGAATCTGAATTTAAAGCAACTTTGCATACACCTCACTCGCACCTACCCCAAATCCTATAGTGAGCCCAAGCAGGGGGGTTGCAAACATACCTGTTCATACGCTCATGGGTTGGGGCCTATTTCTCAATGAGCGGGAATCGTGGGACATAAATTCCCAATTTGTGGACGCAGGTTTGTGTGGCGTAAGATATATGAACTCCACTTTGGCTTTGGTAGACAATATATAATCATATTTGGCCTTATGACGCCTTCGGAAAGCGACATAACGCCAAACGTTAAAATTTGGTCTTATGTCGCTTTCTCAAAGCGTCATAAGGCCAAATGCCGAAATTTGGCCCTATGTCACTTGGCCTTATGTCACGGCACCGCAGTTGGGCAGTGTAAATGTGTACAGATGGCCGCACAAACGCACAGGCCGACACGCACGGTTCGCATGACGAAAACCACTTTTTTAGTCTTTTCCATTATCGTAATGTGAGTTTTGATAAAACTCTGAGTAAACTTTAATCTCATAGTTTTTCATACTGAAAACATACCATATATTTGGGCGAGTACAAACGACAACGTCGTGTACATAATATTCTTTATTTATTCTTGTTTTAACTTGAGGGAGAAATTAAAATTCTGCTTTACATGCTCTCATTTTACATGAACCGTCTGCGTCAGATATTTTTTTTTTTTTGTTTTGTTTGGTTTTCTTTTTCATTTCATGCACCTCAAAAGGACATTGACTTGCAAGTCAAGAGATAGAGATAGGTACTAGCAATTTATTGCAATTAATGCAATGAGAATTAAGAAAATGAAATGTGAACAAGATTTTAGCAAATAATGATAGGTATTTCGTGCTGAAGACGGTTTGAATAAATAATGGGTGGTTTTTTTTTTTGAAGAGCAACACTTTTATGATTATTGAGAAAGTGCATTCAACTGGATTCAACCCAGGAAAGGACGAAAAGTTTATTTTTTTAAATAATGGTTAATATTCCAATTGGCAGACGTTTTTTTTCGCCAGCAAAACAAAACAACAATTTAACAATAGGAACTCTTTAAGGGCATTTTGCCCTCTTTGAAATTAGATACATAGATATAAATTTTATTTCTATTTTCAGAAATTTTATTCAATTTGTTCAAACAACTAAAATTTAAAATAATGTATTTGTTTAATTAAATTTAAAAACAAAAAACAAATTATGTAAATTAAAATATTTGGAAACTTTGACGTCTTTGAACTTAAGCCTTTGAGAGAACTTGACGTCTTTGAAATTGGATTAAAAATTTACTTCTATTTTCAGATTTTTTTTTTCAATTTGTTCAAATAACTAAAATTTAAAACTGTTTGTTAAATTATAAATTAAAAAAAAACAACAAATTACGTAAAGTTACAATATTTCAAGATTTTGACGTCTTTGAGCTAAAGCTTCTGTCAGACTCTGACGTCTTTGAAATTAAATAAGTAGCCATTTCCTATTATCGGAATTTTTATTCAATTTGTTCAAATAACTTTAATCTAAAATTGTTTGTTTTGTTAAATTAAAACAAAAACAAATTACGTAAAGTTAAAATATTTTGAGACTTTGACGTCTTTGAGCCTCTGCGGGACTTTGACGTCTTTGAGAATTTTTTTTTTCAATTTGTTCAAATAACTAAAAGTTAAAACTGTTTATTTTTTTTATTAAAAACAAAAAAGCACATACATTACGAAAGTTAAAAATTTGGAGATTGACGCCTTTAAGCTTAAATAAATAACCTCTGTCTATTTTCCAAATTTTTTATTTAATTTTTTCAAATAATAAAAATCGAAAACAGTTTATTTTTAGTTTGGTAAACAGAATGTAGACTGTGCAATCTTTAAAAGGACAATGTGTTCGGTTTGCGGGCCGCTAATGTTTGATTTCGAAAGAATTTGACAATAGAGCACGTGTATGCCTATTATACCTTTTATTAAAATTATAGGAACATGGTAAAAAAACCCAAGTTATGTAAACTTAAAATAGGTGCTTGCAAGACTCGCTCTGACGTCTTTGCGCTTAAATAAATAGATTTTTTCTATTTTCAGATTTTTATTTAATCTTCTTTAAATAAATAACATTTTCAATTGTTTATTTTATTTTTCAGTTTGATAAATAGCCCGCAGACTGTGATCTAATTGGATGATGCAATCATTTAAGTAAGTTATGTATAACTCTATTAATTCTATTAGCTGTTTCACAAAAAGTCTTATTGCGATGACAAATTTATTAACGTTTATTTCACATGTTTGATTATTTTTTATACCAGAAGACCCCCAACAAAGGCCTAATAGACTTCCATTGTCATAGTTTATGCCCCCTAAACTATCATAGAAAAAAAAATTAACCTTATTGCGATCAACGCAAAATTTCTGTCGCTATCTCCCGGGCTATAAAGTGCTGTCTATGGGCCTATGTACGTCGGAAAAACATAAGACAAAAAGAGAGTAATATATGTGAGTAAATCTTGAAAAATAAAAATGACCATGAACACTACTCTATAGATTCACTCAGACAAAGTAACCGTTTAAGTTCAGGAAATTTACTACATCCCAAGTCTGGTACACGAGCCGGTTAAAACAAAGTGTCATCCAAATTTCTATTGGGACGACAATTTTAAGCATTCTCGATAATGGAATCCCGTCACCAACCACCATCCTTCGGTGACCATGCTCAATTTGAAGTAAATTATTCGCGGTGAGTACAAAGTTTCACTCGAAATAAATAAGTGTTTAAGTTCAAAAACTTCTACCCAGAAGTTGAAAGTAGGTACCAACACTCAAAAATTTTAGTGTGTAAATCAAAAAATCAGATTTTTGTCACAAATGCACCATCCCAAGAGGTCTAAGTTGCCCCACAAATATTATAATTCCCGTAATATACTTAACCCATGATCCAGATAGGCTCACCCCAGGATAAACTCTGGTGCCAAAAAATGATAACCGGTCTATCGCACCCTGTTTCTGCGTTTCTGCCTGAGTGGCAATTTCATGAAAAAAAGAACTAAAATGGAAAAAATCATTACAATCATTACAGGTACTAAGTCAGTTTTGAAATCAAGTGAAATCAAAGCATAGTTTTGGAAAAAACGAGTTTTAAAACATTGAGATTTTATATGTACCTATTGTTTTTTTTTTTTGTTCTTAAAATTCGTTGCTCTTAATAAAAAAACTAAATGAAAATTAAAAATGATCAAAACTACTAGTAATCCAATGATATTGTTTTTTTATTATTAAAGTTTTGGGGTAGTTTTGAATTTGTTCATACTTTCAGTTTTCCAACAAAATTTCTTGACGTAACATGATTAAAATGCAAAAAACAACGAAGTTTTCACTAATTTTGCAGTTTTTAGCTAAGTTTTCCCTAAAGAACTAGTTTTTAGCGACAACTATCAGCCTAAGTGTTAAAGAAAACTAAATTTTGCAAAATTTTAGTCCAAAATTGTCATAATAGTTTCCAAAATACGCCTCTTCAAATAAGTACTATTAATTTAGTTCGGTGCAATTTGATTTTGACTTATTTTTTTAATTCTTCTATAAACATTTTTGATCAAAAATTAACTGTATTACCTAAATATATTTAGGTATTTTAATTTAATTAAATTTTTTTTTTTGTTTAGGTAAAGCCCGTATGATTTTTTTTCCCTATTTTAAATATTTTAAAAAAGAAAACAAAGCAGTGCGTCATGTTTTAAATAGAAAATCACATCAAGAGTGAGTATGTAAGACATTTACACAAAAAGCCAAAAATTAAAAAAAAAATAAATTTACTTTTTTCCGTCATTTTTCAGATTTTTCTGACATATCTCCTTTGAAACATGGCAGATCATGTCATTTGTCGTTTCCTTTACAAAATGGTTTTTAGATTTATTTTTGCAGAAAAAGTTTTTTTCCACACATATTTCTTGTTTTTAAATCTTTCAATTAATTTGAATTAAATTTTTCTTTCCAACACCATTATGATATTTTAGAATACGAAGACTTTTTCTGTTTCGTTAAAAAAACACATCTTCAAATTTAATAGTGTGGTCAAGCAGGGGGTTTCAGGGGGTAGCATGCCCTCCATACTTACCTTACTGTTTATACTTTATTTATGAACTTGCCCCTCCCTACCAAAACGAAGTGAGATAGACCCCTCTCCTATAGTCAAAAATGCTTGTATTTAAGTGTTCTACAATAATCAGACCTATCACAAATTCCATCGTGGAAAATCTCCGAATGGATTATTCCGCTACGAACCCCGAAAAGAAGCATTCGCAAAATTTGAATGGAATCGAAAAAAGCATTGCCTGATTCAAAAAAATATATTCTGAATTTCAAAATCAAATGTGCAGTGCCACTCAATCTGGGAAATTTTTTAAAGAAAAAATCCAATGCTTTTTTAACTCGTGTTTTCCTTTTTCTTTAACAAATTTGCTGCACATTTGTACTAACAATGATCTTATCACAATCTGATTGATATATTTAGTTAAACAAATATTTTATTTAAGAAAAAATTAAAATGTACTTGGTTCAGAAAAACAAACACGTTTCAGAACAGCTTTTAGTGCAGCACAATTTTAAAAATCTCCTATTTTGAAAATGGGTTTAATTTTTGAAGAAATCTTGAGTTGTTTTCCATTTCCCAAATTAAAGTATATAAACTCCTTTAACATTTTAGTATTTTTACGGTTTTTAAGTTTTATCTTTTTTACTCATTAGCAACAAAAGCACCGATTTTCATGTCGACTTGCAAGCTCACTTGTGCATTTGACAGTTACATAAACTTTTAGACTGGCATTCATCAATGCGCTCTCAACTTTATGAGTGGTCGAGACCACTCATTAGTCACTAATATTCATTGGCGAATAAGTTTATGAGTGCTCATTACTTATGAGCGCTTGATGAATATCGGCCTTGTTGTCATTTTTTTGGCAAAGTTTATTTTTTTCAAACAATTTTACTTACAAAAAACATCAAATTTCATTTATGTTCTATGAACCACGAATAAATGATAAGATATGAAGTAAACTCTCAGTTTCAAATAAAAAATGACATAAGTTTTCTCTTTCGGTCTCTTATTTCCCATTGCCTCTTAACACTAAATAATTTCAAATAATTTCAGATTATAAAAAAAAATCTCTGTGTTGTTGATGTTTTGTTCGTGTGTGAAAGTTTTTGCATTTTTATAATAAAAAAAAGGAAATTCAAAAGTAAAATATTCAAATAAAGTAGTTTCGAATTTAGTGTTGCTCCAACGCATCGTGTTTTGAGAGTGATGTTGTGTCCTTTTACTTTCTCGGTTTGTTTTTCCTCCGCATAGTTTCGAGTTTGGTGAATATATTTATAAAGAACCACGCACTAAATGTATGTACAAAGTTTCAGTTCAATACGATAATTAGAAGTAGGCTCAAATTGATTTGGGATGTTTCTACATTTCAGTTCCACTCCTCTGGGTCCGCACCATCAAAATATTGCTATGATACCCAAACTACATGTATGTACAAAGTTACAGTTCGGTATGATTATTTGAAGTACGCTAAAATTTATTTGGAGTGTTTCGACCCCCAATCCCCCTCTAATGGGTCCGCACTCCAAAATACTATGTTGTCATCCAAACTACATAATAAGTACAAAGTTTCAGAACCATACGATAATTGGTGAAGTCAAACCTTCGTTACTTGGAATACGTGGAATACTCCACTAAATAGTACCGTACCGTACCGTGTGGGTCTCACCCAGTCTCTTTTTTTTTACTTTTCTATTTGATACCTTATTTGTTTTTTAAATGTGGTACTTTCACTTACTAAAATTGAAAGAAAACATCATTACTAATTGTGAAATATTTTATTTAAAAATAATTTTTTCACATGTCAAATCTAAAAATGTTTTATTTGTTTTTTTATTTTATTATATTTTCTCTTTGTAATGTATCATGTTTTAACAATTTATTTATAATTTAATACAAGTAACAAAATTGTGTCGCATAAAAAATGTCCTACAACATTTTTTTTCGAACAAACACACATCCAGGCGTTGATGGAAATAATATCCTTGCTAATAAAGGAGCTGATGTATGAAAGACACCAAATCAGGATTCTACATAAATATAATAAAACATTTTTTGTTTTGTTTTTATTTCTCTACATAATTTTGTGTTTTGTTGTAACGTTTTCTAAATATATGTATTTTGTTTTCATTTTTATATTTTGTTGTTTTATTTATTATTGCAACTTTTTGACTGCACCGGCCTTTTTTTTGTAAATCGTTAATACCTATGTCCCTTTTTTTATTTTTATTGGTCTCTGTAGTTGATGTTTGATGTTTGTATAAAAAAAGTGAGACATTTTTATTGACCTCGTTTTTTATATATAATTTAATTAGTTGTTAGTAATTTTAAGGTGGGAAGGGGATTAGTTGTTATTTAGGGTTTGAATCTCCATTGTGCTTTTTTATTGATAAATTTTTGTTTTGTTTGTTTGTTGATTTATTTTATTATTTTCTGTTGATGCTTATAACTATATATTTTTTTCCACAATAATAAAAATCATTTTATTTTGAAATCGCCTTTTTTCTGTTTTTTTTTTTTTAGTTGTTTGTTGTTTAAGGTAGATAACGCATTTAATAAGCGTGGTTAGCAACGAACAAAGCTGCATCAGCGCCAGCACCGACTACACTACCAGCAACATATTTGCCAGTTGCTGCCTCACCGTTACCCTAAAAAATAAAAAAAAAAAAACAATAAATAAAATTAGAGGTTTTCGATATACATAATTAAAAATTAAACAAAAAAAATATTTTAAAAGATAAATTTGGAATTGATTGTCATTGGAAAGAAATTATTTTCAACAATTTTTTCTACAAGATAAAATATTAAAAAAAAAAACAACACTTTTAAAGCTGCAATTCAACCCACGATTTTGGTATTTGGTATCGTTGCGTTGTAAATAGAAAATTTGGCAGTTTTTCCTTTCAAATTTTCAGTCACTGAATAATTTGTACTTTAGTCACAGATATTGCCCTAGTCCATTCATACAATTTTGTGTGTGCTAAATTTTGTCGAAATATAAATTTGCCAGAGTTGCCACTCCATATCATATTTTATTTTATTTTTCAAAATTTCGTGTTTCAAAATTAATTTTTAACAATCGCGATACCGATTTTGTATCAACAATTTTTTTCAA
Source organism: Meliscaeva auricollis (assembly GCA_948107695.1). Classification (NCBI taxonomy): domain Eukaryota; kingdom Metazoa; phylum Arthropoda; class Insecta; order Diptera; family Syrphidae; genus Meliscaeva; species Meliscaeva auricollis. The sequence continues at coordinate 29,358,710 of OX403616.1, read as the reverse complement.
TTCTTTATAAATTAATTTGACAACCGTAAAAGTAAAATACATATATTTCATTATTAACTTTTCTTTGGAAGTAATTGTGATCGTGCGATTTGTCAAACTGAAAATTTTGATGTCTCTACGGTTTTTAGGTCTCTAATATACGAATCCGTCATTCACCCTCGAAAGCGTATCAACGTCGGATAATTTTTATTTTTACAACTTATAGAAGGAGGGGTTAAAAAAAGAAAGAAGTTTTTTTTATTACTGTTATTAAAAATAAAAGTTGTGAAATGACTTTCGTCTCAAATGTCTTGAGAAAAGAAAATGATATCGACTTCGGACTAATTTAATTGTATATATATGTCTACCGAAATAAAAAAAAAACTTTGAAAAGTTTCTTGGAGTTTGGAGAAAATTTTCTCAGCAAAAAATAAAACACAGAAAAACTGGGAAATTGTCTGGAACTTATTAAACAACATTACACCGTCACGATGATTTTCGACTCCTTTTTTTAGCTTTTAATTCGAGTAAAACATTATTTTTCAATGCAAATGCGATTTACCACAAGAATTACCACCATTTCTATAATTTTTTTTTTTTTTGTTTTTGCCCGCCTGACATATGTCAACCTATCATTTGGCAGAACTCATATTTTTGCCGGAAGAAATTCTTGAGACTAAATTCGGCAGGGTGGGGAAATTTCTTACTCTCTTGAGAGCGCTCTCTTCTACTAAAAACAACACAAGTTTGTAAGTTGGGAACAGAAACGAGACTAAAAATTACCAAATATTTATAAATTCGGCTGTCTCAGACCGAGTGTGGAACAAACCTAATAGTTGAAATAAAATCGTCGTAAATCGTATAGAAAATTTGACGTATGTGCCAAAATTTGGCGCTTACATCAAACGAATAATTAAAAACAGAATGACCGAAACAAAATGGATGCCATATTTGAACAGAGCGCCCTCGAAAAAATAAAACTGCTTAAAATAACAAGCTTAAAAAGTCAATTTTGGAGCTTACGTCAAACCAATAGATATTCAGCTGATGATATGCAACCATATTATTAGATTATTGGTCCTATGGTTAGTGAGTAGTGTTTTTTTTTGCTACAACGATAACAAACGACTTGCTCTAAAAGTAAGAAGTGACGAGAACAGCTTTGAAAAACAGCTAAAGTAAAAAAATTGTATGTTTCAGTAACAGTTTCGAAGTAAAATGTACTAATGACTTCGACGCTGCAAAATTCAAACCAATCGGGTACGGATACGTATATCGTTTGATTACAAAGAACGAAAATTATTTAAATAGTTAATTGTTTTCAAAAACGGTTCTAACGATTTTGATTAAATTTTTTGTGTCTCCTTTTTTAGTAAAGTCATATGTTTGTAAAAAATCGACTAACGGTTTCTTCCTTAGAACCGTCTTTTTCATTTTTTGCTTTCTTTTAAACAACTGAACTAATTTTGATGATTTTTTTTTATACGGAAGTTCCTCAACAACCTTTTATAATAATTTTGAAAAAAAATTTTACATTTTTTTCAAATTTGTATGTATAAAAAAATATTTTTTTTACAATTTTTTTTTTCTAAAACTTTGTCTTTCTTAATCAAATCAAATTGGATACTTTGTTTGGAGCACAAACAAATTTGAGAAGTTGTTTATGTCATTTTATTAATGAATTTTATTTTTTGTACATAAAATTATTTATTTAAAAAAAAATTATATAAGAAGCTTTAACACAGCAAGTTCGTGTGACCCAGTCGTGCATTTTATTATCAATTGTTTCGAGTACAGTAAATTGCAATCAATATGCCTGTTATATTTGAGTGATTCAAAATAAAAACGTCTGCCGGCACAAAGCTCAAAAGTTTTGTTTATGCTACAAAATAAGGATGGCAAAAAATCAGCGCTTCAAATAAATAATTATTATCCATACAAATTGCACTCGGATTTTTTTTTTGTTTTACTCTAAATAATGTAACTCATGAACAGAAAGTGTCGCGCAGGACAGTTAAGTTTTAGATACAGCCCTATTCTGAATGAAAACTCCCGGGGAAATGTTTTTGGGAGAAGAGCTCACAATCGAAAAGTTGCAGCCAATTTCGTTCTTTTTTCACTTTTACTTTATTCTGAACACAAGGGGAACAAATAACAAGCGAAAACATAATGAAATTCCGGGAATATTTCGATTTGGAGCCCTTCTCCCGAAAACATTTCCCCGGGAATTTTTGTTTAGAATAGGGCTGATAATGTTTTTTTTAGGATTTTAAAACCTCTACAAAATTTTCATAGGACAATTTTGTGTAGGTCTACTTTTTAAAAATCGTTTTATGACGGTTATTTTATTAGATTTGTGATAAAATTAGGTATAACATAAATCTATCCAATTTTTCAATTAAAATGAAATGGGTTACAGTTCAAATTTTAGTTGACACTTAAGAAAGTTCAATTCGTGCTCTGCGTCAAGTTTTGTGTACCAATATAATTCACTAAGTTGGCAAATTCTTTCATTGATATGGTGACTTTTTATAGAGGAAACCTACAAAAAATGACTTATCACAATTTATCTTAAGAGCTGATTTTTTGCAAGGCTCATTTTGTAACGTAAACAATACTTTTGAGCTTGGTGGCGGGAGATTTTTTTTTTAATCACCCTAATGTTTTATGCATATTTCATATGGATGAGGCCCATTTCCACCTCGGAGGCTACGTCAACAAGCAAAACTGTCGCATCTGGGGCTCGGAAAACCCAAGAGTTATTGTTGAAAAGCCTCTCCATCCTCAACGCGTGACTGTTTGGTGCGGTTTATGGTCCCGCGGGGTCATTGGACCTTACTTTTTCGAAAATGAGGCTGGAGCAACAGTTACGGTCAATGGATTGCGCTATCGAGAGATGATTAATGATTTTTTATGGCCTGAATTGGATGGTATTGATCTGGACAACGTTTACTTTCAACAAGACGGCGCTACGTGCTACACAAGCAATGAAACCATCGATCTTTTACGGGAAAAGTTTCCGGACCGTGTTATCTCTCGAAGAGGTGATCACAATTTGCCACCGAGATCTTGTGATTTAACACCTTGCGACTTCTTCCTTTGGGGCCACGTGAAAGATAAGGTCTACGCCAACAGCCCAGCGTCGATTCAAGACCTCAAAGATGAAATTCGTGAGGCTATCGAGGACATAGGGCAGCCACTTTGCGATTTGGTTATAGAAAATTTCATGAAAAGGATAAGGTCCTGTAAGCGTGGTCTTGGCGGCCATTTGGCTGATGTTGTGTTCCATTATTAACGGCATACCTTCCTCTTTATATTGAAATAAACATCCGATCATTTATCTCCAAAAATGCCATTTTTCTTTGAATCAAAATAACACCTCTTATTAGAAAACCCTTTAGAAAGAAAGATTTTGAATGTTTAAAAACATTCTTGCAATAGACTTCTTGTGCATGTAGTGTAAATCACATTTACCTTTCGTTCAATAAATCAATTTAACCAACATTGTAAAGCGAATTTTTACAATAGAGCAATCTCAATACTGAAGATGAACGGTACTTTAACTGGTAGAATTGGTAAAATACTTAAAAATGAATATGTGGTGTGAATCACAAATGAAATTGTCCTGTTACTCATATGCATCCAATTTTCAAAAATTCTTAAAATATGTAGTAGAATAGGTAGTTAAACAAAAATTCAAACAAAAAAGTTGTTATAAGATAAAAAAAAAAATAATAAAACAAAATAAGAACCAAGCAAAGCAAATAATATATTTTTTGAATATTTTTATAGAAGTGCCAATAAAAAATTATAAAGAAAATAGAATTAAATAAAAAAAAAATTAGAAAATAAAAATAAAACAAAACAAATTAAATAAAAATCTATAGGTACAAGAAAATTTAATTAACAAATAGCAAATTAATAGAAATTAAGAAAGTCAAAGTATAAAGAAAATTAATATTAAGAAAATGAAAACAGAAATAGAAATTTTTGAAAATAATGTTTGCTGTGAATTGTAGTGGTTGTTTGTTATTATCTTCAGTCTTTGGTATGTTTTGTGTTGGGAGTTTCTGTTTAAAAAGCCATTGTGATTTTTTTACTGTTTTATTTCGGTGTAGTATTTTTTTTTTTAGTATGAATGCTTTTCAATGAACAAACTTGTGTTGGCAGCAGTCGAAGACATCGATCCAGCTTCGTATTTACCTTGAGAAGCCAGCGCATTGGCCTATTTTCAACAGAAAAAATCTCAAAATTATTCACATAACTTTTTCTTTTAAGGGTTAATCAATTTAAGCTAATGGTTTGTTAAAAAATGCTTTAGAAAAAAAAAATGTGTGATATATGAATTCATGCAAAACAAAACTCGTTAAAGCGAAATATAAAATCAGTTCAGAAATTCCACTTTGACTGCTTGTAAAAACCAATTAAAAAAATAAGTGTGCAGATGCAATTAATGAAATTCCCTCTGCCACAATGGCATTTTCCAATTAAACCTGATGAGACTAGAGAACCAACAACAGGGCCGGCTTTTATTGAAGTATCTTTTTGGTCAACCGCCACTGCTACAGTAAACAAAAAAATCAATAAAAGGTTTTAAAAAAACTCACAAATTTTGTAAAAATATTTTAACGAATAATCTATAATGGATCTTAAAGATTGATCGTATACATAACCAAAAAATAAAAAATAACGAATAAGTAAATGACTTTTAAGTCATTCGGTTTTCTGTATTCTTGGTTGAACATATTATGGCGCATCACTTCTTACAAAACAGAACAATATAGAACTCAATACAAAATATTGCGCCTTGATTTTTGTCACTCTCAAACTGCGGCCTTGATAAAATCACACTGCACTCGTTGCCATGATATGAGATGTCCTTGCTTGGCAAATGGTCTTTACTGGGAAAATCTAATGAAAATATTCTGGGACACACATATTAAGAACTCTCTAGAGGTAATGAGTAAGCTTGCAGAATCGCAGTATAAAACCAAAGGAATGAAATACGTGATTGGATTCGATTAAAAATGCATTGCTTCGGTTATTTGTTTGTTTTTTTTGTTTTTGTTTTAAGGATCCAAAATGAGTTTTATATTATAGAAGGAGTAGAATATGGTATCGAGAAACAATCCAATCTCTTTTCAAATTCTAAAACAATGCCAAAGAGTAAGTGCGATCGGTGGTGTAGGTGAAAATCGTTTATAAGAACAAAGAACTGAACTAATGACTTGGGAGGGTTCATATATTCAAAATGTCAATTGCTTCTAATTAAAATTCGATGAGATTGAATTCACAGAATGGAGGAAATTTTTACACAAAGTAAACGCTGTTTCTTAATTAAGTCACGAATACAATATGAAAATTGGAATTTTGTAGTGACTGTAAAATGCTCTTAAAGAGTTTAACATGGGTACATATGCAAAAGAAATATGGAATGCAAATGCCAAAACTTGCTTATTTCAAAAAGACATTGGTGAAGATTGTATATAAATCAAGTTAAATTATAAACCTTCTTGTTAGTCACACTTGTATGGAGAAAAAATTAAAAACAAAAAATTAAATTTATTCCAAAAAATAACACTGGTCAAAAAAATTAAATTCTTTTTGCTGCCCAAACTTTGATGACCGTTTCTAAAGGTTTTAGATGTGAAACATCATAGAAACATTCTTACTTCAGATTCGTTTAGGACATCGAAAACCTTTAAAAACCATTTTCAAAGTTTGGGCAGCAAAATCCTAAAGTATAGTTTTGTTTCGGCAACAAGAAATTTTATTGACCATTACAAAATGAGAAATACATGAACTTCAACTTAAGATTTCTCGGAGAAGAAAAGAAGTATCGAAATGATCTGAACAAAAGACTGAACTTTAGTATCGTTGACTTGCCGCGCGTTTCGTAACACGTAATAGACCCCCAGGCGTCACTTTTAGACTTGTAAGTTGAGCAAAGCATGTGTGATCTTAAGGCAAAAATAATTTTTTTTTTCAAAAATTAAACCTGAATCTGGAGGCATTTAGGGTTTAAGCTATGAAATCAAACTTTACGTATAAGTTAACCAAACCATTTAGCATCTTTTATTCGCTGAGCCTTTGTAAAAATCCACAGAATTAAAATTTGACCCACCCTGGTATACATATGAACAAAAATGTCCATTAAAACAGAAGCAAACTTTTGCCATTGAATCTGCTTTTTTTTTCATTTACGATTTTCTCCATGAATTGAATACATTCCCAGAATACAGCTACACAGTTTCAAGTATCCACAGCACATATGTATGTAGTTCTTTAGGGTTGTGACCCTGCAAAAACTAGTACGCGTTTTAAACATTTTGGAAATGTATAAAATGTGACTAGAACAACTTCTTAAATTGTTTTGAGCTGTAAATGATTCATGCCATTTGAATTCTTCGATTTCAATAAGGGATCGGAATTATACGACATTTTGTATTTTTATACTTGCTATAATTTTTTTGGAGTCCTATTTTAGTCAACATATTCAATTCACTATGGAATGGATTTGTGCCAGTAAAGTAACGAAATGGTCAAATTACCGAAAATATCGCAGCCAAATCTGACAGTTCCACTCCATCCACAGGAATTGGCAATCTTTCAGTTTACACAGTTTACACTGTAGCGTACAAATGCCGATCTACATACAATCTACACTCTTATTGGGTCAAATAAATTTAAGATATTTGATTTAAGAGAATTGCCCAGACTTCTCCGAAAAAAAATCATGGTCAGCGATAGAGCTAATTTTTCTTAACAGTAATTGGCTTCTTCACACGAGTCCAATTTTTCCTGGGGCAAGAGTATTTCTTCTCGTTACTTTTCTTCAAACTCGGAAGAGTTCCAACAAATGTTGGATTGCTAATGTTCCGAGCGATATGTGAAAGTTTGGTGGGAAATTGCTTCCATAGAATCAATCGCTGCAACAAACGTGTTCAAATAGATAGGATCAGGATCGAATTCCAGTCTTAAACTGGAAAAATTGGCAAACTGTCAATTCTCACAAAAAAAGGCCATCAATTTTATTTTATTTGTTTTGTTTTGATTTTATTCTGTTTTTTTGCCGAAAGATTTCAGAGCCAATCAGTCAGGTGCAATAATTTAGCCAGCTATTCATCAAAATCTAACCCATCCAACATTCTGAATATCCTTTAAAAGCTTTATTAAAGCTGCCAAGCAATTTAGCCAGTTCAAGCGCCTGAGTTCTGTAACTCTCTCATCGAGATTTAACAATCGCTAAGAGATATACAGACCTTCAAAGTAATTAAACATTTCTCATTTTTTTTGTTTCCATGCAAATTAAAAGATTAACATATTTATAATAACAATAAATAACAAAGCATATGAAAAAAAATGTTTAACTAAATAATAATGCTGTCAGTTTGAAATGTACCCCAATCCATAAAAACACAATGGTGTTTATTCAGTTTTGACGCTCTGTGTTATGTGTGTGTTATGTATGGTTTTGTTTTTCAAATCATATTATTTAACTTCCTTAACATGCATGTCACAGTCCATTTCAAATATGTCTTTTTTCAAAATGACCTTTGTTTCACTGCACATACATACATGTTCAGCACTTGATACACATAACGATCGACTACAAAATTTAAAAAAACAGAACGATAAAAACACGACTACGTTGAAGGAAAAAAACAAACTCTTAATGCTATTCATCTCGATAGAGGAATCTACAAAAAAAAAAAATAACAACAACACAAACATCCTTCAGAAGCAGATAGATATTTGCAACCAACCAACCATCCAACCAACCAAACTTGGTTGGCTATGGCTTGGCTAAAACACTTAAAGGATAATATGCATCGAGTTTCGTTATTGTGGTGGCTAAATAGGATATTCTGTACCAAACTGAAAGGATGCTGCTTGGGCTTGGGTATGGAATATTGCATTCTTGATTGTAAACAATAGAATTGGAAAAGGAGTAAAGAGTGTTGTGGATGTGTTGGTGTTGTGAGAAATTGCTTCCATTGAAAAATAAACATAAATGAAAAAGGATGCAAATAAAATAACGACGAAACTATGTAAATCTTCTCTAGAATGTAATTTAATATGCATTGTTGCAAAGTCCTTTTTAGCAAGGACATAAGGAAATGGATACAAAAAAAAAAAAATAAAGGAGATGTGGGGTGATACAAAAAAAAAAAGTAATAAAATTGCATTCGTAGTGTGCAGCTAGTGCAAGTTGTTTTTTTCTTATCATTCGTGATAAATTTAAATTGCTGACAGCTAGGAAATGGCGTTATAATGGAAAATGCTGTTTTTCTATAGTGAAAAGCTATGCAAGCGTGAATTATTTTGATAGCAGTGTAATTTGCCTTCTTCAAAGTAAAGGAATTTCCTTGAAAGGTATCTAGGTACCTACCCAAGTGTTATTTCACTTTTGTTTTTTTCAGAATGCAATGAATTCTAAAATCCGAAATGGCACTGTGAAAGGTTTTTAATTTAATTTAAGGACTGAAGTTCTTGCATATCTACTTACGGAATAGGGCGGTAACCCGTTACCATAAAGTATGCAAAGATTGTGTGAATATAAAATAAATCATATTCAGCCCTATTCTAAAAAAATAGGGAAATGCTGGGGAAAGGTTTTCGGGAGAAGGGCTCTCAATCGAAATATTACCGAAATTTCATTGCGTTTTCACTTGTAATTCGTTCCGCTTGTGTAATAGTGAAAAGGGAACGAAATTGCTGGCAACGTTTCGATTGGGAGCCTTTCTTCCAAAAACATTTCTCCGGGAGTTTTAATTCAGAGTAGGGCTGATTACTTTCTTATAGCCTGGGAGCCATCTTCATTAATTTTTGAAAGATTTGTGTAGTGATGAATTAAATTTTGTACATGTATAGCATTAACGTTAGAAAAACATAAAATCGATGCATGCAGGTGCCATGGGGCATAAATTTACAGTTAATATTCAAAGTTGCTAAATTACATTTTTCTAAATAGATAGATCTGGCTTGTATGTTACCAAAAAGTTTGCTTCAAGACGATTGACTTGTTTTTATGTGTCCGAAATATGCAGCACAACGTATGAATTTAAATTTCATCTTACAGGATAGATAGAAATATGTAAACTGAATTGAATAAATTTTTTTGATATCATGTTAGACAGATCTATCTTAGTGCCAATAATTGATTTTGTGTCATCATTATTAAAAAAAAAACTACAATGTTATTGGATTTTAACTTCCAATTGCCCCAGCTACATACAATCAAGACTTTTCCAAAAATACAAATCATTAATTGCTATCACTTCTTAAACCCAAAATGTGCTGCTGCGTTTTTTTTACAACTTTAGGACAGCGGCGGGATAACTTCACCCCACTGTACATGTTTTTTTTTATCTTAAAGGCAATGTGAACTAACGTTTTAGACAGGCTTCAGGTATACACATGGCTAAATCTATTCCAAGTGGCCGATTAAATGGCCCGCGATTTTTTTTTGTTGAGGCTACCCAAAAATTGCACCATGCAACAGCCTAACGTCAATAGCCGAGAAAAAGTAAGGGCGCTGCTGGAGCCCGAAAAGTGATAGAAATGATCTGTAAAGAGCGCACCACAAATCGTCTTGAAACGAGGAATCACACCTAGCATTATTAAATAACGCCGAAAAAGAGGTTCTTTTTAATTTCAAACTGAAACTAGAACTAGAGTAAAAGCTTTGGCCATATCGAACATTTTTTCACGCAATAAATCAGTTCAACAGCCTGGTTATAATCAAAACAAATGAAAATCGATTTATCATCCAATAACATTGTAATTTATTGCTTTTTTGTCTCCTTTATCCGATATCTAAGTCTGATTGATTGTTTTTGGTTCAATCAAAATGCAGTCAGTGCGTTCTCTGTGACCTTTTAAACTGCTGAAAACAATTAATCAATTTGAATCGTTTTTCTTTTTTTTTTTTTTATTTATATCGAACATTGTAGATAGTACATGTTGTTGAGTTAGTTTAGTTACTTTTCGTATCTTCATATTCAGACTAGAAACGTTCTTGTATGAACAAGAGTAATTTATGTATTTCATAACAAAAGCTATATTATGCGTCAGTAAAACTGATAGAGAAAAACCCACTCAGAAGAAATTCGATAAATCAGAAATGAATGGAAAGATTTTTTGTACGTTCTTGGTCTAAAAGAAGTGACATACATACATTGCACTTTCAGTAACAGAATACCAACCAACTAAACAAGGAAACTGTCACTAAACCATCTGTACTTAAATTATAATAACAAAAGTTTTACGGTAGCGAAAATCCTTACCGGAGTTTTGACCAAATAAACTACATACTTTTTATAATAATTTAAATTTTATAAGACAAACAACTGCACTTGCATTTTTGTTTCTGTTTTGTGTAAAACAAAAGAGTTTCAATTGGAATTATGAAGATATGTGGTCAGTTATATAATGTGTAGTATTTTTAACATCTATCTAAATGAGATAAACAAACATAAGAATTAATCTTTGAATAGCAACAGCAAATTACTACAATGTTTATGGCTAGAGTTATATAGCCCGTAAGCCAGCGTCACTTTTCAATGTCTAAAATGTAGACACTTGAATTATTTTTCGATCTGTAGTAATAGCATAGGTAGTCAACAAAACCGATGCCTGCCACCTCAACAGTGGAGCAAAGATTGGCAAAAAAAGTAAAAAAGAGGTCACATGTCAAACACGTGTATACCTGAAACCTTTCTAAAACGTGAATTGAAAAACCATGCCTGCCAAATGTACAGTGGGTCGAAGTCATCCTGCCGCTGATCTAAAGTTGTAAGAAAACCTAGCAGCATATTTTGGGGTGTGAGTGATAGCATTAAATGATTGGTATTTTTTGATTGTATGTATGAGATGTCGATTTTTGCAGTCCGAAGCTGGGGCGTGTGGAAGTTAAAGTGCAATAACATTGCAATTGTTAAAATAACTAAGACTCCAACTAAAATTATTTCCACTAAGATAGATCTTGCATGTTACCAAAAAATTAGTTTCAAGTTAGTCTGCAAATTTTACATCAATCCATAAGATTCAGTTGAAATTCATACTTTGAGTGCATATTTCGGACACATGGAAAAGAGACAACCGCCTTGAAACAAACTTTTTGGTAACATACAAGGGAGATCTATTTTAGTGGCAATAATTTTTGTTGGTATCATAATTATTTTATAACTGTTAACAAAATTGCAACTTTGTACTTAACTGATAAAATTATGCCCTATGGGTGCACCTGCAGGTCTCGATTTTATGTTTTTTTTTAACGTTAATACTACATGAAAAAAATTAAATTATCCATACACATATCTTTTAAAAATTATTGACGCTGGCTAGGTTAATAGCTATTCCACGGGTGCCAATCCGATAATCAGACTCTTTATTCCGTCAATTCCATTTACTTATGGTGTTAACAAAGTTCAAACATTTTTGTATTCGAGTTAAAAACTATTATTATTATAAAACCCATACATGATTATGATAAGAGATTGCTTAAATGATAATAAGAAAAAACAGTAAATTAATTAGGCATGCATACAAAATTAAGACTAGACTTAGACTATACTCAACCAAATTAGTTGTTTTTGGAAATGCATGTGATTTTATACACCTCCTAATTTGTTTTATATAATAATGGTGTTACCTCGTATACTCTTAAACTAGTGAACGAAATTTCCGTCAGTTTTTTTTTTTTTCTTACCGAAATTATAAATTTATAATACCGACTAGGTATGAATTTTTCAACGGATTCCCTTTGCAATACCAATGACAATGAATTCCCAGCAAACTTATCGTGACAGGATTTAATTAAGTAAAATAATAAAACTTACCTTAGCGCGTTTCAAAAGTTCAGTTTGGCCAGCGCCGATATTTTCCTTCTTACCGGCCCATGCGCGGAGTACGGATGCTTGGAGGGCACGACCGTATGAGAAGGTGAGTGCCCATGGTTTCAACAATGGCACCTTGTTGATAGCGTTCAAGTGAACGGAAGCCTCTTCTTCAGATTGACCACCAGACAAGAAGGTGATTCCTAGAATTATATTTATTAATTACTGTCTAATAGGAAGGAGTATTTTTTTTTGTTGTTGTATTTATAACTTACCGGGAACTGCAGCTGGAACAGTCCTGCGGAGAGCTGTTACAGTAGCGAGAGCAACCTGGTCAGGTGTGTATTTCTTGGCGCATGATTGACCAGCGGTAACCATGTTTGGCTTCAACAATGTACCTTCCAAGTAGACGTGGTGATCGTTCAAGGCCTTGTAGCATGCAGCCAAAACGGTCTCAGTGACTTTCTGGGTACGTTCCAAATCATGGTCACCATCGGGAAGAATCTCAGGTTCGACAATTGGGACAATACGTTGCGATTGGCAGATGGAAGCATAACGAGCCAAGACGTTTGCGTTCTCCAAGATAGCTTGGTAGCTGGGAGTGTTCTTGCCGATTTTCAAGACGCAACGCCACTTGGCGAAATCACAACCGTCCTTTTTGTATTGGGCGCAACGGGCAGCCAAGTTATCGAGACCTGTAATAAAAAGTTGCAGGAAATAATTAGTAAATTGTATTTTCAGTGTATAAAACGGATTTATTCAATAAGTTATGTCGGGTTTCATTGCCGAATTCACAAGAAAATCTAAAGCTATCTAGATACCCTTTCTGTTGTTGTAATCCTATGTTCATTAACAGCTGGCAGAAAAAGATTTACAAATATACTGGTAGTGAAGGCATCTTGGATAGGCTATCCTACACGAATGTGAACGCGGCCATTTACTGCATAATTATAGGAGATTTGAATATCTGATCTGATGACAGTTCTGATGTGTTATCTATCCCTGCCCTGCAGACATGAAGAAGCGATCTCTGGCCTAAAAATTCTATGAAGATGAGATCATTATTTGCCAAGAGAAGCTTCGATCTCAATAATCCAAAAAAACAAACTCACATGTGTTTGAAAATAACTTAAGCAGTAATTGGGTAATTATTCAGAATGTTCAGTGGAAAGTTCAACAAACAATTCTAGAAAGGTATTTGAGGTAAGAGTTGATCATTGAAAGCAAAACAGACAGATCAGAAGAGAAAGGGAATCAAACACATCAAATGAAACGATTGTGCTTAAAATTTTGGAACCGAAAATGCTAATTCAAATCAATCAATTTCAATGAAGGAAATAGTAAAATTGAATTAGCAGAATTAAGTATTTCTTTTAGTAAAAATAATATTGAGTGAGTCATTAGCTATATTTTGATACCTACTAATTAATTTATTGTTTGCTTGATTGTTTTAAATCTGAAATCAAAATTTACAGTGATGCATTTCTCTTTAAAAAAAAAAAAAGCAAAAAAATAATTATTCAACTGAAAAATTTGTACTAGCGAAAAAGATTTTGATTTTGTATCTGTGCTCTCATTGGCCTGCAAAAGTAGTAAAAATAAATTAAAAGAAAATGATCGTAACAAACAATCACGAACATTATTGGAAAAATACGAAAGTTTTTGGTTTCAAGAAACGAATGATAATCATATGATCAAGTTTATCTTTATAACACAAAATTCAAATTCAAATTGATATTTTCATTTATTAATTTGTTTTTATGACATTTCCCTCCCACAAAAGAACAATTTTATGACATAGAGGAAAAAAAGTGTCTATAAGATTTGAACCTCGACCTCGAATCTCAGTCGTAATAGTCGAATACTCTAAGATCCTCGCTGAGAATTACCGCTCAGGACTTATTATGGCTCAGTATATGGGCTAGGGTGCTTCTTAAAATCTAAGCTTCATAAAATTTAATGGGCACCCTCTAATTGTGTTCTATGCACCTAAATATAATTTTGTGTAAAATTTCTTACAATTTTGATAAATTTTAGGGGTCGCTACCGACCTTTGATTTTTTGCAAATTGTGGGTGGACCTGGAGAGTTAAAGTTCTTGGTATTAAAATAACATAGTGTGTAAAATTTCGCTTGATTTTGGCAACTTTTAGGGGCACCTACAGATACTTTTTCATGTTTTCACACTTTTGAGCATAATCTTTAAAAAAAAAAATACATAAATTGTTAGTCTTAAAGTTGCCGAAATCAAGCGAAATTTTACACATTACCTTAATTTAATATCAAGAACTCAACTAAAGGGTGCCATAACAGTTTTTCGAAATTTAATTTTTGGGTCCACCCACAATATGCAAAAATTCAAAAGTCGGTAACGACCCCTCCAAATTGTAAAAATCGTATGAAATTTTGAAAAAAAATTGTATTTATGTACTGTACATACAACACAATTTTCTGAAATTTAGGTTTTAAGAAGCTCCCTTGCCACTCTATCTAAACCTAAAATCTGTTAAGAGAACAATTCATTGCATTTACTTTTTGACCATCATATCATGTAAAAGTTTGGCCAATACTACGTTTGAGGTGGTCCTTTCCGAAGGTCTAATCTTGGGTGACTAGTTCGAAAATAACGACTGGTATCACGCGAATAACACGAGTAATGTTGGCTTCCAAAAGTCAATTGTATCTGGCATATTCCTAAAAACCTAAGACTGTACATATCCCAAAAGAAAATAGTCCAAAGGTGTGATATCGCATGATTTATGCGGCCAATTTACTGTAGCAAAACGTGAAATTAAGTGCTACATCCAAACCATATCGGAAACCATTTAGAATGGATTAGAAACTTTTTTGATAATTTAAAATTTAAAAAAAGATTAATTCTTTCTGGAAAAACGAACAGTTTTCAGATTTTACAATTAAAGCCGCTGTCCCCTTCCATTGCCAACTTTCTTCCGGCCAAAGTTCACACACTACAATTATTCAGTATCGGAAGGTATCGCACTATCATCGCGCCGAACCCGACTAAACTATAGGCCGAAAAAAGGTTGCAGTGTGAGGGGGCCCTTTTGAAATAGAATCTTAATTTGGTTATTCTTTTCAAAACGAAGAAAATAAAAAGGAATTTAATTAAGTTAGGTAAGGTAGGTTATACCCAGGAAATAGATGTACAAGTACCTAAGATAACAATTATTGTTATGACCATTCATTGTAGATAGTAGTTTACTGTTATTTGTTTGTGTTTTTAATATACGAGTACACATACGTAATAAGCTGTTATAATGAATTCGAGTACTTGCTTACACACTCTGCGTATGAACAACAACCTCAAACGGTTACAGCGAGGAATGCACACTACTAAATCTAAAATGTTTTTAAATTGATTTGAAGTTCTTGGCAATATTTTAATATTGAAAAGTAAAATGTGTAAACTCAGAATAATCGAATTTGATATACATATAGAAAATAAGTAAATTAAAAGATCAGGCACTTTTCTCAGAGTGAGATCTATGTGCCAGAGCCAACTGAATTGGCTAAGAATGATACTATTCATAGATACATAAGTTATTTTGACAAAAATTGATTGTTTTTTCTTTGTATGAGTTCAAATTGTAATATCTTTTGATCTGAGTATGGAAAGTTACCTTTTTGGAAACTGTAAATGGCATTGATACAGTGGATGTAGTGCTTGATTGCTAACTCAGAGGTATGGGGTTCGAGTCCCACCCTGATTCAAGGTGTTACAGGCAAATAGTGAAATTATTAAAGTATTATTAAAAAACATAGTACATTTTTTTGAAAAGATAAACCAGTGCCGAGTGATGCATGATTTTACTTAAACATAATATAACTCAATGGGATCTATCTTTGGTCTCCGCCAAGTACTACTAATAAGCTTTCATTTGAGATGTATTTCAATTCTGTTGAATCTAATTCCATATTACCCAGCATAATTTTAAAATAAATCATTCTTTCATTTCAAAGCCACAGTCCTCCTATAGAGAAAGGATAGAGATTGGTTTTTATTGATTCGATTTTATCAATCATCAGATAAACACACAGTTAACTGCCAGAGGAATAAATTTATTTCATTCTTAAATAATCAGATAGTAAAATTGAATTTTTCAATCACTCAGTTATTAGAATACCTAAAATGAAAATCAAAATTGAAAATGTTTGAATTCAAGTCATTTTCATACAATTTTTTGATTGTTGTTTTTTTTGTTTGTTTTTTTTTTTTTTTTTTTGTTAGTCTGTCAGATTTGTGAACAAACAAATAATTTTTGCTGACGCTTAAAAATTTATTTATAAGAATGGTGTTTTACAAGCTCTGAAATTATCAGATAAGTTTATTCGACTATTGAAATAATTATTCCAAGGAATGCGTAATATCTGACTCTTGAAAAATAGGTTTTTGCTGTATCTAATGAATAAGTCAGTTAGTTACTGTTTAACTGACAATTGAAAAGGAATAAAACGCAAAGAAAACATATTTTTGAACTTCAGCATTTTGAAAAAAATATTAATCAAAATATTAAAGAGCTGAATAAAATGCATCGCTTGGTGAGCGACGTCGCTGACATAATCAAAAAGTTAACGCGACGAAGTTGAAAAAATTTGAACTTATGGGCGAATCGCTGAGTGACGAGCGATGTCAATCTATTGCCGATGGGCGACTACCAAACAAATTTCACCTGTCAACGATGTGCGTTGAATTCTGATCAGCTGTTTATGTCTTAGAGAGGTTTGCTGAAAGCAATAATTTAATATGTTCAATTATTACAATGCTAAGTGTTCTAATAAAGTGAATACTAACCGGGTTCAAGAGCAACTAACTGAAGTTAAGTTCAGTTACCAAAAGTCAACTTTTTGCCACATTTGGCCAATAACAGCTTCTGAAACATATCTAACTTAAATCGAGTTTGTTGTTTTTAAACTCGCGGATTGTCAGCTGACAATTTTAAAATATTTTTTTATCCCGTTTGCATCCCCGAATTAAAAGATTAAACCGAATTTAATCAAGAATGTCATATAAAATATTATGAATCTATGTACGCCTATAAGAATTTGAATGCATATACAATTCAGTTTCAATTCGCATTCAGTTCTCCATGAAAAGAGAGTATTTGTTTGTTTATGGTTGTTTACTTATTACAAGTTTACATATTAAAGTGTTTTTGTATCTACTTAAATTTAATTGATTTAAACTCAAACCTACCTTGGGTTGTGCACTCATCTTCGGAACCCATCAATGGAACAACACCACTGTCGACCTTGATTCCGGGAATGATTCCACGCTTCTTCAACAATTCAACGAATGGAGTGCCATCATCAGCTTTCTGGTACAAGGTCTCGTGGAACAAAATGACACCGGAAATGTTTTCAGATACTTTTGGGTCAGTGGAGAACAATAATTGACGGTATTGACGACGGTTTTCATCAGTGTTCTCAACACCAATGTCCTTTAAAAAAAAAAATAGGTAAAAATTAGTTAAAAGTTTTGCTAAAGTTATAGATGATAACTTACTTGGAGACGCTTGCCCATGGTAGACACAGACTCATCAGCAGCAAGAATACCCTTGCCGGGGGCAACAATAGCCTTGGCAATACGGGCCAACTCTTCTTGCAATTCCTTTGTTGGGTAGTTGAAATAGGTAGTCATGTTGATAGGTTTTTAATCTGCAATGAAAAATATACATAAATTAGAATTATTTCTGCACCGATGGGTAAAATAGCAATTTTTGCTACAAAGGAAATATAAAATAATCTGAGTAGCTAGCAAGAATGTGTATAAAAGTTTGCAGTTTAAAAACTGTATTAATTTTTTTATTTTTTTATTTATATGTATATTGTAACGGGTGTGACACAGATACCATATATGTATACCGTATTCGTTACAATAGGATTACGCATTTGTTAAGTTTTAAATCTTTATTAAATTGGATGTTTAATTTGGTTGGAATAATGTTGGAAGAAAGTCAATTCATTCTCCTTAATTTATAATATGACATCTTTCTCAAATAAGATTAAGTACCGTGCGGAATTAGTTCAATGGCTGGGAATCGTTTAATTGGGTTTGCTTGAAAGAAATCCTAAGAAAAGCGTTTGCCCAATGGTACTCGCCTCTTCATAGACTATGCCTTTATACAGACTATCTATCAAGAGATATAGAATTTTTTTTTCTTTTAAGAAAAAGACAAATTAACTTTAAAATACATCCAACAACAGAAGAAAAGAAAAAAACAATCAGACTTTAAACTGTTTTCTGATTAAAAAGCAAAAGTTATTGACACCTTTTTGTTTTGTCCCTCACAAAATAAAAAAAATAAATTTAATTTGTCTATATGGGATCAAAGTTTATCGAAGAATTATTTTCCACGAGATAAGAAAAAAAAAACACTCATAAACTCACAATAATTTCAGAATGAATTAAAAAAAAAAACTTTTCTTTTTAAACTATTTTCGTATTATTAAATCCTCACCTGTCTTTCAATGAGGGGAATAAAAAGTGAATGCTTTGTAATAACCTTGGCGTTGACCTCTGCAAATATAAGGAAATCTACACTTATCTGACGAATACCAACAAATCAAACGACAAAAAATAATGAAAATCAACTTTACCGTCGAGAGTTTTCCAAAAAACTAGAACTGTGCCAATGGAATTATTTAATGGTAACCGGCTGCTAACACGACCGTTGTATATGTATGTATGTATGCTCTTCTTCATTGAGAGAGAAATTTCAAAAAGCTTTATTCCTACACCAAAATAACTTTCACTTTCACTGTGACGATTTTCATATATGCTCAAAAGACGAGAACAGCTTTATTTTTAAACATGCGCATTCTGCTGTAATCATTTGAAAACAGCGCCTATGACATTGATGAAGGTCGAAGTAATAGAGGGATGAGAAAGAACATGGAACAGGGCAATAAATTATATTGTGTTTTTGTATATCTCTGTGGATGTATGCTATTTGAAAGAGAAAAAGATATTTAGATATAGATATAAGTTACTGGATTTTTCTTATCAATAATTTGATAAACAATTTCAAGTTTTGCATTGATGACTGTTGTGAGGCAAAGTGCATACTTAAGTGTCATTCCGATCAAGCTGATAGTTTTATTTGGTTTTAAGAAGCAATAGGTATTTCCAAATCTACTTCAATGTCAAAATAGAGGTTACAATGTCGAACTATATGCATGACATCGAGAGCATAAAAACCAATACATCCTGTGAACTAGTTTCCTAAGAAGAGAATGAAAGGACTGTCATAATGGTTAGGGTTTGGTCTTTATTAAAAGTGTTTTAGAGTCGATTTATCTTATGATGAGTTAAACATCAGAAGGAAGTAGAATAATTTTAATATAAACAAAATATTTCTTTTTAAGAATAAGCTATATCTAACTGCTAAAAACATTGAGCTTCATAAACACAAGCCACTTCAAATTTAAATGCCAATGTTTACAAATTGTTTGTTTTTGTAAGAATTTGATATTTTTTTAATTTGAATAAAACGGATTAAATTCTTTAATTGCAACTCGTATATATTTTTTTAATTATTTCATGTTCGCCAGTCGATGAAACTTTTAAATATTTTATTTTCAAGAGCATGTATGGCAAGTGTCCTTTTGTTGAAGAATATTAAAAAAATATTAAAGAACTCAAATGGCTTCAAATCACACGACCTTGTTATAGGCAAAATGACACGACTTGAGTATACACAACAATTTTTGTATTTTTGCAATATAAATACACAATAACATCTAAACCATAATTCGGATGATACCTAATGATAAACAAATAATGTTTATAATGTCATTTTTAGCATTCTTCACTGTTCAAATAGAGTAATTTAGAAAAAGCAATTGATTTCGAAATAAAATGAAATAATTATATTATTTATATTATGACCTTCTACTGTACTTACTGCAAACGAATATGTATGTATGTATGTATGTATGTACAATATACATATGTATGTTCATGATAAAATTAATTAATTTACTAATTAATTGGTCAGTGCAGACAAATATGATATCAGTTATCATTATGTAGATTTAAACATTCTCACTAATCTGAACGCAGAAGAACAGTTTGAAAGCTAATTATTTATGTAGTTTTCGATTGGAAGTCCAGAAGAGTTTTGAAGCATCCAGACGTCTTCTGAAACTGTTTTATTGACTCTTCATTAAAAATTGAATTTTGTCTATTTAAGGCTGTGATAACAGACAACCGATAAAATTTTCTATTTATTCACTCAACATAAGATAAATAGCTCACTTTTAATGGAGCTTCTTGATATAAACAAATTTTAAAAAATCGAACGGTTTTTTTTTTTTATTTTGAGATATCTTTTAAGTCCTTAGTGGTTTAGTGGTTTAGTTCTTATAGTTTTTTCTCATCAATTCAATTCACGTTTTCACCGATCAAGTATCGACCTTCCTTTCTCATATAGTTGTGGCGAAGAAAAATCTTTTACCATTTTAAAACATTTACCATTTTAATTCAATGTCATTGTCATTTCGTTACCTATATCTGCTCTAAATAAATATAAATATTAAAATTTCTTACCGAAAAATATTTTGTTTCTTTAATTATGTATTTAAGTGACTTTTAGAATACAAAAAGTTGCAAATAATATTTTGTATCGCACGAAAAGAATATAAAAAAACATTAATTTTCTAAGACAAATGATATTTTGAAAAGAAGAAAATATTTAATTATTGAAGAAAAAGGCTTTGTCAAAATACAACATATGTATGCATTTCTTTAAGGTTTCTAAAAATAGATAGAACAAAAATATCACTACACGATGTGCACTGGATTGTCTAAAGATAAACGAACAAAGTAAGGTAAATAATGCACTCTCAAGACAATTTGTGTCGAGTTTGAAATAAATAAAAAAATAATGGGCCAGTTATAGCGATCAGTAATAAGCCATCAGGAAAAAAAAATTCTTTTGCATAATTTTATAAATACCTAATACAAATATTTGACTCATGAAACTATCACTTGGATGACAAATCAATTAAAATATTTTATTTTGAGCAAAAAATATAAAATCTTGGGGCAAATAATCTTGAGAATTACCAATTTTTGATTTATTTTTTTTAGGGAAAAAGCTTAAATGTTGACCTTTATACTTATTTTTTCGTAAAAAACTCAAGCATTCAAAGATATGTATTTGTAAACATAATTCTCATTCGATAACCTATGCTTTTTTTTCTATAAATAAATCTTAAATTGAAACCAACAGCTTTTAAAATAAAAATGTATTTCACAGAGAGAGTGAAATATAATCCCTAGAAATAAACCTCCATAATCGATTAAGTATATAAATACAAATAAATCTGAAAAATATAAATAATTGAAAATTTTATAAGAAAATCATGATGAAAATAATTGTTAAATAGGTGGTATAAACATAGAGGAATCAATATAAAAACCAATGGCAAGTTCTAAAGTGTACAATAACTTTATAAAAATTTGCTTCACTTTAGTCATATCAAATTATTAACCGACAATAAAGAACTCATAATGCAATTCACTGAAGATCTGGGTCGAACATAAAGAATTTAAAAAAGAATTTAAAAAAGAATCTTTATAGTAATAGGCCAAAAAATGCATTTCATTACCAACAGGAGTAAGGTCCATTGCCGTAAAACATTTTTTTTTTAATCAATACGAGTAAATTAGAAGTTTGTTAAAGAGGTTCTTAGCTCTTTAAACTCAAACAGAATTTTTGCATTTAATTCTAAAGTATAGTAAATTGCGATTTAAAAATTGTAGGTACAAGTCAAAGGTCTAACAAACAGAAAAATATATTGGAATTTTAACATAGAAAAAGAATTTCACTTATCGTGATCACAAAAACAGGTTGAAATTTAAGTTTATTAAGTTACCTTGTTATTTATAATATGTAAAGAATTATATCACGTTATATCTATGGTCCAAGTTAAAGCAATAAACTATATTAAGTAAAAAATAAAAGCCGCCATTTATATTTATGTATGCATAGTACAGCAAAACAAGATTAAATTATCAGTAAAAAATAAACCTTATCAAAAATTTGTATTTGTAAACCAGGCCCCCAATCTAATTTTTTTTTTAATATTGAGTAGCTAGGTTAACCGTTATTTGACCCCAGTGTGATTGATAAGCATAAATCAAGACCTCGAACAAAGTTCTTTTTTTTTTAATATGTAAATAAGTATGCAAAGTTGAAAAAAATAGGTAAACGTGATTTATTTTTGTATCTTTTTGAATTTAAGACTCAGATTTTTTTCATGACTTTTTTGGTTTATATTTAAATCCAATTAGCTAGTAAAATGCAATTGTTTCGGTGATTAAATAAATATTATTCTATCCATTGTCTTATCAACAAAAAGCAACTTTATGACTTGTGTGGTTACCAAAAAGAAAATAAACCTGTACAATTTATCTATTTTATGGATTTCAAAGTAAAAAATGTAGTTTGCTTTCTTCTAGCAGAAATTATATCCAATCAGGTTCATAATAGTTGAAAATGGATTTGAATAATTGGATAACCTCTTCATATTAATTCACTGTGAGAAGTGTGTGACAATTTAGTTAAATTATAGATACATACACACAGTCAAGAAAGTAAGTATACACACAAGATAATAGGTAAACAAACGACAAAATACGGTTAATATTAAATAAATTTCTATTCTTTGCAACTGGTACCTAATTCTTGTCATTCACACTACTGCTGTAAGGCAAAATAACGGTTCAATTTGTTTTCATCTTTTTGCTATCTCATTATCTGCAACCATATACTAAAAATAGGTAACAAAGTGGATTACAAAAAAGTTTTGTGGGTGATGTTACATCGATATAATATTTTGAGTGGATTTTTTTGTTGTTATATTAAAAAGGTATGGCAAAACTATTAACTAATCGATTTTGGTTAAAATTATTCCTTTTAAAACTTGAAATGACGATTTTTCCATGGACTTGAAAAAGTTAATTGTTAAGCACTCAAGTGAAGGAAAATCGATTCGTTTATAAGCTGTACTTGTTGACAGGAGCCCAGCAACCACCCAAAAAGTATTTGAAAAGCACAAACAATTTAGAACAGTTGAAAAAATTACTCGCAGTGGCCGGCCTCGAACGTTTTCTGAACATGAGCTCTGACTTATAATGCGTAAAATGAAGTAAAATGCGAAAATAAATGCACCAAAACATACATCTACATCTTACACACCTTACACCTAGTCGAGTATAAAAATTCATTAGCAAAGTGAATCTCTAAAAGCGGAATGAGTTTTTCAGAAGTCATATTCGGATCGGTTTTGCTTTCTGGAGTACCGTATTTTTTTTTTTATGGAGTAGGCCAAATCAAATCCGATCACGTTTACGACTATCGTTTTGTCGATTTATTGTTTTGAAAATTACAGAATGATCACCAAGCTCTTAAGTTTATACATTTTTTAAAGTTTCTTTCGTGTTTTTACCGTCATTTAATTTAAATATTTTATTTGGTTAACGTTATCAAACAATAGTGAAAACAAAGCACCATATTTCTTTATCTGAAAGTCGATTAAGTGAGTTTAACCGCTTAAAATGTATCAAAACACAGGTAGGTAGGTACATTACGTACACCAAGCCACGTCACATCCCAATGCTTAAGAACTATTGTGCATCCGCTTTGTAATCTACATATATCATGGCTGCCAAATAGAAAGAAAGGAACTGATCCCAACTGACTTTCGATTCTAAAGCGTTTCTTTAGCAGATGAAAGATAAGTGCTTTTTACTAGCTGTAAGTCAAATACAATAACTGATTAACAAGACTGTAAGAAATGTAAGTAATAGATATTAATATTAGGCCAGCGTCTGCCAAGTTTCATATTTTTGGAGAAAAAATTTAGTGAAGAATTAAAAACGAAACAATGTTTGGATAAAATGAAAAACAGCTGAGAGCTAATTTCACCTTGGTACACCTCAAAAACAATAAAAGCTTAACATTTGTAAAAATTTTCAAAAATAGCTGTAATCATAATTTTTTTTTATTTATTTCCAACAATATATGTAAGCCTCTGGGAGCAACGAAATTCAATTTTTTTTTAAATAAAAAGCACCCTAGATTGAGTGTAGTTAGGTCAAGTCGATCTTTATACGTTGAATTTGTGCGAATCGTCGTCCCAGCTTCAGAGCCGTTATGTAGAAACGTAAAAATGGGAGCTGAATATTGAATTGGATTTGAATTCTGGTAACCCACTAGACATGGAAAGCATATTCGAGAAGAGGTAAGACCGCGAATGTTACAAAAAGGAATTGTTAACATAGGAAACTAGATTTATCCAACTTTTTTTCTATATCTTTAGTGGAAGCAGATCAACTACAAAATGATAGAATATTTTATTTTTTTTTTTCTACCTCAATTACAAGACGATTGTTTAAAATACGTCTGTTTGCCTGTCTGCACCATGACCACTGAGGAGGTTTCTTTCGAAGTTGGTAAGTAAGGGATTTAAATCGAAAAGCGTTACGATAGTCATACATGAACTTTTAAGCAACAATATAGGAACCTAAGATTAAACAAGTCTTTATTTCAATAATCCAGACACAATTTGACCACTTGACTTTACCAGTTACCTACCTAAATAGCTACACAACATTTAAAAAGAAAGTTCATAGTGTCAATTAGAAGCTCTGGGTACTTTACAATCGAATCAAAGTGATAGATGCTAGTTGGTAACATTCAAGGCGTAAACATCACCAAGGGCGCCAGATATTTCCGTACAAATTGTTTCTTTTTTTAATTTCTACGTTTTAATGCCTCGTGTTGGCAAGGTAATTAACAAATAAATAGAGATTTGTATTGTGAAGTGGCGCATTTAAAATCAATTCAGAGGGAGATTTTCTGATGATGCTTTCAACTCCGTCATCATGTGATGCTATTCGAGAATCATGCGAATGCTTGCTTGACGGTCGCTTATTTTACGTGACATTTATTTAGATATTTTTAGATTAGAAATCGTTTTTCTTTTTTAGATATTACAAATCTTTTGTAAGACAGGAGCACTAGCGCTGGGATGGGCAGGGCATCCTACTTCTTCTGCAAAAACTCAATGAACTTTAGTTTTAAGAAAAAGCTCTAAACCTATATAAGGTTCAAGGTCAAACTGATGACTTCTAATCCAGCAGTAGTCCAATGAGCAATTATTTATCACATTTGACGTGATTCTTTAGTTAAACTAGATTTCACAAATTAGGGAATGATAAATGAATAGTATTCAGGGTATTCCCATTACCAATAAGGCAACACCGTCACTCTAATCTTCAAATTCCTGCTATATATTCACTTTTTTCACTATGAAAATTTGCGTTATGAAATCACCACGAAGTATCCCAAAAGTTCTTTACGCGAAAGAAAAGTTTAAACTTGATATGAAAATTTATGAAAAAAAAAAAAACAAATTTAAACTATTGCACTTACTTGTCTCGCTGAAGAAGGAATAACAATTAAAATTCACAAATGAATTTAGTATTTTTTTATAGTATAAATTAGGTTGCTTCCGGTGTCTATACTGGAAGGTGGACACTCTGCGATTCACTTTTTAATTTCCAAATCTCTTCTTGCTGATGCAGGGGTGAGAAAGATACAGAAATTTCGCCTTTTCTGATGTAAAAATTTCCTGATAAGTAAACGTCAAAAGGTTGTTTAGAGGTCATACGGGTGGCGTCATCTTGAAGTCGAAAAGAACAACACAAGAAGGTATTAGTTGTACTATATGGCAATAGGTGGCAGTAACATTGAACAGAAGAATTTGTTTATTATCTATTATCATAGGGTGATTCAACTTTTGTAAAAGGAAAATTGTGACGAACTCTTAATTAAAAGAAAAAACAAAGGTGGGTACACACTTTCCTGCAAACCAAACATGAGTAGTTTTCTTGACCATACTACAACAACAAAATGAAATACAGAGTAGCTACTCAGTGTTGAATAAAACACGTCTAATTAAAGTTATGTTGTGTGAACGTTGTTTTCTTTACTTATCACAATCTTCCAAGCTATATAATTAACTTATGTTTCATCTCAAAAAAATAAAACGTTTCTTCAATGAAGGAGAAATAGAACAATGTGTATTCGGAGAAAATAGAGTGGCACTTCACAAAGCTTAGTGTATTGACACAGGAGACCGGATATTGAAGTGCAGCTTCACAAGGCGCCAAGTTTAATTTTAGATAGATATAGGTTCAACAGGAAAAATTAAATCTTTTTGTTTTACTGGCAGATTAGGTGTTGTTGTTGTAATACACGCCTTACCGTTACCAGGCGTTTCTTAGAAGAACTTAATTCTCTCAAAAATGCGGCTGTTATGATTTCGATAAAAAAATCATGGTCATGTTTTGAATAATGTCTATCTTTTTATGAAAACAGCAAAAAAACTATTGAATTAAAAAAAAAAAATATTTTTTTTACTTGCTAGGGCAAATATTGGTTTCGTGTCAAAAAAAACTTGAGGTTTTAATCAAAAGCAACATTAGGATGATGGAAAAGTAAAAAAAAATGGGTTTCATTATGCTGCTCGTCGGTCTGTGCGTCTGTGCTTCCATCTGTTCCACCGCCCAAACCGCGTGGACGAATTTTCTTCAAATTTGGCACAGATGATTTTTACGTAATTCTGAAAGTTTTTTTTTTTGAATATCTCATCTAGAACTAATTATTCTGTTATTCTGTTGTCAATTCCCATATCACAAGTATGAGCTGTCAAAAAAAACTTTTATGCGTTTTAATTTTGGTATTCGACATGCCAAATCTGTTATGAAATGTCATAAGAAATCTGTTATGAACTGTCAAGAATTCAAACATGTCAAAAAATCTTTTACGAATCGCATTTTTGGTATTCAACATACCAAATTTTTGTAAGAAATCTGTTATGAATCGTAAAAGAATAAAAGTCAAATTTTTGTAGCTTTTATCTAAAAGATTATTTAAAAAGTGGAGGATGGATCATTTCTTGTTTATCGTCAACGAAATTTTATAAAAAGAAGACAAAAAATGTAAGAATTTATTTAGAAAAGTTAAAATTTCAAGGGACCTGACAAACTGCTCGCTTCCATTCCATAGTATACGAATACAAAACTACATACATATGAATGAAAATACCAAGATTTGTATAATATGCAAGGCTTCCTACTTTGTTATTAGGTAGCATGGGATTGCCATAATTCTCTGAAATAAGTAGGTACATATCTATATCTATGGTATGGATGGAGTAAAAGGTTTCTCGAACTTTGGGCATCCATATCATTCATTTGTTTTAATTTGTTTACAATCAGCTGTGACAACAGATTTTAGTTCTGTTTGCTTACTCCGTATAACAGATTTCATTTTCGAAGATTCATAACTGGATTTTATAAAAGATCGAAATTCTGAATACCAATTATAAAAAATCTTTTATGATTCATAACAGAAAATTCATAGCAGAATAACAGATTTGGCAGAATAGGCCCAAATACCTCCCATATAACGTTTTATCAATTATTTATCGAATCGATGAAAAACCGGATTTGTATGTCAAAAATTGTCGTATGTTATAAATTTGTCGTATGTGTAGCTTTCACATACGACAAACGTTTATCCAAGCGACTACGGTGTGTTTTTGAATAAAATAATAATATTAAAATCAGGAAACAACTTAAAAAACCATTTAAATTGTGTTTGATAAAAAATTTCGGGAAAACCGTTATTTGCACAGAATTTTTTTTACCAAACTGAAACATTTAAAAATTCTTGATTGAATGAAAGAAAAATCTTACAAATCGGACGTCGTTTGGCAAAGATTCTGTTAGTTAAAAGAAAATAGCGTCAAAATCAAAATTGCCATATAGATTTTTCGACTTCGAATTACATCAGCAACTCATGTTTTTAGTTTGCGGCGGCACCTCCTGTAGGACACCCTGTAGGTATGTTCGACTGAAATATTCCAGTTTGAAACTTTAAACGAAAGTAGTTGTCGTTTAAATCACACCAATACAATACGACATACATAATTTATACACACAAACTGACACTTGTGACAATTCACAATGTTTCTCGACAACTATTTTCTATGCGAGAGTTACAGCACGTCAGCACTGTATTTCACTAAACCTTCATTGACTGAACTATTACTGTAAACAAACATGTAACTAGTAATAGAATTCAAACAATACTCACTTCTTGATAAGGCCTCCATTTAAAAGCACTATAATATACTTTACTTCCATTACTTACATAAGATTAGATGTACCTAGTTGATCAATCTTAATTATCTTAATTGATAAAATACCTTTTTTTTATTCTTCATGAATAAATTATTACACAAATAAAAAGAACATTCACCTTTTGGCAAATAATGATAATACACTGAGCGGGTACGTTTTTTTTTTTTTGTTTCAATAGTAGGTTTGAGTATGTGTATCATTCATTGATGGAATAAACCGTTTTCAAGGCCATGAATAAATTAATTTTTGCTTTACTGCCAGTTAAATTATAAAATTTCCAATCGTACACCTGTTATTGATTTAATTTATTGAAAAATAGAGCAGGTATACCATCCGGAAAGGTTGTTAAAAGTAATAAACTTGATGTCATATAAAAGAACTAATTACTCAATTGTAGAGAACATTCAATCTTTACAGCTTCTAAGTAATAGAAGATAGAACTTAATACAAATACACAATGGAATTCAATGTTAGTACCATAAACAAATTATTAATAAGTTCAGTTTTAAACTCATAACGTTTCGGTTTCATCAGGTCATCATAATGTTTGCTCTTGTTGTTGTTACCAGTGCAGGATACGTACCACAATCTCTTATTGAAAAGCAGTTAAAGTATCCCGTTCGGGCAAAAGTAGTTGAAAACTACGATTCCCATCCTCAGTACTCATATTCGTATGGAGTTGAAGATGCAATTACTGGAGATTCAAAAAGTCAAACTGAGACTAGAGATGGCGATATTGTTCATGGAGAGTACTCATTGAACGATGCTGATGGGTACAGAAGGATCGTGAGGTATACTGCAGATTCCATCAACGGATTTAATGCTGTTGTCCAACGTATTCCTCTTGCGAGGTTCTTAAATAATGGTGTTACTCTTATAAATTCAAACTATGCACCCGAGTCTTATGTGACACAAACGTTAGTCAGTCATGAATATGATCCAATAACTCAGTACAACCAACAAATTTATTCGAATCAAAAATAATTATCTATGTATATTTATTAGTCAATAAATAATATGCAATAAATAAATAGTTAAATCCATAATACTGACATTTCTTACTTATTGACAAAGTATCGAATACTTAAAGGTACCAAACAACATTAGAGGTAAGGGCTAGTACTCAATTTGCGAATATCTTAGCTCACACATTACAAACATCAGAAAAAATTCTAGCTAATCAAAGAGCCCTTCCCAATTTTACTTTTTTGTTTATGGATGAATCTTTTGCTTGTGAGGTGTGGGGGGAGCGGGAGATGCTGCTTGGGATCACTATAGAATTTGGTGTAGTGTGAGGATGGGTGCATGAAAAGTTTTATCCGTCATAATTCTTTAAAAATACAAAAAAAAATACAAAAAATGGACACTCACCTAGGTCGAGTTGTCTTAACGTCCTGAGTCGGGCTATCTTGGCAGCAAAACACCTTTTTTTCTTATTTAACAAAAACATTTTGGATGGAGGAAATAACCAATTATATAATAAACAATATATGTACATTTATGTATTTAATTTAGGTTAGGTAGACAATTCTGTTCTGAACAGTTCTAGCATTACCAGTTTGTCCTGGTTCTAAAACTTAGCACCTGTCGTATCAGCAAACATCATGTAATCAATCTTATGGTTAAATACTAAATAAAAGTTATTATTATTATTACAGTAGGTACTCGAAACTATGTATACATGGAGTCAGATAAAAAACAAATAACAAATTATATAAAATTTAAATTGAAAAAAAAATCTCGAGAACCATGAAGATACAAAATATGTCGCTTAAACCTCCAGAGCCTTTTATCATAAATAATGAATTGGATATGGATACGTCTCAAAAATGGACTGATTGGATAGAGTTGTACGAAAACTATGCCACAGCTATTGAAATATCTAAAAAGGAAAAGACAATTCAAGCCGAAAATTTGCTATCTTCTCTTGTTTGAGATGCGCTAAAATTATTAAAGAATTTATGCAAATGCAATCGCCGAAGATAAAAAAGATCCTGTTGTTTTCCAGGAAATATAACAACAATCCGAAGAATGTTTCGAAGATTTTCTTCATAGAGGCCAAACACAAATTCAAAAATGCTCATACAATTCAAATTGTCCTGGGCATATGTATATCAAATCAAGATCTTAAACAAAAACTTTGGACTACTGATGAACTATAAATTAAAATAATGTGTCGAATATCTGAAAGAGCAACACAAAAATGTAGACTTTAGAGTGTGAGTCATCTAGAGTACATGTTATAAAGAACGAAGACTTTTATTGCAAACGATGTGATACATTTCATGGATTGTAAACCTGCCCCACTTTTAACAAAACCTGCAAAAGGATATTTCAAACAAATGTGCGGTTTAAAAGAATAATCGGAAATGGAACACGAAAAACCCCTTCACAAAAGTAAATAAAATAAACAACCCAAACGAATCTGATGAAACAACCGATAACGACAGCGATGATATACGATAAATTCGATAAAGTTAAAAATCAATATATTAAACCATAAGCAGAAATTGTCTGAGAAGGTAAGTGTTGGCAGTAAAAAATTAATTCTTAAATTAGATACATACATGCGCTTAGTCAAAAAAAGCAGCAGCAAAATTCAAAATAGTAAACAAATTAGCAACAAAACGTTTGATAGCCTGTAATACATAGGTGTGTTTTTTTGCACGCGATAAACAAAATGTTACAAAAAAACGCACATCACAAGCAATCGAAATAATTTAATTCACTTGGCAGCACTGACACTTCAGATTATAACAATTTCAATTTTGTCATTTAACATAACAAAAATGTTACCTAATGATTCCATCAATGTTATTGGGGACACCAAAATTATTTGTTAGACAAAAAATTACAAATTTGAAACAATATTATTTAAAGTAGTTTAAAAAAATCTCCAGTCGAAGGAAAATGTGTGAAAAACTTGATTTTAAAAAAGAGTTCATACTGTTGAAAATTTAAAAGAAAATAAAAATTTACCGTGTTGCATAGATTTTGGATATGACATTGATTATAGATTTCTTATCAGCAACCTTATGCTTCAATATTAAATTAACATTTTTATTATTCTAGTAGGTACTCAATACTACAAAACCCCAAGTGTAAAATGTTTCATAATAAAATTAAATATTCAAAAGGTCAGAAAATAGAACAAGCTGTTTTTTAATTGTCAATAGAAAAAAAGTTACACATACGCCACAGTGACCAATTAAGTTAAACTTAAAAAAAAAACGAAACAATGCAATCCCAGAAATACTTCGCATAGAGCTGAAAATTGGTACAGAGCATTGGGACATCAATAAAAATAAAATGTCAAAAGTCTCACCTTTTAAGATTATATGCAAAAAACCGATTGCTAGTAGAAAAAAAAAATAACAGCTAAAAACAATTAGAGTCCAAAAATTTTAACCAAGATGGTGTACATTTAACGGGGAACAAAGATAAGAGTCCATCGCTTTTTTTGAATAAAATATTATATTTCATGCTGTTTTACATTTCGAATACATTTTCTTTTTGTTTAATTTTTAGAAAATGTGCCTTTGATAAACACTGTTTACCAAAAATTGAAAATTGTTTACCCTGAGCCCAGTTTTTCAGACTTGAAAGCTAAAAATTGAAATTACCGAGAATCGAGAAAATGTCAGAGTCACATTTTGTCGATTCTCTGTAATTCATTATTCTTGTCCGTGTGTATATGTATATTAACCAAAAATTGCATTATTGATGCAGTTTTTTCAAGGTGGTGGCTAAACCCCAAATGGGTTTCTTTAAGAATTTTGGTATATGAGTAAAGAAATTACTTCTTACAATTTTCAGCAATAAAAATGGTGTTAAGTATTTTGTCGTAATCAGTTCGTTATTGAAGTTAAATGAGGAGTGATAAAAACCTTGAAAAATGCAACTCAAAAATTAATTGGCTGTTACTAAGTTCAAACATATTTCTTTATTGATATTTTTAAGTTGAGGTATAAGTTGGTTCAAATACAAGTTATTTTCAACAGAGAGGGTAGCACAATAGGTAAGACTCTCAGCTAGTAACTCAAGCAACGAAAGTTCGTATACCTACTGGTGGTAGCCACGATTTCTTTTATCCGATTTTTTGTATTCAAAGATATGTTTTTGATTTTAAAAATTTGCATGTTTGGACTCAAATTGTTGACGTTTTACTTTGATGTAAAGTGGTTTGACGTTGTTTTTTCTCACCGATGATCCGCCATTTTGTGGCAGCTATCTTGAATTATTGTTTGAAAGATTTTGTTATATCCCTGAAATTTAATCAAATAAGCTTAAAAATCTTTATTTTGATGACGTAAACAGCCTTCTTAAATTGTTTTGCCCTCCAAACTTAGTATGCCATTTAATTTCGTTGAAAAAGATACATTTTTAGAAAAAAAAAAATTACAATCGTTGGAACCATTTAAAAAAAAATATTTTTGTAAAAATATTCAATCCAAAATTGGTACGCCGTTTTCAAGAAAACATTGATTGACATCTAAAACAAAACAAAAAAAAAAAAGTTTCGAAAAATCAATCCTTCAAAAATAAATTTAAAAATTTTTTTTAAAAATCCAAAAAGTTTTTTTTTTTTGAAAATTTTGTTATAAGATAATTTGTAAATTGCTAAGAACCTGATGTGTAAACAATTTCAACGAAATCCATTCAGTCGCTTACGAGAAAATCAGAAAAATGGAAAATGGGTCTATGGGCGGTACCGTTATTAGCCAATGAATTTTTACTTGCTCTATAGGACAATTTTATTGGTTTCGTGTCAAAAAACATTTGAGGTTTTAATCAAAACCAAGATTACAATGATGGAGAATCCCAATAAAAAGGTTTTCGTCATGCCGTCCGTCGGTCTGTGCATCTGTTCGCCTGCGCGTCTGTGCGTCTATGCATCTGTACGTCTGTCCATCCGTCTGTACACATCTCAATTGCCCCAACGCGTGGACGGAATTATGAAAGTGAGTTTAAATTAAAATAAAGGCGCTAATAAAAATGCTGTGACTCCAAATGCATTGGATAAACAAGAAACACATCTCGACCTGTGACGCCAGTGGTCTAAAGTGGTGGAGTGCGTAGTGTACACGACTTCTAAGACTGATCTAAGATCTGATAGCGTGGGTTCGATTCCCATGGTGTGCATAGAAAGTTTTTCATAATAAAATTGGATTAAAGCTCAGCACCACAAAAAGGAGACTGATGAGTGCATAAGTGGCAAAAGCACGAAATAGCTATATCTCCAGGCAAACAAGAGTGGTAGCGCCTTTAAGTTGTTGTTGTTGTTCAAACATTCAATGAAATTGACGGAATAAAGAATGGTCAAGTCTAATAAGCTGACATTCTAGTACGAATAGTACAATAATAACAATAATAAATTAAAGTTATTTTTTTTAAATGATACAAAATAGTGATTATTTGCTTGGTGTTTTATAGTCAGTGCCAACAAAAACTTATGAATTTTGTTGAACGGGAATTTGATATCAACTCATTTTCAATGTTAAAATCTTAATCAATAGTTGTTAACTCTATAAATATTTATCACGCTTTTTCGAAAACCGTTTAATATTTGCGCTCTCTCACAGCTCTATCAAATTTCATTGCAATCGGAGTGAGACGTCTTATCTTTTCTGTACCGACAATTTTAGTTGGACATATCTTATTAACCTTTGTTAATAAGATACACAAAATATTATAATTAAAATTAAAATCATATCACATCATTTATTATCCAGAACAACTGATGCAAAAGACCAACGTCAAGGTCATTCTTGAACCTTATCTTCAGAACCCACATAAAGTACGATATTAACAGTGTGTTTTTTTTTAATTTTTATCGAAATAAAATATCCAATCAAAGCAATATAAAAAAAAACCAGAGCGATTTGCATTGTGGACAACTTCTTTTTTTGTGGATGCTTTCTCCTTTGCGTACGATTCTTTGTGTGAGTATTACGATTGCCGATTTTATTATCGTCTGGTGTACCGGCTGGGAGCCGGTTATTCAATATACTTCGAAGGGTTCGTATTATTATTTTTTTTTCGTATTAAGTTCAAGAACAAGTGCTTAGTTATAAAAGGCTTACAGAGTTAACATATCTTCACTCAATCCTGTACCTTTGAACCAACAAAATCATCAAACAACAAAAAATGGTCTTCAAGGTAGGTTTAAAGGAAATTTACAAAAGAATTCAATCAATAGAATATTTATTTAAAATGTTTCTTTATTTCAGTTCCTTATTCCTTTTGCATTAATTGCTGTTGCCAGTGCTGGACTTGTTTCCCAACCAATTTTGGCAAAGGCCGAGGATGCGAATGACCCACACCCACAATATCAATTCTCCTATTCCGTCAATGATGCTCTAACTGGTGATGTTAAGAGCCAATTCGAAAGCCGTGATGGAGATGTTGTTCAAGGAGAATACTCATTAAATGACGCTGATGGTTACAAAAGAACCGTTCAATATTCTTCTGATGCCATTCATGGTTTCAATGCTATTGTAAACCGTGAACCACTTGGTCAGATTTTGAAGACTGCTGCGGCTCCAGTCGCTTACGCTGCACCAACTTTGGTCAAATCTGCACCTTTAACATATTCTGCTGCTCCAACATTGGTTCGTTCAGGACCTTTGACTTATGCCAGTTATAATGCTCCAGCGTACACTCAACTTGGTGCTGCCACTCCAACTTTAATTAGATCTTCTCCAATTCCTTATGCAAATGGGCCCGCTGCTTATACCACTCAGGGCCTTGTACGATCATCTCCAATTGCTTATGCCTCTGGACCTGCATACGCAAGCGTGCCAGCTTTCGCTTACCACCATTAAGGTTTAGTTTATGTTGTTGAATTTGTTTCTAGACCAAAATATATTTACTTAATAAAAATTAAATAGTATACGAAATAATATTGATATTTTATTATTATTGTGGCGCCAATTGCTCCCCAGTATCGGTATCGCAAACAACATTTGTATCAATTTTGCTACCTAAGTCGACGGAATCCAGAGATCAAATTCATCAAAAATTAGATTTTTTTTTCTGATTTTTCCATTCCGTCTGGCATTGAAGCTGTTGGACAGATGGCTCTCCGTCTGAAACCCTGTATAACCAACCCACATCCATTTAGATGTTGATTACTAACCGTTATAACTCTATTGCACATTTTAATATTTTAAACCAGTACCAATAATTTTTTGAAAAAAGAATGAATTATTAGCAAGATATGAATGGTAGTAATAATTAGGAAAAATTGTATAAGAAAGGGGAAACAAAATTGCCCACCAACAGATTGGGGAAAAGGGGGTGGGTGGGCAAAAAAGTGGGATGGGTGTCGAAAATCGTGTTTTTTTACAATTTCTATCTAAAGTAGACCTCGTAGCGAAAAAAGTTTAATGTAAGAGTTGTAGGTGGTAAAAAGATATACACCTTTTGGTCAGATAATTTTTCTATGCTACCTCAAAAATCTGGTGAAAAATACGAATATTTTTTTGATTTTTGTTTTTATCTTTTTCAAAAATAGACTCTTATGAAACTTCGTTTTTACGTGTGTATGTTGTTATAATTTTTACTCATACAATTTTTTTTTCGGCAAAATATTAATTTTTGTGTTTTGGACAAAAAAATAACTTAATTTACAATCAAAAAAGTTGACGAAATTTTTTTTTGTTTTTTGAAAATGCTGAGGTGGATTCTTTTTGGTAAAATTCTCTTTTTTTAAGAAAAGGAATATTGCCAAAAATCGAAAAATAAACAAAAAAATACAGTTAAAGGTCAATTTTTCCGTAATTAACAGTAATATCAGCCAGCGAGGAGTGGTCATAGAAACCAAATTAAATTTTTACAAAAGATTTTGAGTCTCTTAACTCGAATTTGTTATCAGAATTGCTTTATCATGCAAAGTTTATGGGATACCGAATTTTAAACTTCCCAGAGGTATCATTTTTCAAAACAAGACCAAATTATTGTAAAAATTTTCAATGCCCTGAAAACTAGTCTGAATTTGTTTCAAGTGCAATCAATTATTTAAGCTTCAAATATATTTCAAAAAAACATGTTCTTGTTTCTGGCAATAAAATCTTTCTTCCATTAAAAACATCACAAAAACCAAAAACATTGTTATTGGGAAGTTCGAAATTTATTATTTCAAAAGCTTTGAATGGTAGAGCCAGAGAGTCAGAAATCTTTTACAAAAGTTTAATTTTGTTTCGTTTACAACTCTTTGCTGGCTGATATTACTTTTTAACTTTTTTTTTTTATTTTTGAAAATGTTTTCTACAATAACTGTGTTGTTTTGTTCGTCAATCTTTAAAAAGAGGATTTAACCAAAAAGAACCCATCTCAAAACTTTCGAATAATAAAT
Organism: Meliscaeva auricollis; assembly: GCA_948107695.1. NCBI lineage: Eukaryota > Metazoa > Arthropoda > Insecta > Diptera > Syrphidae > Meliscaeva > Meliscaeva auricollis. The sequence goes on along the minus strand of OX403616.1, from coordinate 29,322,296 downwards.
TCTTCAAAACACACAAATATTAATGTTTTACTGAAAACAATATGAATGAGTAAAAAGTATAGCAATGTATGTTAAAACCAAGTTCCATCAGATTTTGATATTTTGAAAAAGATAAGAATAAAAATTGAGGTTATATAGAAAAATTATCTAACCAAAAGTTGTAGATCATTTTACCACCTAGAACTCTTGTATTGAACTTTTTTTGCTACAAGGTCTACTTTAGATAGAAAAGCCAAGATGTTCAACACCCACCCACCAAAAGTTTAATTTTTTGTATTTATTGATTTTTCGACAACGTGTTTTTTCTGAAATTTTAGATTTGGATGCCCATTAATATTTTCTTGAAAGTGACATACCAACTTTATTCTTAAAACGGACTTTAGTATTCTTATACATACATATATATAAAAATGTATACAAACTTAATTATTTTAAAACGACTAACGATTTTTAAAATTTTGTTTTCTAAAAATTTATATTTTTCATTGAAAACGAGTGTCATTCTCTATATTTGGAGCTCCAAACAATTTAAGTTATTTTAGTTATGAATTTTATTTTTTTTTGTTTTTAATATTGACATTCTATGTATAGTTAATAAGTAATTTTAAACTTTTTAGTAACATAGGTACATATTATGTAGTTAAATGTAATAAATGGTTCAGGAAACATAAAAAGTGCATTTTGTTTTATGTTTTTATCTGTAATATATACATCATTTACAGCAGTGGGGTATACAGCGACGAGGGAGCAACTTCTTTAATTAATAAATATGCCATTCTATATCTATATTTGTTGAGAACGGTAAATTTTTAGAAATAAATTTGAAAATCGCACTCACGATTTTCAAATTTATTTCTACAAATTTACCGATTCTTAAACAAAAAACAATTTTCTATATAAAAATTCTCAAACCATGTTTAAAAAAAATTGATATGTCATATTGAAGAAAATATTAATGGACATCTAAAACCAAAATTTAAAAACAAAAAATCAATTACTCGTTTTCGAAAAATCGATTTTTGAAAAAAAAATTTAAACTTTTTTTAAATAACCCAAAAAACTTTTTTTTGCAATTTTTGTAATAAGATAATTTGGAACTTGCTATTAACCCTTTGTCATCGAAATCCGTTTAGTAGGTGACAAGAAAATCTTATTAAAGAAAAACTGTTCTATGGGAGATACCGTTATTTACAGATGAAATAATTTTTATTTCAAAAGAAACATTAAAAAACGTTCGTGTGTTAAAACTAAAAAATTAAACCGTGATACATGTAGTTAGTATTTCAATACAGAATGGACTGCAGCCACAATAATATAGTTTTGGAAAATCTAAAAAAAAAATGATTTTACAAAAAAAAAACTTGATTTTTTAGAATCATTTTAAGAAAATGTTTTCATTATTCCGATTTATCTATCCATACAAATATTTTATTTGCTTTTTTTTTTATTATTTGTGCATTTTCTTCTTAATCCAAAATTATAACATTGGAAAAATAAGACAAAAACAAAAAAAAAAAGTTTCTCATCAATCTGTTCGCTTTTGAAGACTTAGTTCTTTTTTTAAATATAATTTATTATTCAACACCGGATTTCAATGCAATTATGTTTCCTCAAGTTATTTATTGCCATCAAGCTGAGAATAAAGTCAAGGTCGTCCGCACCGAATGACCCAAATTCTGAGAAAAGGGATACTTTCAGAGAATTATAAAACAAAAAAAAAAAAAAGCGTCCTTGTCCAGAAATGTTGTTGCTTGTGTCTTTAGTATCCCAGACGTACCTTTCACTTCTATCCATGAACTACACATATTGTGGTTGCAGAAAAGCACATGTTAGCAAGATGCATCAATTTTATTCGTTGTTCTCTTTGAATGCACTTCGTCAACAAGTTTTTCATTGTTTTCAGACAGTCTTGCCTCTCTGAAAACAAACAATCCAGTTTGATACAATTTCTTAGCTGCCCATTCCCAATGGTCAATGCATTTTTTGGGTTTTTGTATAAAAGTAACTTACTGCATCCGTATCAGCATCATTCCCATTTTCTTCGTTGCACAATTCATATCAACCAATCAATTCTTTAAAAAAATGGCATTCAAGGTAAGACATTTCGCAGAGGCCTTTATTTTCATGTTAACTTTAACTCTTGTGGTTTTCAGTTTATTTTTGTATTCGCACTTGTTGCTGTGGCCAGTGCAGGACTACTCCCAGCTGCTCAGGTGTATCATGCTGGCCCAGCATTGGCTGTGGCTCATCCGGTGTTGACCAAAGATGCCGAACAGTACGACCCTCATCCACAATATAAGTTCTCCTACGATGTGAATGACAGTCTCACTGGCGATGTTAAGAGCCAAGTCGAAGCCCGCGATGGTGATATTGTTCAAGGTGAATACTCTTTGAATGATGCTGATGGCTACAAGAGGACCGTTCAATATACTTCTGATCCAGTTCATGGATTCAATGCTATTGTTAATCGGGAACCATTGGGTGTTGCTGTGAAGGCAGTTGCCGCTCCAGTTGCTTATGCTGCTGGTCCAGCTTTGATCAAATCCGCACCAATAGCGTACGCAGCTACACCGGCTTTGGCATACCATCACTAAATTTAAACACGAGATCAAGAACTGAACCAAATAGATATGCTACAATGTTGTTTTCTAATAAATTAAGGACAAAAAATAAAAAAAATACTAAAAGAAGATAGGTATTTTCAATTGCATGTCAATTTCACTTCAAAAATTTCGCAGACAACCAAAAAAACAACCAGTCGTTTTGTTGTTTATTTAAACAGACTAGGAAAGATAGTGTCTGAGGAAAAAAAAAATTAGTTCATGAAGTTTTTTTATTGTTATCGACGCAGAATGTCAATATCTATAGCTTGGCCAAAGTTGCAACAAATCCCCCCATTGGCTTAATTTTAAACTGCATTAAAAGAAGGGGAGTAGTCCTTTAAAAAAGTTATTACCATTTTTATGCAATGATGAACTAATTTTCGGTGCTGTTCGGTAGCTCGAATTAATAATTTAAAAAAAAGAATTTTAGTTTTAATTTTAATAGAAGAAAAGTAATTAGAATTCGAACTTAACCCGATGCGGTATGCTGCAAAAGTGAGCGATATTAGAGTAACAATTCAATTTGACAAATTAGGTAGTTGAAACACATTGGAATCAAATTAATAGGTGTTGCCTACGAATGTAAGTTTCGAATAATAATTGTAATAGATTTGAAAAAGTGCAACAAGTAAAATATTAGCTCAAGGCTTTTTTTAAATAATGATTCATTAATAAGCAAAAGAGTCCATTCAAATAATTTGGATGAAAGGGTTTTTTAGTGGTAAAGAACTTTGTGCAAAAAGTGCTAAAACACCCTGTAAAAATAATTTTAGATTGATACAAAGTTCTTAAAATAATCCGATATTCATCAGATTCAAAATTACAAAAGATCACATGCGTATCATGATGAGTGAAAAGATTTTTTTTCCTCATGTTCGATTTTGTTTCGAGTCATAGCTATATCTTGGGAAATTTCGTCAACCAAATGTCAATTTGCGTACAGCGTACAGATAAAATGCACTACTGGGTCGCACGTACTTGCTATTAAGGTAAACGTTGCTATGTTAAATTTCCTTATATTGCAAACCTTTCAGCCGCTTACGATAAAATCAGGAAAAATAAAATCGGTTACATGGCAGTTATCGTACAATCGATATGTTTTTATTTCAAAAGTGCGACCTGACCTGTGGTAGTACGCACAAATCTTTTAATCAAAATCATTAGAGTACTATCTAAAAAAAATGAATTTTGCCATTTTCGTCATATGACAGTTACCGTTATGTTGGTTCTAGGAAAACTTCAATTTCCCACTCAAAACCCTTAACTATCAAGTTTGAAGAAAATCGCTTTAGCGGTTTAAGCTGTAGCTATCTATCTAAATTTATTTAAAACGCGTCAAGGCAAGACTTGTAGATCATAAAATTACATAACTTTTTTGTATGCAAACTTTTTTTTATAAGTTTAACAGGTACCAAGATACAGTACGGAATTATACTCTAAAAATTGTTAAACATGATTTTGTTTAGTGCAAATAGGACAGAATATTAAGCAGGCTGAAAATTGTTGGAAACTGTACACAACAATCTGAAAGGTGTCCACATTCGCAGCTTGGGGTATTACTGTCATCTAAAAAAAAAAAAACCCGCAGCCATTTTGGATATTTGTGACTTGGCTATATTTTTGGACACAATTATCTCAGAGAGGTCATACTATGCTTATGCAAGCTTTGTTGTGTACTGAATCGAGTGAGACCATCATAGCCTCTAAGCTAGTTATAATGACCCTTTTTATGCATAGCTTGTTTATAGTGCAACAGATACATTTTTACTGAAGTTCTGAGTTAACAAACATATACAAAAAAAAAAAAAAAAAATAAAAAAACATAGACGAATTGATAGCGTCCTCCTTTTTTGAAGTCGGTTAAAAATAAAATATAATTCCTTGACTTAAAAAAAATAAAGGAAGAGTCAATGTAATTTCAACCTTCTTTGATTTAGTTTTTTTTTCAAATTTTAATATAAACAAAAATGGCATATTCACAAGAAACTAATGTAATTGGCTACATATTATTTTTATAAGAAAATATTTCTTTAAAAGAATAATCACTATTGAATCCAGCGTTGTGTAAGTTGACGGAGCAGGTGATCTCCTCCAATAGTATCAAGGCCTCGCTGAACTATATTAAAGAAACAATTAAATGTATTTAAAAATAAACTTTGAATACATAATTAATAATTTAAATAAAACAAACTATATTTTTAATACAATTATGTGATTATTTTAGTACACATAATATCTTGTACACATCGAACTGCATTAAGATAAAAAAATATTTGTTATCAAATTTTTAATTGTATTAAAAAATAAAATATTAAAATTTGTAAATTTTGTTAAAAAAAGAGCTAGAAAATCAATTCTTACATATGTAGTACATCTTATTGTAAATCAATGAACTTTTAAACCCTCCATATCACTCCCGTACGAGTAGGTACTGTCTTTTTTAGTTGTTGTTTTTGGAACTTCCTTCACAGCTTGAAAAAAATCCTAGGTACTCTGTAAAATTTTAACTTACAAAATTATGACTATAAAAAATGAATGTTTAAAGCTAGTATCACACAATTTGTGTATACACACAAATTTGTGTGTATTTTTGCAATTAAAATACTCAATAGCATCTGAATCACAATTCGGATGACAGAAATTGACAAACAAATTGTGTTTAATTGTCATTTGTGGTTCAAATTATTCTGTGGATTTTGTGGATTATGATAAAAATACACAAATTTATATACAGTGAACAATTTAGGTATAACATACAAAAAAAAATTGATTTAAAATTCGAAATTTGTAAAGTCACATTTATATGGGTTGATGACTTGTCATTCAATGAAGCTTGAAATAGCTACTCTACCAATTTATACTGCTACAACTGTTAAAATTTTTTGATAACATGTTAATGTTTTTATTAATTTAATCTAAAAACAACACATTTATCGCAGCAAATATTTGTCAAATGGGGGCTTTTTATCATCAAAGCATACAAACAACTGCATAATGTACCATATTGCTATTAACAATAATATGATGGTTAATCCATTAATTTACATGTTGAGAATGTACTAAGCAAAAGTCCCTTAGATAGAAAGTTAGATAGCTTTTGCTTTGAATTTGTTGTTTTAGAAAAATAAAACGGAATTATTGATTTTCATGTGGCCTTAAACGTCGTAGAGTTTGTCGTTAAACCTTCTCCTCCACTCTCCAACGATTCACAGTGGCCCGAACCTCAATTAATGAAAGTTTCATTTCGACAATGTCCTTGCTCCATTCTACAGGACATTTGTGATTAAAGTAATATATAGGGTCTCTGTAGCTCCTTGATATAGGATTTGACTGCCTGTTGAACCAGATTAAATAGCTCAAAAGCGATTCCTTGTTTGATTTTTGTACTGATGTTTTTGTGCGATAAAAAAGTAGACCCCAGGTACACAAAATCGCTGACTTATTCGGAATTATAACAACCAGTTTTCTCGACGACATCATGTACTTTGTTATCGTCTCATTAAAAGTTAAACCCATCTTAAACTCTTCATCATCATCATCGGCTCGATAACCGGGGTCCGGTCCTGGCCTCTTTCAACAAGTCCCTCCACCTATGCCGGTCTCGAGCCGACGACGCCATCCAGTTGCGCACCCCAAGGCTTCGGGTGTCCTAGTCTACGCCATCTCTTCAGCGCAAGCATGGTCTACCACGCTGCCTTCTACCATAGAATGTACCACAAAAGACTTTCTGAGCAGGTTCCTCTTCGCTCATACGAGCTAGGTGCCCTGCCCACCGGAGTCCACCGAGCTTAATTTTTGTCACTATGTCTGCTTCAAGGTAGATTGCGTACAACTCATGATTCTACCGTCTCCGGAATCGTCCTTCCTCACATATGTGGCCAGCAATTCTCCGTAAGACTTTTCTCTCGAACGCGGCTAAGGCCGCGGCCACGCAGTAAGCGGCTGAGCGGCTAAGCGGCTGAGCGGCCTTAGGCCGCGGCCACGCAGTAAGCGGCTGAGCGGCAGAGCGGAAAAAAATATAAAACATATGAAATCACATAGAAGCGGCCACGCAATGAGCGAGCGGCGAAACAAAATTCTGAGCGGCTAAGCGGCGCCACTCAGCAACCAAACCTGTTTTAATTTTTAGTAATTTTCTGAGCGGCAAGAAGTAAGGATGGCGAAAGTAAACATTGAATTATTAATTTCGTGTGTGCAATCTCAACCTGATTTATGGCAAGATAGAAATTTTAAAAATAAAAATATTACTCAAAAACTATGGAATGAAGTTGGTGAAATTTGTGGTTTAAGTGGTAAGTTTTTATTTAAAGTTTATGTGATACATAGTTTAGTGCATAGCAAGGAAATTTTCGTAGATTCAAAATAAATGATTGAATTCTCCGAACTCCGATCTTAATTGGTTAATCGGATGAACACCAAATCGTCTCCTTTTTTGTATACGTTTAAGTAATTTGTACACATACAAACGATTTTCCGACAGTAAAATACGGCGAACTGTTCTTGACAACGGCATTTTAAATACTAATCGCTCAAAAGCAGTCGCTCAGTGCCTGGCCATACGTCGCTTAGAGCTGCCGCTCAGACGCTTGCCGCTCAGCCGCTTAGCCGCTCAGCCGCTTACTGCGTGGCCGCGGCCTAAGAAGTCACTGTGCCTTTTGCTAAGCACCCAAGTCTTGGATCCATACATGAGTACTGGCAGGACCATGGTCTTGTACAGCAGCAGTTTTGAAGTTATGGTTAGATTTCTGGATTTGAATAGCTTTGACAGACTGTAGTAGTCTGTCCGTTTCAAAAATTAAACGTGTTACCATTACGGCTCGCCATGTTCAACCGATGATTTTCACACCGGAATAACTAATCTCGTATGAAGGCCCAATGTCATCCTCATCAGCATAAGCAAGAATAGTTGAACGGACTTGTGAAAAATTGGGCCAAAACAGGTGGGACATAACTGCATAGTTGAATATTGAGTTATGTCCCATGGACTTATGTTGTCCCTGCGCTCAAAACGTATATTATTTTGTTTGCCTTCGGCTAGTTGAATCACTTAAGGTCTTGAAATTAAAGGTTGGAAATAGCTTAAAATAATTTCAGATCACATTATTTCTAATCTTATGTAGGAAATAACTTCAACAGAAAAAAATTATTTTACACTAGAGGTGAAGTTATTTCCCATGTGAAGGTAGTGCCCGTGAAGTAAGTTCCCTGCACCCGTACGATTGCTTTAATTGTGATTTAAAAAAGGTTGCATCACCCTGTCTTAATCCTTTATTGACATCAAAAGGGATTGTGGATATTGAGAGTGACTTGGACGGAACGGCAAGATTGATCCGTTATCATCCTGAACAAGCTCACACGGCAGGGTTGTCAAGATAATGACAACATGGGCACACTATGCTGTGTTTTTGTTCATTGGGCATACTTTCTTCCGACTAAATTCTAAAAATGAGTTGGTCCATGTTCCTGACCAACCAAAAATATTGTCTTTCGCTGCCTTAAAAAGTTCGGCTGACAGCAGTCTTATGAGACTTAACTTCGAAGACAGCTGGCTATTCTTACTTCCTGTAGGTCGGGAACTCGGAAGGATAGATATTTTGACCATCATCGGCTAAATTGAATGGGGTTTTCAGCCATTTAGCAGTTTGAAAAGTGTTTTTTCAAGATCCTGGTTTTCTTGTGGTGCCCAGAATATTGCAGGAGGCACTTCTATAATGGCAAATATCAATCAATACTTGGTGCTGCTCGTATATTAGAGATTATAGCAAATATTAAGCTTGGTTAAAATTAAGTTAATCTATAGATTATAGAAGACCAAGTTCCCTTGTGACTATTGGAGTGTGGAAAAGGAATCCTTCCTACAATTATATGCCAGTAATGATATATAGGGAAATAGCTAAAAATTATTTAAAATTTCCCGAAAAGCGTGCCTGTTCATAATATTTCCGTTATTTCTGTTGAAAAAAAACTAAAAATGCAGTATCGTTACAACTATTCAACTTGATATACACCAAGTTTAATCGAAAGAATCGTTTTCGAGAAAAATCTAATAAATAACATAAAAGTAACATGTACCGCACTTCAAGCAAATCTATCAAACCGTTCAGGCTGTGGCACTGTGTACAGATGGACGCACAGACCGACGAAAGACGGCTTGACGAAAACCATTTATTTGAACACTTCATCATGGTAATCTTTGTTTTGATTAAAACCTCTAATTTTTTTGAAACGAACCCAATACTTGCCTGTAGGTAGAGCAATTGAAAATGATAGGTAATCTCAAGGCTATTTTTTTTTTAACAAGCTTACGCATGCGGTAGTCAAAGTACAAAAACAAAACAGACCCAAATTTCATTCCGATCACTTACTACACAGTTCACTTCAAAGTTCACATCTGAACACTCAAAGCTTACGTCAGAGATTAGTTATGCTTATGAATATGACTCACTGTGTTTTATTTAAATCTTTATCAAAATATATTTTGAACATACTACGAGTACCTACTACGAGTATACCTCTCAGTTAGCATCTGATTTTTTTGCTTTGAGTGAACAATAGTAAAATTTGCCTTTTTTAAAATGTATATAATAAACTATATTTGGGAAATCATAAACCAAAAAAAATATTAAATAACAACAACTTATGCGATTAGAATTGTTTATACTGATTAAATAAATAATAAATAGAATCAAATACCCATCATTTCTTTCACAGACAAATATTTTACTGTAATTTTAATTAAATTTATTTACGAACAATCTTTGCACATACATTTAACTGTTGGATTCATTGGAACATCAACATCACACTCGAATGCATCTTGAAATTCCAACGAATTCATAAAACTCCTATTAATCAATGTTGCGTACTTATCGTCGTCTCTGCCACAATGCAATTGTGCCACCGAATAAAATAACACCCGACTGGAGTTTAAATTGAAATGTTCCAATACATAGTCTTCGGCAAAAGAGAACATCTCACCCTCCAGCCAAAAGAGGTAATCATAAAATGATTCATAAAATGCTCGATTAAACTTCAACAAGTTCTCCATTTGGTTGGTCGTTAAATTGCCAAAGATCGAGTATTCCTCCGAGTACAAAGACGATTGTCGGTCCAAGCAATCAATTGCTGTGTACAAATCATCGGTAGAGGAAAGGAGTCCCGAATTGTACCACATATCGAATCCTTCGGAAGCGAAATAATGAAACAAAGGTTGTTCGCCAGTTAAGATGACAAAATTGAGGAATTTACGAACCAAATTCGCTGGGTGATTAGGGTCTTCTTTGTCGACGTAGTTATCTTCTTCAAGGGATAATCGAAGCTGTTGTCTCTTCATGTTGAAATAATTCAAAAAGAATGCATCTCTTTCCATATGCAATTCAGAATAATCAGATTTCAGAGTTTCTGGGGAAAGATTATTGTTGCCATAGCTCTTAATTACTCGCTCGAGATTCAAGTCTTTGCGACGATGCTTCTTGTCTAAAAATGATTCCCAATCTTCAGCATACATTAGGTCCTTGCGGCGCTTTTGAAAGCGTGTCGTATGGTAAAGAAAACTGGCTAAAGCCACATCTTTTCTTATTTTTGATTCAAATACATTCCAATTCCAATACTCCGAGAGAAGAAGTTGATCGAATTCTTCCGTCAGTTGAAAGCAGTCAGTATAGTCAAGAGATTCGAGCATTTTCCATATGATAAAGTTGAAAACAATCCTAGGTTCAGTTTCACGGGTAACTTTAAGGATTTCTTCGAGACGCTCATTGCGAATCTGAATTTTTCGTGCACCATCAACTTCTTCAGAAGAAATGTTAAGTGTCTTGAAGAAACCGTCAAAAAATTCTGTTGTTTCTTTTCCGCTTCCAGGTTCGTCAGGTTTCTCAGAAGACCTTGGTAAATCTCCAACTAGTTCCTGACAAAAAGTCCACAATTCAGATGATATGATGTCAGCTATTTGATTATTAACCACGCTAGTTGCTGGACTCATAATCAAAACTTTAATGTCATCCTGTTCTGCAGGACATCGAATATCAGCAGGACTGACAAAAATAGTGTTTTTAGCAAAGAAAATGTCAAAAAATACAGGAACTCCGCTTGCTGCCAATTGTGCTGTCAAATTCGGCCATGTTGTTACAATAGCTGATTCTTCCCACTGATGGTGTAAGAATGGCCATTTTGCAAACTCCTGCAAAAAATCAATATTCTTCCATTGCGAAGAGTCCCAGTTCTTCTGCTTGCATGATTCATAGAGTCCGTTCAAAAGAATACCTCCGGTTGTGGAAAAGTTAGCTCTATTATTCTCGAAGAACTTCACAGAACCTTCCTTGTTATACATAAAGGGAGCAATAGGTGCTACCGTTGTGTCGTAATAACCACAGGCGTGTTGAAAAAAGTCCTCACATGGATCAAAAAATTCGTCAACTAACTCTGTCATTACCTTAAGATGCTCCTGATATGATTGTGAGAAACGCATCGATTTTGCAGCTCCAATAACCATTAGAATTTGAATCGCGATTTTCTCAAACATCTCGAGCGTAATATAACAAATACGTCGCGAGAATAAAAGTAGAGTACTACTATTTGTTTGCTTAAATTGCAAAACATCTCGAAACTGGAATCTGAAAAATTTTGGAGCACGCAAAAATGCATTATCAGAGTTCTTCTAACCTAGATTGAGTATCGTGAACTTGAATAAAAGATTAGAATATGACAGAGATGGGAGCGTTAGAGTATGATAACAACAAATGAGTGATTGAATGTGTTTTTATTTATTTTTAATCAGATTTTTATTATTTTTATTTTTGTAGGTGAGCATTTCAAAATTTTTGTGAGATAATGATGTTGTAGTAGTTTGTTCTGCATTCTATCAAATATTAATTTATATAGCTCTCAATTGTTATAAATATTGTTATTAGTATTGTAAATGCAAAAAAATTATAACAACAATTATAGTATAGCTGTCAGAAATATTCAACTAAAATAGTAATTATATATTTTTACACTGACAATTGTTAATGTATTATTTCTTGTATAATTATAGCTGTACAAGAATTGTGTACAATTAAGATTATATTTTTTTTAACAATTACAACTTCAAATTGTACAACTAAAATTTTTATTGTAAATTTATTTATAAATTCATTTGTAATTGTAGTTTTGTAATTGTATTTTTAACTTTTTGGTTTACAAATACTTGAAAAAAAAATCAAATATCCCTTTTAATTGCGATATACATAGGTACTATATATCAAGTTATGCATTCGTACAAAAAAAAAAATAAAATGCACGACTGGATCGCACGAACTTGCTCATGTAGTGCAAAGCTATTTTAGGTATTAACTTACCTTGAGAATCTTAGCTTTTGGTCCTCTGATGTGTGTAGGTATTGAGAGATATGCACAAATAAGCAAAAATAAATATTTTTTTAAAACGGGAACACTTTCTGGATTTTTTTTCCATGTTCGGTCAATGATTTGTGTTTTTTCAAAATTTTATTTTTAGATGTTGTAAAATGTTAGCCATCTTCAATATGGCATACCAATTTTTACTTGCGATATGGGTACCATATATCAAGTTATGCATTCGTACAAAAAAAAAATAAAATGCACTACCACAGTGCATGTGGCGTTTTTTGGAGAATATCAACAGACTTTTTTTTGAATTTTTTTTTTGGACCCCAAATAACGGTACCTGTCATATACCGGTTTTATAAAAACTCATTTTTCTCAAAAACGGTGCCTACGATTTTGATTCAAAAAAATCATGTTCATTTTTTTGAAAAGGTCTATCTTTAAATGAGAACCATTTCTTTCAAAAACTGTTATTAACGGTACCTGCCATAGAACCGTTTTTTTTTTAATTGTGATTTTCTCCTTCATGACTCAATCAATTTGAACAATTTTTTTTACATGGATGCTTTTAGGTATGCCATCCGATAGATATGCGATCGCAGAGTGCAGAAATGTATTTTTTACCAAATTTGGCCGAGTAGTTTTGTTTTTATGGCATTTTGAATTTTGCAGAGTTTGATAGGTCTAGCTCTAAGGATTACGGAGATATGAGCATTTTAAGATAAACATAAATGATATTTTTTTAAAATGTGTTTATGGGTTAAATTGGTATGCCATCCGATAGATATGCGCTCGCAGAGTGCAGAAATGTATTTTTTACCAAATTTGGCCGAGTAGTTTAGTTTTTATGGCATTTTGAATTTTGCAGAGTTTGATAGGTCTAGCTCTAAGGATAATGGAGATATGAGCATTTTAAGATAAACATAAATGATATTTTTTTAAAATGTGTTTATGGGTTAAATTGGTATGCCATCCGATAGATATGCGCTCGCAGAGTGCAGAAATGTATTTTTTACCAAATTTGGCCGAGTAGTTTTGTTTTTATGGCATTTTGAATTTTGCAGAATTTGATAGGTCTAGCTCTAAGGATTACGGAGATATGAGCATTTTAAGATAAACATAAATGATATTTTTTTAAAATGTGTTTATGGGTTAAATTGGTATGCCATCCGATAGATATGCGCTCGCAGAGTGCAGAAATGTATTTTTTACCAAATTTGGCCGAGTAGTTTAGTTTTTATGGCATTTTGAATTTTGCAGAGTTTGATAGGTCTAGCTCTAAGGATAACGGAGATATGAGCATTTAAAGATAAACATAAATGATATTTTTTTTAAATGTGTTTATGGGTTAAATTGGTATGCCATCCGATAGATATGCGCTCGCAGAGTGCAGAAATGTATTTTTTACCAAATTTGGCCGAGTAGTTTTGTTTTTATGGCATTTTGAATTTTGCAGAGTTTGATAGGTCTAGCTCTAAGGATTACGGAGATATGAGCATTTTAAGATAAACATAAATGATATTTTTTTAAAATGTGTTTATGGGTTAAATTGGTATGCCATCCGATAAATATGCGCTCGCAGAGTGCAGAAATGTATTTTTTACCAAATTTGGCCGAGTAGTTTTGTTTTTATGGCATTTTGAATTTTGCAGAGTTTGATAGGTCTAGCTCTAAGGATTACGGAGATATGAGCATTTTAAGATAAACATAAATGATATTTTTTTAAAATGTGTTTATGGGTTAAATTGGTATGCCATCCGATAGATATGCGCTCGCAGAGTGCAGAAATGTATTTTTTATTTTTTAGTTTTGTTTTTATGGCATTTTGAATTTTGCAGAGTTTGATAGGTCTAGCTCTAAGGATTACGGAGATATGAGCATTTTAAGATAACATAAATGATATTTTTTTAAAATGTGTTTATGGGTTAAATTGGTATGCCATCCGATAGATATGCGCTCGCAGAGTGCAGAAATGTATTTTTTACCAAATTTGGCCGAGTAGTTTTGTTTTTATGGCATTTTTAATTTTGCAGAGTTTCATAGGGCTAGCTCTAAGGATAATGGAGATATGAGCATTTTAAGATAAACATAAATGATATTTTTTTAAAATGTGTTTATGGGTTAAATTGGTATGCCATCCGATAGATATGCGCTCGCAGAGTGCAGAAATGTATTTTTTACCAAATTTGGCCGAGTAGTTTTGTTTTTATGGCATTTTGAATTTTGCAGAGTTTGATAGGTCTAGCTCTAAGGATTACGGAGATATGAGCATTTTAAGATAAACATAAATGATATTTTTTAAAAATGTGTTTATGGGTTAAATTGGTATGCCATCCGATAGATATGCGCTCGCAGAGTGCAGAAATGTATTTTTTACCAAATTTGGCCGAGTAGTTTAGATTTTATGGCATTTTGAATTTTGCAGAGTTTGATAGGTCTAGCTCTAAGGATAACGGAGATATGAGCATTTTAAGATAAACATAAATGATATTTTTTTAAAATGTGTTTATGGGTTAAATTGGTATGCCATCCGATAGATATGCGCTCGCAGAGTGCAGAAATGTATTTTTTACCAAATTTGGCCGAGTAGTTTTGTTTTTATGGCATTTAGAATTTTGCAGAGTTTGATAGGTCTAGCTCTAAGGATAACGGAGATATGAGCATTTTAAGATAAACATAAATGATATTTTTTTAAAATGTGTTTATGGGTTAAATTGGTATGCCATCCGATAGATATGCGCTCGCAGAGTGCAGAAATGTATTTTTTACCAAATTTGGACGAGTAGTTTTGTTTTTATGGCATTTTGAATTTTGCAGAGTTTGATAGGTCTAGCTCTAAGGATTACGGAGATATGAGCATTTTAAGATAAACATAAATGATATTTTTTTTAAATGTGTTTATGGGTTAAATTGGTATGCCATCCGATAGATATGCGCTCGCAGAGTGCAGAAATGTATTTTTTACCAAATTTGGCCGAGTAGTTTTGTTTTTATGGCATTTTGAATTTTGCAGAGTTTCATAGGTCTAGCTCTAAGGATTACGGAGATATGAGCATTTTAAGATAAACATAAATGATATTTTTTTTAAATGTGTTTATGGGTTAAATTGGTATGTCCGATAGATATGCGCTCGCAGAGTGCAGAAATGTATTTTTTACCAAATTTGGCCGAGTAGTTTAGTTTTTATGGCATTTTGAATTTTGCAGAGTTTGATAGGTCTAGCTCTAATAATAACGGAGATATGAGCATTTTAAGATAAACATAAATGATATTTTTTTAAAATGTGTTTATGGGTTAAATTGGTATGCCATCCGATAGATATGCGCTCGCAGAGTGCAGAAATGTATTTTTTACCAAATTTGGCCGAGTAGTTTAGTTTTTATGGCATTTTGAATTTTGCAGAGTTTCATAGGTCTAGCTCTAAGGATTACGGAGATATGAGCATTTTAAGATAAACATAAATGATATTTTTTTAAAATGTGTTTATGGGTTAAATTGGTATGCCATCCGATAGATATGCGCTCGCAGAGTGCAGAAATGTATTTTTTACCAAATTTGGCCGAGTAGTTTAGTTTTTATGGCATTTAGAATTTTGCAGAGTTTGATAGGTCTAGCTCTAAGGATTACGGAATATGAGCATTTTAAGATAAACATTAATGATATTTTTTTAAAATGTGTTTATGGGTTAAATTGGTATGCCATCCGATAGATATGCGCTCGCAGAGTGCAGAAATGTATTTTTTACCAAATTTGGCCGAGTAGTTTAGTTTTTATGGCATTTTGAATTTTGCAGAGTTTGATAGGTCTAGCTCTCAGGATAACGGAGATATGAGCATTTTAAGATAAACGTAAATGATATTTTTTTTATGTGTTTATGGATTAAATTGGTATGCCATCCGATAGATATGCGCTCGCAGAGTGCAGAAATGTATTTTTTACCAAATTTGGCCGAGTAGTTTTGTTTTTATGGCATTTTGAATTTTGCAGAGTTTGATAGGTCTAGCTCTAAGGATTACGGAGATACATATGAACATTTTAAGATAAACATAAATGATATTATTTTAAAATGTGTTTATGGGTTAAATTGGTATGCCATCCGATAGATATGCGCTCGCAGAGTGCAGAAATGTATTTTTTACCAAATTTGGCCGAGTAGTTTTGTTTTTATGGCATTTTTAATTTTGCAGAGTTTCATAGGTCTAGCTCTAAGGATTACGGAGATATGAGCATTTTAAGATAAACATAAATGATATTTTTTTAAAATGTGTTTATGGGTTAAATTGGTATGCCATCCGATAGATATGCGCTCGCAGAGTGCAGAAATGTATTTTTTACCAAATTTGGCCGAGTAGTTTTGTTTTTATGGCATTTTTAATTTTGCAGAGTTTCATAGGTCTAGCTCTAAGGATTACGGAGATATGAGCATTTTAAGATAAACATAAATGATATTTTTTTAAAATGTGTTTATGGGTTAAATTGGTACGCCATCCGATAGATATGCGCTCGCAGAGTGCAGAAATGTATTTTTTACCAAATTTGGCCGAGTAGTTTTGTTTTTATGGCATTTTTAATTTTGCAGACTTTCATAGGTCTAGCTCTAAGGATAACTGAGATATGAGCATTTTAAGATAAACATAAATGATATTTTTTTAAAATGTGTTTATGGGTTAAATTGGTATGCCATCCGATAGATATGCACTCGCAGAGTGCAGAAATGTATTTTTTACCAAATTTGGCCGAGTAGTTTTGTTTTTATGGCATTTTGAATTTTGCAGAGTTTCATAGGTCTAGCTCTAAGGATTACGGAGATATGAGCATTTTAAGATAAACATAAATGATATTTTTTTAAAATGTGTTTATGGGTAAAATTGGTATGCCATCCGATAGATATGCGCTCGCAGAGTGCAGAAATGTATTTTTTACCAAATTTGGCCGAGTAGTTTTGTTTTTATGGCATTTTTAATTTTGCAGAGTTTCATAGGTCTAGCTCTAAGGATTACGGAGATATGAGCATTTTAAGATAAACATAAATGATATTTTTTAAAAATGTGTTTATGGGTTAAATTGGTATGCCATCCGATAGATATGCACTCGCAGAGTGCAGAAATGTATTTTTTACCAAATTTGGCCGAGTAGTTTTGTTTTTATGGCATTTTGAATTTTGCAGAGTTTCATAGGTCTAGCTCTAAGGATTACGGAGATATGAGCATTTTAAGATAAACATAAATGATATTTTTTTAAAATGTGTTTATGGGTAAAATTGGTATGCCATCCGATAGATATGCGCTCGCAGAGTGCAGAAATGTATTTTTTACCAAATTTGGCCGAGTAGTTTTGTTTTTATGGCATTTTGAATTTTGCAGAGTTTCATAGGTCTAGCTCTAAGGATTACGGAGATATGAGCATTTTAAGATAAACATAAATGATATTTTTTTAAAATGTGTTTATGGGTTAAATTGGTATGCCATCCGATAGATATGCGCTCGCAGAGTGCAGAAATGTATTTTTTACCAAATTTGGCCGAGTAGTTTTGTTTTTATGGCATTTTGAATTTTGCAGAGTTTCATAGGTCTAGCTCTAAGGATTACGGAGATATGAGCATTTTAAGATAAACATAAATGATATTTTTTTTAAATGTGTTTATGGGTTAAATTGGTATGTCCGATAGATATGCGCTCGCAGAGTGCAGAAATGTATTTTTTACCAAATTTGGCCGAGTAGTTTAGTTTTTATGGCATTTTGAATTTTGCAGAGTTTGATAGGTCTAGCTCTAATAATAACGGAGATATGAGCATTTTAAGATAAACATAAATGATATTTTTTTAAAATGTGTTTATGGGTTAAATTGGTATGCCATCCGATAGATATGCGCTCGCAGAGTGCAGAAATGTATTTTTTACCAAATTTGGCCGAGTAGTTTAGTTTTTATGGCATTTAGAATTTTGCAGAGTTTGATAGGTCTAGCTCTAAGGATTACGGAATATGAGCATTTTAAGATAAACATAAATGATATTTTTTTAAAATGTGTTTATGGGTTAAATTGGTATGCCATCCGATAGATATGCGCTCGCAGAGTGCAGAAATGTATTTTTTACCAAATTTGGCCGAGTAGTTTAGTTTTTATGGCATTTTGAATTTTGCAGAGTTTGATAGGTCTAGCTCTCAGGATAACGGAGATATGAGCATTTTAAGATAAACGTAAATGATATTTTTTTAAAATGTGTTTATGGGTTAAATTGGTATGCCATCCGATAGATATGCGCTCGCAGAGTGCAGAAATGTATTTTTTACCAAATTTGGCCGAGTAGTTTTGTTTTTATGGCATTTTGAATTTTGCAGAGTTTGATAGGTCTAGCTCTAAGGATTACGGAGATACATATGAACATTTTAAGATAAACATAAATGATATTATTTTAAAATGTGTTTATGGGTTAAATTGGTATGCCATCCGATAGATATGCGCTCGCAGAGTGCAGAAATGTATTTTTTACCAAATTTGGCCGAGTAGTTTTGTTTTTATGGCATTTTGAATTTTGCAGAGTTTGATAGGTCTAGCTCTAAGGATAACGGAGATATGAGCATTTTAAGATAAACATAAATGATATTTTTTAAAAATGTGTTTATGGGTTAAATTGGTATGCCATCCGATAGATATGCGCTCGCAGAGTGCAGAAATGTATTTTTTTACCAAATTTGGCCGAGTAGTTTTGTTTTTATGGCATTTTGAATTTTGCAGAGTTTGATAGGTCTAGCTCTAAGGATAACGGAGATATGAGCATTTTAAGATAAACATAAATGATATTTTTTTAAATGTGTTTATGGGTTAAATTGGTATGCCATCCGATAGATATGCGCTCGCAGAGTGCAGAAATGTATTTTTTACCAAATTTGGCCGAGTAGTTTTGTTTTTATGGCATTTTGAATTTTGCAGAGTTTGATAGGTCTAGCTCTAAGGATAACGGAGATATGAGCATTTTAAGATAAACATAAATGATATTTTTTTAAAATGTGTTTATGGGTTAAATTGGTATGCCATCCGATAGATATGCGCTCGCAGAGTGCAGAAATGTATTTTTTACCAAATTTGGCCGAGTAGTTTAGTTTTTATGGCATTTTGAATTTTGCAGAGTTTGATAGGTCTAGCTCTAAGGATAACGGAGATATGAGCATTTTAAGATAAACATAAATGATATTTTTTTAAAATGTGTTTATGGGTTAAATTGGTATGCCATCCGATAGATATGCGCTCGCAGAGTGCAGAAATGCATTTTTTACCAAATTTGGCCGAGTAGTTTTGTTTTTATGGCATTTAGAATTTTGCAGAGTTTAATAGGTCTAGCTCTAAGGATAACGGAGATATGAGCATTTTAAGATAAAGATAAATGATATAATGATATGCGCTCGCAGAGTGCAGAAATGTATTTTTTACCAAATTTGGCCGAGTAGTTTTGTTTTTATGGCATTTTGAATTTTGCAGAGTTTGATAGGTCTAGCTCTAAGGATAACGGAGATATGAGCATTTTAAGATAAACATAAATGATATTTTTTTAAAATGTGTTTATGGGTTAAATTGGTATGCCATCCGATAGATATGCGCTCGCAGAGTGCAGAAATGTATTTTTTACCAAATTTGGCCGAGTAGTTTTGTTTTTATGGCATTTTGAATTTTTGAGTTTGATAGGTCTAGCTCTAAGGATTACGGAGATATGAGCATTTTAAGATAAACATAAATGATATTTTTTTAAAATGTGTTTATGGGTTAAATTGGTATGCCATCCGATAGATATGCGCTCGCAGAGTGCAGAAATGTATTTTTTACCAAATTTGGCCGAGTAGTTTTGTTTTTAAACATAAATGATATTTTTTTAAAATGTGTTTATGGGTTAAATTGGTATGCCATCCGATAGATATGCGCTCGCAGAGTGCAGAAATGTATTTTTTACCAAATTTGGCCGAGTAGTTTTGTTTTTATGGCATTTTGAATTTTGCAGAGTTTCATAGGATTACGGAGATATGAGCATTTTAAGATAAACATAAATGATATTTTTTTTTAAATGTGTTTATGGGTTAAATTGGTATGCCATCCGATAGATATGCGCTCGCAGAGTGCAGAAATGTATTTTTTACCAAATTTGGCCGAGTAGTTTTGTTTTTATGGCATTTTGAATTTTGCAGAGTTTGATAGGTCTAGCTCTAAGGATTACGGAGATATGAGCATTTTAAGATAAACATAAATGATATTTTTTAAAAATGTGTTTATGGGTTAAATTGGTATGCCATCCGATAGATATGCACTCGCAGAGTGCAGAAATGTATTTTTTACCAAATTTGGCCGAGTAGTTTTGTTTTTATGGCATTTTGAATTTTGCAGAGTTTCATAGGTCTAGCTCTAAGGATTACGGAGATATGAGCATTTTAAGATAAACATAAATGATATTTTTTTAAAATGTGTTTATGGGTAAAATTGGTATGCCATCCGATAGATATGCGCTCGCAGAGTGCAGAAATGTATTTTTTACCAAATTTGGCCGAGTAGTTTTGTTTTTATGGCATTTTGAATTTTGCAGAGTTTCATAGGTCTAGCTCTAAGGATTACGGAGATATGAGCATTTTAAGATAAACATAAATGATATTTTTTTAAAATGTGTTTATGGGTTAAATTGGTATGCCATCCGATAGATATGCGCTCGCAGAGTGCAGAAATGTATTTTTTACCAAATTTGGCCGAGTAGTTTTGTTTTTATGGCATTTTGAATTTTGCAGAGTTTCATAGGTCTAGCTCTAAGGATTACGGAGATATGAGCATTTTAAGATAAACATAAATGATATTTTTTTTAAATGTGTTTATGGGTTAAATTGGTATGTCCGATAGATATGCGCTCGCAGAGTGCAGAAATGTATTTTTTACCAAATTTGGCCGAGTAGTTTAGTTTTTATGGCATTTTGAATTTTGCAGAGTTTGATAGGTCTAGCTCTAATAATAACGGAGATATGAGCATTTTAAGATAAACATAAATGATATTTTTTTAAAATGTGTTTATGGGTTAAATTGGTATGCCATCCGATAGATATGCGCTCGCAGAGTGCAGAAATGTATTTTTTACCAAATTTGGCCGAGTAGTTTAGTTTTTATGGCATTTAGAATTTTGCAGAGTTTGATAGGTCTAGCTCTAAGGATTACGGAATATGAGCATTTTAAGATAAACATAAATGATATTTTTTTAAAATGTGTTTATGGGTTAAATTGGTATGCCATCCGATAGATATGCGCTCGCAGAGTGCAGAAATGTATTTTTTACCAAATTTGGCCGAGTAGTTTAGTTTTTATGGCATTTTGAATTTTGCAGAGTTTGATAGGTCTAGCTCTCAGGATAACGGAGATATGAGCATTTTAAGATAAACGTAAATGATATTTTTTTAAAATGTGTTTATGGGTTAAATTGGTATGCCATCCGATAGATATGCGCTCGCAGAGTGCAGAAATGTATTTTTTACCAAATTTGGCCGAGTAGTTTTGTTTTTATGGCATTTTGAATTTTGCAGAGTTTCATAGGATTACGGAGATATGAGCATTTTAAGATAAACATAAATGATATTTTTTTTAAAATGTGTTTATGGGTTAAATTGGTATGCCATCCGATAGATATGCGCTCGCAGAGTGCAGAAATGTATTTTTTACCAAATTTGGCCGAGTAGTTTTGTTTTTATGGCATTTTGAATTTTGCAGAGTTTGATAGGTCTAGCTCTAAGGATAACGGAGATATGAGCATTTTAAGATAAACATAAATGATATTTTTTAAAAATGTGTTTATGGGTTAAATTGGTATGCCATCCGATAGATATGCGCTCGCAGAGTGCAGAAATGTATTTTTTTACCAAATTTGGCCGAGTAGTTTTGTTTTTATGGCATTTTGAATTTTGCAGAGTTTGATAGGTCTAGCTCTAAGGATAACGGAGATATGAGCATTTTAAGATAAACATAAATGATATTTTTTTAAATGTGTTTATGGGTTAAATTGGTATGCCATCCGATAGATATGCGCTCGCAGAGTGCAGAAATGTATTTTTTACCAAATTTGGCCGAGTAGTTTTGTTTTTATGGCATTTTGAATTTTGCAGAGTTTGATAGGTCTAGCTCTAAGGATAACGGAGATATGAGCATTTTAAGATAAACATAAATGATATTTTTTTAAAATGTGTTTATGGGTTAAATTGGTATGCCATCCGATAGATATGCGCTCGCAGAGTGCAGAAATGTATTTTTTACCAAATTTGGCCGAGTAGTTTAGTTTTTATGGCATTTTGAATTTTGCAGAGTTTGATAGGTCTAGCTCTAAGGATAACGGAGATATGAGCATTTTAAGATAAACATAAATGATATTTTTTTAAAATGTGTTTATGGGTTAAATTGGTATGCCATCCGATAGATATGCGCTCGCAGAGTGCAGAAATGCATTTTTTACCAAATTTGGCCGAGTAGTTTTGTTTTTATGGCATTTAGAATTTTGCAGAGTTTAATAGGTCTAGCTCTAAGGATAACGGAGATATGAGCATTTTAAGATAAAGATAAATGATATAATGATATGCGCTCGCAGAGTGCAGAAATGTATTTTTTACCAAATTTGGCCGAGTAGTTTTGTTTTTATGGCATTTTGAATTTTGCAGAGTTTGATAGGTCTAGCTCTAAGGATAACGGAGATATGAGCATTTTAAGATAAACATAAATGATATTTTTTTAAAATGTGTTTATGGGTTAAATTGGTATGCCATCCGATAGATATGCGCTCGCAGAGTGCAGAAATGTATTTTTTACCAAATTTGGCCGAGTAGTTTTGTTTTTATGGCATTTTGAATTTTTGAGTTTGATAGGTCTAGCTCTAAGGATTACGGAGATATGAGCATTTTAAGATAAACATAAATGATATTTTTTTAAAATGTGTTTATGGGTTAAATTGGTATGCCATCCGATAGATATGCGCTCGCAGAGTGCAGAAATGTATTTTTTACCAAATTTGGCCGAGTAGTTTTGTTTTTAAACATAAATGATATTTTTTTAAAATGTGTTTATGGGTTAAATTGGTATGCCATCCGATAGATATGCGCTCGCAGAGTGCAGAAATGTATTTTTTACCAAATTTGGCCGAGTAGTTTTGTTTTTATGGCATTTTGAATTTTGCAGAGTTTCATAGGATTACGGAGATATGAGCATTTTAAGATAAACATAAATGATATTTTTTTTTAAATGTGTTTATGGGTTAAATTGGTATGCCATCCGATAGATATGCGCTCGCAGAGTGCAGAAATGTATTTTTTACCAAATTTGGCGGAGTAGTTTTGTTTTTATGGTATTTTGAATTTTGCAGAGTTTGATAGGTCTAGCTCTAAGGATTACGGAGATATGAGCATTTTAAGATAAACATAAATGATATTTTTTTAAAATGTGTTTATGGGTTAAATTGGTATGCCATCCGATAGATATGCGCTCGCAGAGTGCAGAAATGTATTTTTTACCAAATTTGGCCGAGTAGTTTTGTTTTTATGGCATTTTGAATTTTGCAGAGTTTCATAGGATTACGGAGATATGAGCATTTTAAGATAAACATAAATGATATTTTTTTTAAAATGTGTTTATGGGTTAAATTGGTATGCCATCCGATAGATATGCGCTCGCAGAGTGCAGAAATGTATTTTTTACCAAATTTGGCTGAGTAGTTTTGTTTTTATGGCATTTTGAATTTTGCAGAGTTTCATAGGTCTAGCTCTAAGGATTACGGAGATATGAGCATTTTAAGATAAACATAAATGATATTTTTTTAAAATGTGTTTATGGGTTAAATTGGTATGCCATCCGATAGATATGCGCTCGCAGAGTGCAGAAATGTATTTTTTACCAAATTTGGCCGAGTAGTTTTGTTTTTATGGCATTTTTAATTTTGCAGAGTTTCATAGGTCTAGCTCTAAGGATTACGGAGATATGAGCATTTTAAGATAAACATAAATGATATTTTTTTAAAATGTGTTTATGGGTTAAATTGGTATGCCATCCGATAGATATGCGCTCGCAGAGTGCAGAAATGTATTTTTTACCAAATTTGGCCGAGTAGTTTTGTTTTTAAACATAAATGATATTTTTTTAAAATGTGTTTATGGGGTAAATTGGTATGCCATCCGATAGATATGCGCTCGCAGAGTGCAGAAATGTATTTTTTACCAAATTTGGCCGAGTAGTTTTGTTTTTATGGCATTTTGAATTTTGCAGAGTTTCATAGGATTACGGAGATATGAGCATTTTAAGATAAACATAAATGATATTTTTTTTAAATGTGTTTATGGGTTAAATTGGTATGCCATCCGATAGATATGCGCTCGCAGAGTGCAGAAATGTATTTTTTACCAAATTTGGCCGAGTAGTTTTGTTTTTATGGCATTTTGAATTTTGCAGAGTTTGATAGGTCTAGCTCTAAGGATTACGGAGATATGAGCATTTTAAGATAAACATAAATGATATTTTTTTAAAATGTGTTTATGGGTTAAATTGGTATGCCATCCGATAGATATGCGCTCGCAGAGTGCAGAAATGTATTTTTTACCAAATTTGGCCGAGTAGTTTTGTTTTTATGGCATTTTTAATTTTGCAGAGTTTCATAGGTCTAGCTCTAAGGATTACGGAGATATGAGCATTTTAAGATAAACATAAATGATATTTTTTTAAAATGTGTTTATGGGTTAAATTGGTATGCCATCCGATAGATATGCGCTCGCAGAGTGCAGAAATGTATTTTTTACCAAATTTGGCCGAGTAGCTTAGTTATTATGGCATTTTGAATTTTGCAGAGTTTGATAGGTCTAGCTCTAAGGATAATGGAGATATGAGCATTTTAAGATAAACATAAATGATATTTTTTTAAAATGTGTTTATGGGTTAAATTGGTATGCCATCCGATAGATATGCGCTCGCAGAGTGCAGAAATGTATTTTTTACCAAATTTGGCCGAGTAGTTTTGTTTTTATGGCATTTTTAATTTTGCAGAGTTTCATAGGTCTAGCTGTAAGGATTACGGAGATATGAGCATTTTAAGATAAACATAAATGATATTTTTTTAAAATGTGTTTATGGGTTAAATTGGTATGCCATCCGATAGATATGCGCTCGCAGAGTGCAGAAATGTATTTTTTACCAAATTTGGCCGAGTAGTTTTGTTTTTATGGCATTTAGAATTTTGCAGAGTTTGATAGGTCTAGCTCTAAGGATAACGGAGATATGAGCATTTTAAGATAAAGATAAATGATATAATGATATGCGCTCGCAGAGTGCAGAAATGTATTTTTTACCAAATTTGGACGAGTAGTTTTGTTTTTATGGCATTTTGAATTTTGCAGAGTTTGATAGGTCTAGCTCTAAGGATTACGGAGATATGAGCATTTTAAGATAAACATAAATGATATTTTTTTAAAATGTGTTTATGGGTTAAATTGGTATGCCATCCGATAGATATGCGCTCGCAGAGTGCAGAAATGTATTTTTTACCAAATTTGGCCGAGTAGTTTTGTTTTTATCACATTTTGAATTTTGCAGAGTTTGATAGGTCTAGCTCTAAGGATTACGGAGATATGAGCATTTTAAGATAAACATAAATGATATTTTTTTAAAATGTGTTTATGGGTTAAATTGGTATGCCATCCGATAGATATGCGCTCGCAGAGTGCAGAAATGTATTTTTTACCAAATTTGGCCGAGTAGTTTTGTTTTTATGGCATTTTGAATTTTGCAGAGTTTGATAGGTCTAGCTCTAAGGATAACGGAGATATGAGCATTTTAAGATAAACATAAATGATATTTTTTTAAAATGTGTTTATGGGTTAAATTGGTATGCCATCCGATAGATATGCGCTCGCAGAGTGCAGAAATGTATTTTTTACCAAATTTGGCCGAGTAGTTTAGTTCGCAGAGTGCAGAAATGTATTTTTTACCAAATTTGGCCGAGTAGTTTTGTTTTTATGGCATTTTGAATTTTGCAGAGTTTCATAGGTCTAGCTCTAAGGATTACGGAGATATGAGCATTTTAAGATAAACATAAATGATATTTTTTTAAAATGTGTTTATGGGTTAAATTGGTATGCCATCCGATAGATATGCGCTCGCAGAGTGCAGAAATGTATTTTTTACCAAATTTGGCCGAGTAGTTTTGTTTTTATGGCATTTTGAATTTTGCAGAGTTTCATAGGTCTAGCTCTAAGGATTACGGAGATATGAGCATTTTAAGATAAACATAAATGATATTTTTTTAAAATGTGTTTATGGGTTAAATTGGTATGCCATCCGATAGATATGCGCTCGCAGAGTGCAGAAATGTATTTTTTACCAAATTTGGCCAAGTAGTTTTGTTTTTATGGCATTTTGAATTTTGCAGAGTTTCATAGGTCTAGCTCTAAGGATTACGGAGATATGAGCATTTTAAGATAAACATAAATGATATTTTTTTAAAATGTGTTTATGGGTTAAATTGGTATGCCATCCGATAGATATGCGCTCGCAGAGTGCAGAAATGTATTTTTTACCAAATTTGGCCGAGTAGTTTTGTTTTTATGGCATTTTGAATTTTGCAGAGTTTCATAGGATTACGGAGATATGAGCATTTTAAGATAAACATAAATGATATTTTTTAAAATGTGTTTATGGGTTAAATTGGTATGCCATCCGATAGATATGCGCTAGCAGAGTGCAGAAATGAATTTTTTACCAAATTTGGCCGAGTAGTTTTGTTTTTATGGCATTTTTAATTTTGCAGAGTTTCATAGGTCTAGCTCTAAGGATTACGGAGATATGAGCATTTTAAGATAAACATAAATGATATTTTTTTAAAATGTGTTTATGGGTTAAATTGGTATGCCATCCGATAGATATGCGCTCGCAGAGTGCAGAAATGTATTTTTTACCAAATTTGGCCGAGTAGTTTTGTTTTTATAGCATTTTGAATTTTGCAGAGTTTGATAGGTCTAGCTCTAAGGATTACGGAGATATGAGCATTTTAAGATAAACATAAATGATATTTTTTTAAAATGTGTTTATGGGTTAAATTGGTATGCCATCCGATAGATATGCGCTCGCAGAGTGCAGAAATGTATTTTTTACCAAATTTGGCCGAGTAGTTTTGTTTTTATGGCATTTTGAATTTTGCAGAGTTTGATAGGTCTAGCTCTAAGGATTACGGAGATATGAGCATTTTAAGATAAACATAAATGAAATTTTTTTAAAATGTGTTTATGGGTTAAATTGGTATGCCATCCGATAGATATGCGCTTGCAGAGTGCAGAAATGTATTTTTTACCAAATTTGGCCGAGTAGTTTTGTTTTTATGGCATTTTGAATTTTGCAGAGTTTCATAGGTCTAGCTCTAAGGATTACGGAGATATGAGCATTTTAAGATAAACATAAATGATTTTTTTTTTTAAATGTGTTTATGGGTTAAATTGGTATGCCATCCGATAGATATGCGCTCACAGAGTGCAGAAATGTATTTTTTACCAAATTTGGCCGAGTAGTTTTGTTTTTATGGCATTTAGAATTTTGCAGAGTTTCATAGGTCTAGCTCTAAGGATAACGGAGATATGAGCATTTTAAGATAAACATAAATGATATTTGTTTAAAATGTGTTTATGGGTTAAATTGGTATGCCATCCGATAGATATGCGCTCGCAGAGTGCAGAAATGCATTTTTTACCAAATTTGGACGAGTAGTTTAGTTTTTATGGCATTTAGAATTTTGCAGAGTTTGATAGGTCTAGCTCTAAGGATAACGGAGATATGAGCATTTTAAGATAAACATAAATGATATTTTTTTAAAATGTGTTTATGGGTTAAATTGGTATGCCATCCGATAGATATGCGCTCGCAGAGTGCAGAAATGTATTTTTTACCAAATTTGGCCGAGTAGTTTTGTTTTTATGGCATTTTTAATTTTGCAGAGTTTCATAGGTCTAGCTCTAAGGCATACGGAGATATGAGCATTTTAAGATAAACATAAATGCAATAAAAACAAAACTACTCGGCCAAATTTGGTAAAAAATACATTTCTGCACTCTGCGAGCGCATATCTATCGGATGGCATACCAATTTAACCCATAAACACATTTTAAAAAAATATCATTTATGTTGATCTTAAAATGCTCATATCTCCGTAATCCTTAGAGCTAGACCTATCAAACTCTGCAAAATTCAAAATGCCATAAAAACAAAACTACTCGACCAAATTTGGTAAAAAATACATTTCTGCACTCTGCGAGCGCATATCTATCGGATGGCATACCAATTTAACCCATAAACACATTTTAAAAAAATATCATTTATGTTTATCTTAAAATGCTCATATCTCCGTAATCCTTAGAGCTAGACCTATGAAACTCTGCTAAATTAAAAATGCCATAAAAACAAAACTACTCGGCCAAATTTGGTAAAAAATACATTTCTGCACTCTGCGAGCGCATATCTATCGGATATCTCCGTAATCCTTAGAGCTAGACCTATGAAACTCTGCTAAATTAAAAATGCCATAAAAACAAAACTACTCGGCCAAATTTGGTAAAAAATACATTTCTGCACTCTGCGAGCGCATATCTATCGGATGGCATACAAATTTTACCCATAAACACATTTTAAAAAAATATCATTTATGTTTATCTTAAAATGCTCATATCTCCGTAATCCTTAGAGCTAGACCTATGAAACTCTGCAAAATTAAAAATGCCATAAAAACAAAACTACTCGGCCAAATTTGGTAAAAAATACATTTCTGCACTCTGCGAGCGCATATCTATCGGATGGCATACCAATTTTACCCATAAACACATTTTAAAAAAATATCATTTATGTTTATCTTAAAATGCTCATATCTCCGTAATCCTTAGAGCTAGACCTATTAAACTCTGCAAAATTAAAAATGCCATAAAAACAAAACTACTCGGCCAAATTTGGTAAAAAATACATTTCTGCACTCTGCGAGCGCATATCTATCGGATGGCATACCAATTTTACCCATAAACACATTTTAAAAAAATATCATTTATGTTTATCTTAAAATGCTCATATCTCCGTAATCCTTAGAGCTAGACCTATGAAACTCTGCAAAATTAAAAATGCCATAAAAACAAAACTACTCGGCCAAATTTGGTAAAAAATACATTTCTGCACTCTGCGAGCGCATATCTATCGGATGGCATACCAATTTTACCCATAAACACATTTTAAAAAAATATCATTTATGTTTATCTTAAAATGCTCATATCTCCGTAATCCTTAGAGCTAGACCTATGAAACTCTGCAAAATTAAAAATGCCATAAAAACAAAACTACTCGGCCAAATTTGGTAAAAAATACATTTATGCACTCTGCGAGCGCATATCTATCGGATGGCATACCAATTTTACCCATAAACACATTTTAAAAAAATATCATTTATGTTTATCTTAAAATGCTCATATCTCCGTAATCCTTAGAGCTAGACCTATGAAACTCTGCAAAATTAAAAATGCCATAAAAACAAAACTACTCGGCCAAATTTGGTAAAAAATACATTTCTGCACTCTGCGAGCGCATATCTATCGGATGGCATACCAATTTAACCCATAAACACATTTTTAAAAAATATCATTTATGTTTATCTTAAAATGCTCATATCTCCGTAATCCTTAGAGCTAGACCTATGAAACTCTGCAAAATTAAAAATGCCATAAAAACAAAACTACTCGGCCAAATTTGGTAAAAAATACATTTCTGCACTCTGCGAGCGCATATCTATCGGATGGCATACCAATTTTACCCATAAACACATTTTAAAAAAATATCATTTATGTTTATCTTAAAATGCTCATATCTCCGTAATCCTTAGAGCTAGACCTATGAAACTCTGCAAAATTAAAGATGCCATAAAAACAAAACTACTCCGCCAAATTTGGTAAAAAATACATTTCTGCACTCTGCGAGCGCATATCTATCGGATGGCATACCAATTTAACCCATAAACACATTTTTAAAAAATATCATTTATGTTTATCTTAAAATGCTCATATCTCCGTAATCCTTAGAGCTAGACCTATGAAACTCTGCAAAATTAAAAATGCCATAAAAACAAAACTACTCGGCCAAATTTGGTAAAAAATACATTTCTGCACTCTGCGAGCGCATATCTATCGGATGGCATACCAATTTAACCCATAAACACATTTTAAAAAAATATCATTTATGTTTATCTTAAAATGCTCATATCTCCGTAATCCTTAGAGCTAGACCTATGAAACTCTGCAAAATTAAAAATGCCATAAAAACATAACTACTCGGCCAAATTTGGTAAAAAATACATTTCTGCACTCTGCGAGCGCATATCTATCGGATGGCATACCAATTTAACCCATAAACACATTTTAAAAAAATATCATTTATGTTTATCTTAAAATGCTCATATCTCCGTAATCCTTAGAGCTAGACCTATGAAACTCTGCAAAATTCAAAATGCCATAAAAACAAAACTACTCGGCCAAATTTGGTAAAAAATACATTTCTGCACTCTGCGAGCGCATATCTATCGGATGGCATACCAATTTTACCCATAAACACATTTTAAAAAAAATATCATTTATGTTTATCTTAAAATGCTCATATCTCCGTAATCCTTAGAGCTAGACCTATGAAACTCTGCAAAATTAAAAATGCCATAAAAACAAAACTACTCGGCCAAATTTGGTAAAAAATACATTTCTGCACTCTGCGAGCGCATATCTATCGGATACCAATTTTACCCATAAACACATTTTAAAAAAAATATCATTTATGTTTATCTTAAAATGCTCATATCTCCGTAATCCTTAGAGCTAGACCTATGAAACTCTGCAAAATTAAAAATGCCATAAAAACAAAACTACTTGGCCAAATTTGGTAAAAAATACATTTCTGCACTCTGCGAGCGCATATCTATCGGATGGCATACCAATTTAACCCATAAACACATTTTAAAAAAATATCATTTATGTTTATCTTAAAATGCTCATATCTCCGTAATCCTTAGAGCTACACCTATGAAACTCTGCAAAATTAAAAATGCCATAAAAACAAAACTACTCGGCCAAATTTGGTAAAAAATACATTTCTGCACTCTGCGAGCGCATATCTATCGGATGGCATACCAATTTTACCCATAAACACATTTTAAAAAAATATCATTTATGTTTATCTTAAAATGCTCATATCTCCGTAATCCTTAGAGCTAGACCTATAAAACTCTGCAAAATTAAAAATGCCATAAAAACAAAACTACTCGGCCAAATTTGGTAAAAAATACATTTCTGCACTCTGCGAGCGCATATCTATCGGATGGCATACCAATTTAACCCATAAACACATTTTAAAAAAATATCATTTATGTTTATCTTAAAATGCTCATATCTCCGTAATCCTTAGAGCTAGACCTATGAAACTCTGCAAAATTAAAAATGCCATAAAAACAAAACTACTCGGCCAAATTTGGTAAAAAATACATTTCTGCACTCTGCGAGCGCATATCTATCAGATGGCATACCAATTTTACCCATAAACACATTTTAAAAAAATATCATTTATGTTTATCTTAAAATGCTCATATCTCCGTAATCCTTAGAGCTAGACCTATGAAACTCTGCAAAATTCAAAATGCCATAAAAACAAAACTACTCGGCCAAATTTGGTAAAAAATACATTTCTGCACTCTGCGAGCGCATATCTATCGGATGGCATACCAATTTAACCCATAAACACATTTTAAAAAAATATCATTTATGTTTATCTTAAAATGCTCATATCTCCGTAATCCTTAGAGCTAGACCTATGAAACTCTGCAAAATTAAAAATGCCATAAAAACAAAACTACTCGGCCAAATTTGGTAAAAAATACATTTCTGCACTCTGCGAGCGCATATCTATCGGATGGCATACCAATTTTACCCATAAACACATTTTAAAAAAATATCATTTATGTTTATCTTAAAATGCTCATATCTCCGTAATCCTTAGAGCTAGACCTATGAAACTCTGCAAAATTAAAAATGCCATAAAAACAAAACTACTCGGCCAAATTTGGTAAAAAATACATTTCTGCACTCTGCGAGCGCATATCTATCGGATGGCATACCAATTTAACCCATAAACACATTTTAAAAAAATATCATTTATGTTTATCTTAAAATGCTCATATCTCCGTAATCCTTAGAGCTAGACCTATGAAACTCTGCAAAATTAAAAATGCCATAAAAACAAAACTACTCGGCCAAATTTGGTAAAAAATACATTTCTGCACTCTGCGAGCGCATATCTATCGGATGGCATACCAATTTTACCCATAAACACATTTTAAAAAAATATCATTTATGTTTATCTTAAAATGCTCATATCTCCGTAATCCTTAGAGCTAGACCTATGAAACTCTGCAAAATTCAAAATGCCATAAAAACAAAACTACTCGGCCAAATTTGGTAAAAAATACATTTCTGCACTCTGCGAGCGCATATCTATCGGATGGCATACCAATTTTACCCATAAACACATTTTAAAAAAATATCATTTATGTTTATCTTAAAATGCTCATATCTCCGTAATCCTTAGAGCTAGACCTATGAAACTCTGCAAAATTAAAAATGCCATAAAAACAAAACTACTCGGCCAAATTTGGTAAAAAATACATTTCTGCACTCTGCGAGCGCATATCTATCGGATGGCATACCAATTTTACCCATAAACACATTTTAAAAAAATATCATTTATGTTTATCTTAAAATGCTCATATCTCCGTAATCCTTAGAGCTAGACCTATGAAACTCTGCAAAATTCAAAATGCCATAAAAACAAAACTACTCGGTCAAATTTGGTAAAAAATACATTTCTGCACTCTGCGAGCGCATATCTATCGGATGGTATACCAATTTTACCCATAAACACATTTTAAAAAAATATCATTTATGTTTATCTTAAAATGCTCATATCTCCGTAATCCTTAGAGCTAGACCTATGAAACTCTGCAAAATTAAAAATGCCATAAAAACAAAACTACTCGGCCAAATTTGGTAAAAAATACATTTCTGCACTCTGCGAGCGCATATCTATCGGATGGCATACCAATTTAACCCATAAACACATTTTAAAAAAATATCATTTATGTTTATCTTAAAATGCTCATATCTCCGTAATCCTTAGAGCTAGACCTATGAAACTCTGCAAAATTAAAAATGCCATAAAAACAAAACTACTCGGCCAAATTTGGTAAAAAATACATTTCTGCACTCTGCGAGCGCATATCTATCGGATGGCATACCAATTTAACCCATAAACACATTTTAAAAAAATTTCATTTATGTTTATCTTAAAATGCTCATATCTCCGTAATCCTTAGAGCTAGACATATGAAACTCTGCAAAATTAAAAATGCCATAAAAACAAAACTACTCAGCCAAATTTGGTAAAAAATATATTTCTGCACTCTGCGAGCGCATATCTATCGGATGGCATACCAATTTTACCCATAAACACATTTAAAAAAAATATCATTTATGTTTATCTTAAAATGCTCATATCTCCGTAATCCTTAGAGCTAGACCTATGAAACTCTGCAAAATTAAAAATGCCATAAAAACAAAACTACTCGGCCAAATTTGGTAAAAAATACATTTCTGCACTCTGCGAGCGCATATCTATCGGATGGCATACCAATTTAACCCATAAACACATTTTAAAAAAATATCATTTATGTTTATCTTAAAATGCTCATATCTCCGTAATCCTTAGAGCTAGACCTATGAAACTCTGCAAAATTAAAAATGCCATAAAAACAAAACTACTCGGCCAAATTTGGTAAAAAATACATTTCTGCACTCTGCGAGCGCATATCTATCGGATGGCATACCAATTTAACCCATAAACACATTTTAAAAAAATATCATTTATGTTTATCTTAAAATGCTCATATCTCCGTAATCCTTAGAGCTAGACCTATGAAACTCTGCAAAATTAAAAATGCCATAAAAACAAAACTACTCGGCCAAATTTGGTAAAAAATACATTTCTGCACTCTGCGAGCGCATATCTATCGGATGGCATACCAATTTAACCCATAAACACATTTTAAAAAAATATCATTTATGTTTATCTTAAAATGCTCATATCTCCGTAATCCTTAGAGCTAGACCTATGAAACTCTGCAAAATTAAAAATGCCATAAAAACAAAACTACTCGGCCAAATTTGGTAAAAAATACATTTCTGCACTCTGCGAGCGCATATCTATCGGATGGCATACCAATTTTACCCATAAACACATTTTAAAAAAATATCATTTATGTTCATCTTAAAATGCTCATATCTCCGTAATCCTTAGAGCTAGACCTATGAAACTCTGCAAAATTCAAAATGCCATAAAAACAAAACTACTCGGCCAAATTTGGTAAAAAATACATTTCTGCACTCTGCGAGCGCATATCTATCGGATGGCATACCAATTTAACCCATAAATACATTTTAAAAAAATATCATTTATGTTTATCTTAAAATGCTCATATCTCCGTAATCCTTAGAGCTAGACCTATGAAACTCTGCAAAATTAAAAATGCCATAAAAACAAAACTACTCGGCCAAATTTGGTAAAAAATACATTTCTGCACTCTGCGAGCGCATATCTATCGGATGGCATACCAATTTTACCCATAAACACATTTTAAAAAAATATCATTTATGTTTATCTTAAAATGCTCATATCTCCGTAATCCTTAGAGCTAGACCTATGAAACTATGCAAAATTAAAAATGCCATAAAAACAAAACTACTCGGCCAAATTTGGTAAAAAATACATTTCTGCACTCTGCGAGCGCATATCTATCGGATGGCATACCAATTTTACCCATAAACACATTTTTTAAAAATATCATTTATGTTTATCTTAAAATGCTCATATCTCCGTAATCCTTAGAGCTAGACCTATGAAACTCTGCAAAATTCAAAATGCCATAAAAAC
The DNA here is from genome assembly GCA_948107695.1 of Meliscaeva auricollis. Taxonomy (NCBI): domain Eukaryota; kingdom Metazoa; phylum Arthropoda; class Insecta; order Diptera; family Syrphidae; genus Meliscaeva; species Meliscaeva auricollis. The sequence goes on along the minus strand of OX403616.1, from coordinate 29,287,326 downwards.
AAAACTACTCGGCCAAATTTGGTAAAAAATACATTTCTGCACTCTGCGAGCGCATATCTATCGGATGGCATACCAATTTTACCCATAAACACATTTTAAAAAAATATCATTTATGTTTATCTTAAAATGCTCATATCTCCGTAATCCTTAGAGCTAGACCTATGAAACTCTGCAAAATTAAAAATGCCATAAAAACAAAACTACTCGGCCAAATTTGGTAAAAAATACATTTCTGCACTCTGCGAGCGCATATCTATCGGATGGCATACCAATTTAACCCATAAACACATTTTAAAAAAATATCATTTATGTTTAAAAAACTACTCGGCCAAATTTGGTAAAAAATACATTTCTGCACTCTGCGAGCGCATATCTATCGGATGGCATACCAATTTTACCCATAAACACATTTTAAAAAAATATCATTTATGTTTATCTTAAAATGCTCATATCTCCGTAATCCTTAGAGCTAGACCTATGAAACTCTGCAAAATTCAAAATGCCATAAAAACAAAACTACTCGGCCAAATTTGCGTAATCCTTAGAGCTAGACCTATGAAACTCTGCAAAATTAAAAATGCCATAAAAACAAAACTACTCGGCCAAATTTGGTAAAAAATACATTTCTGCACTCTGCGAGCGCATATCTATCGGATGGCATACCAATTTTACCCATAAACACATTTAAAAAAAAATATCATTTATGTTTATCTTAAAATGCTCATATCTCCGTAATCCTTAGAGCTAGACCTATGAAACTCTGCAAAATTCAAAATGCCATAAAAACAAAACTACTCGGCCAAATTTGGTAAAAAATACATTTCTGCACTCTGCGAGCGCATATCTATCGGATGGCATACCAATTTAACCCATAAACACATTTTAAAAAAATATCATTTATGTTTAAAAAACTACTCGGCCAAATTTGGTAAAAAATACATTTCTGCACTCTGCGAGCGCATATCTATCGGATGGCATACCAATTTTACCCATAAACACATTTTAAAAAAATATCATTTATGTTTATCTTAAAATGCTCATATCTCCGTAATCCTTAGAGCTAGACCTATGAAACTCTGCAAAATTCAAAATGCCATAAAAACAAAACTACTCGGCCAAATTTGGTAAAAAATACATTTCTGCACTCTGCGAGCGCATATCTATCGGATGGCATACCAATTTTACCCATAAACACATTTTAAAAAAATATCATTTATGTTTATCTTAAAATGCTCATATCTCCGTAATCCTTAGAGCTAGACCTATGAAACTCTGCAAAATTAAAAATGCCATAAAAACAAAACTACTCGGCCAAATTTGGTAAAAAATACATTTCTGCACTCTGCGAGCGCATATCTATCGGATGGCATACCAATTTAACCCATAAACACATTTTAAAAAAATATCATTTATGTTTATCTTAAAATGCTCATATCTCCGTAATCCTTAGAGCTAGACCTATGAAACTCTGCAAAATTAAAAATGCCATAAAAACAAAACTACTCGGCCAAATTTGGTAAAAAATACATTTCTGCACTCTGCGAGCGCATATCTATCGGGTGGCATACCAATTTTACCCATAAACATTTTAAAAAAATATCATTTATGTTTATCTTAAAATGCTCATATCTCCGTAATCCTTAGAGCTAGACCTATGAAACTCTGCAAAATTAAAAATGCCATAAAAACAAAACTACTCGGCCAAATTTGGTAAAAAATACATTTCTGCACTCTGCGAGCGCATATCTATCGGATGGCATACCAATTTTACCCATAAACACATTTTAAAAAAATATCATTTATGTTTATCTTAAAATGCTCATATCTCCGTAATCCTTAGAGCTAGACCTATGAAACTCTGCAAAATTAAAAATGCCATAAAAACAAAACTACTCGGCCAAATTTGGTAAAAAATACATTTCTGCACTCTGCGAGCGCATATCTATCGGATGGCATACCAATTTTACCCATAAACACATTTTAAAAAAATATCATTTATGTTTATCTTAAAATGCTCATATCTCCGTAATCCTTAGAGCTAGACCTATGAAACTCTGCAAAATTCAAAATGCCATAAAAACAAAACTACTCGGCCAAATTTGGTAAAAAATACATTTCTGCACTCTGCGAGCGCATATCTATCGGATGGCATACCAATTTTACCCATAAACACATTTTAAAAAAATATCATTTATGTTTATCTTAAAATGCTCATATCTCCGTAATCCTTAGAGCTAGACCTATGAAACTCTGCAAAATTAAAAATGCCATAAAAACAAAACTACTCGGCCAAATTTGGTAAAAAATACATTTCTGCACTCTGCGAGCGCATATCTATCGGATGGCATACCAATTTTACCCATAAACACATTTTAAAAAAATATCATTTATGTTTATCTTAAAATGCTCATATCTCCGTAATCCTTAGAGCTAGACCTATGAAACTCTGCAAAATTCAAAATGCCATAAAAACAAAACTACTCGGCCAAATGTGGTAAAAAATACATTTCTGCACTCTGCGAGCGCATATCTATCGGATGGCATACCAATTTTACCCATAAACACATTTTAAAAAAATATCATTTATGTTTATCTTAAAATGCTCATATCTCCGTAATCCTTAGAGCTAGACCTATGAAACTCTGCAAAACTAAAAATGCCATAAAAACAAAACTACTCGGCCAAATTTGGTAAAAAATACATTTCTGCACTCTGCGAGCGCATATCTATCGGATGGCATACCAATTTAACCCATAAACACATTTTAAAAAAATATCATTTATGTTTATCTTAAAATGCTCATATCTCCGTAATCCTTAGAGCTAGACCTATGAAACTCTGCAAAATTAAAAATGCCATAAAAACAAAACTACTCGGCCAAATTTGGTAAAAAATACATTTCTGCACTCTGCGAGCGCATATCTATCGGATGGCATACCAATTTTACCCATAAACACATTTTAAAAAAATATCATTTATGTTTATCTTAAAATGCTCATATCTCCGTAATCCTTAGAGCTAGAGCTATCAAACTCTGCAAAATTCAAAATGCCATAAAACAAAACTACTCGGCCAAATTTGGTAAAAAATACATTTCTGCACTCTGCGAGCGCATATCTATCGGATGGCATACCAATTTAACCCATAAACACATTTTAAAAAAAATATCATTTATGTTTATCTTAAAATGCTCATATCTCCGTAATCCTTAGAGCTAGACCTATGAAACTCTGCAAAATTAAAAATGCCATAAAAACAAAACTACTCGGCCAAATTTGGTAAAAAATACATTCTGCACTCTGCGAGCGCATATCTATCGGATGGCATACCAATTTAACCCATAAACACATTTAAAAAAAATATCATTTATGTTTATCTTAAATGCTCATATCTCCGTAATCCTTAGAGCTAGACCTATGAAACTCTGCAAAATTCAAATGCCATAAAACAAACTACTCGGCCAAATTTGGTAAAAAATACATTTCTGCACTCTGCGAGCGCATATCTATCGGATGGCATACCAATTTTAACCCATAAACACATTTTAAAAAAATATCATTTATGTTTATCTTAAAATGCTCATATCTCCGTAATCCTTAGAGCTAGACCTATGAAACTCTGCAAAATTAAAAATGCCATAAAAACAAAACTACTCGGCCAAATTTGGTAAAAAATAACATTTCTGCACTCTGCGAGCGCATATCTATCGGATGGCATACCAATTTTACCCATAAACACATTTTAAAAAAATATCATTTATGTTTATCTTAAAATGCTCATATCTCCGTAATCCTTAGAGCTAGACCTATGAAACTCTGCAAAATTCAAAATGCCATAAAACAAAACTACTCGGCCAAATTTGGTAAAAAATACATTTCTGCACTCTGCGAGCGCATATCTATCGGATGGCATACCAATTTTACCCATAAACACATTTTAAAAAAATATCATTTATGTTTATCTTAAAATGCTCATATCTCCGTAATCCTTAGAGCTAGACCTATGAAACTCTGCAAAATTCAAAATGCCATAAAAACAAAACTACTCGGCCAAATTTGTAAAAAATACATTTCTGCACTCTGCGAGCGCATATCTATCGGATGGCATACCAATTTACCCATAAACACATTTTAAAAAAAATATCATTTATGTTTATCTTAAATGCTCATATCTCCGTAATCCTTAGAGCTAGACCTATGAAACTCTGCAAAATTAAAAATGCCATAAAACAAAACTACTCGGCCAAATTTGGTAAAAAATACATTTCTGCACTCTGCGAGCGCATATCTATCGGATGGCATACAATTTAACCCATAAACACATTTTAAAAAAATATCATTTATGTTTATCTTAAAATGCTCATATCTCCGTAATCCTTAGAGCTAGACCTATGAAACTCTGCAAAATTAAAAATGCCATAAAAACAAAACTACTCGGCAAATTTGGTAAAAAATACATTTCTGCACTCTGCGAGCGCATATCTATCGGATGGCATACCAATTTTACCCATAAACACATTTTAAAAAAATATCATTTATGTTTATCTTAAAATGCTCATATCTCCGTAATCCTTAGAGCTAGACCTATGAAACTCTGCAAAATTCAAAATGCCATAAAAACAAAACTACTCGGCCAAATTTGGTAAAAAATACATTTCTGCACTCTGCGAGCGCATATCTATCGGATGGCATACCAATTTTACCCATAAACACATTTTAAAAAAATATCATTTATGTTTATCTTAAAATGCTCATATCTCCGTAATCCTTAGAGCTAGACCTATGAAACTCTGCAAAATTCAAAATGCCATAAAAACAAAACTACTCGGCCAAATTTGGTAAAAAATACATTTCTGCACTCTGCGAGCGCATATCTATCGGATGGCATACCAATTTTACCCATAAACACATTTTAAAAAAATATCATTTATGTTTATCTTAAATGCTCATATCTCCGTAATCCTTAGAGCTAGACCTATGAAACTCTGCAAAATTAAAAATGCCATAAAAACAAAACTACTCGGCCAAATTTGGTAAAAAATACATTTCTGCACTCTGCGAGCGCATATCTATCGGATGGCATACCAATTTTACCATAAACACATTTTAAAAAAATATCATTTATGTTTATCTTAAAATGCTCATATCTCCGTAATCCTTAGAGCTAGACTATGAAACTCTGCAAAATTAAAAATGACATAAAAACAAAACTACTCGGCAAATTTGGTAAAAAATACATTTCTGCACTCTGCGAGCGCATATCTATCGGATGGCATACCAATTTAACCCATAAACACATTTTAAAAAAATATCATTTATGTTTATCTTAAAATGCTCATATCTCCGTAATCCTTAGAGCTAGACCTATGAAACTCTGCAAAATTCAAAATGCCATAAAAACAAAACTACTCGGCCAAATTTGGTAAAAAAATACATTTCTGCACTCTGCGAGCGCATATCTATCGGATGGCATACCAATTTAACCCATAAACACATTTAAAAAAATATCATTTATGTTTATCTTAAAATGCTCATATCTCCGTAATCCTTAGAGCTAGACCTATGAAACTCTGCAAATTAAAAATGCCATAAAAACAAAACTACTCGGCCAAATTTGGTAAAAATACATTTCTGCACTCTGCGAGCGCATATCTATCGGGATGGCATACCAATTTAACCCATAAACACATTTTAAAAAATATCATTATGTTTATCTTAAAATGCTCATATCTCCGTATCCCTTAGAGCTAGACCTATGAAACCTCTGCAAAATTCAAAATGCCATAAAAACAAAACTACTCGGCCAAATTTGGTAAAAAATACATTTCTGCACTCTGCGAGCGCATATCTATCGGATGGCATACCAATTTAACCCATAAACACATTTAAAAAAATATCATTTATGTTATCTTAAAATGCTCATATCTCCGTAATCCTTAGAGCTAGACCTATCAAACTCTGCAAAATTCAAAATGCCATAAAAACAAAACTACTCGGCCAAATTTGGTAAAAAATACATTTCTGCACTCTGCGAGCGCATATCTATCGGATGGCATACCAATTTTACCCATAAACACATTTTAAAAAAAATATCATTTATGTTTATCTTAAAATGCTCATATCTCCGTATCCTTAGAGCTAGACCTATGAAACTCTGCAAAATTCAAAATGCCATAAAAACAAACTACTCGGCCAAATTTGGTAAAAATACATTTCTGCACTCTGCGAGCGCATATCTATCGGATGGCATACCAATTTAACCCATAAACACATTTTTAAAAAATATCATTTATGTTTATCTTAAAATGCTCATATCTCCGTAATCCTTAGAGCTAGACCTATGAAACTCTGCAAAATTAAAAATGCATAAAAACAAAACTACTCGGCCAAATTTGGTAAAAATACATTTCTGCACTCTGCGAGCGCATATCTATCGGATGGCATACCAATTTAACCATAAACACATTTTAAAAAAATATCATTTATGTTTATCTAAAATGCTCATATCTCCGTAATCCTTAGAGCTAGACCTATGAACTCTGCAAAATTAAAAATGCCATAAAAACAAAACTACTCGGCCAAATTTGGTAAAAATACATTTCTGCACCTCTGCGAGCGCATATCTATCGGATGGCATACCAATTTTACCCATAAACACATTTTAAAAAAATATCATTTATGTTTATCTTAAAATGCTCATAGCTCCGTAATCCTTAGAGCTAGACCTATGGAAACTCTGCAAATTCAAAATGCCATAAAAACAAAACTACTCGGCAATTTGGTAAAAAATACATTTCTGCACTCTGCGAGCGCATATCTATCGGATGGCATACCAATTTTACCCATAAACACATTTTAAAAAAATATCATTTATGTTTATCTTAAAATGCTCATATCTCCGTAATCCTTAGAGCTAGACCTATGAAACTCTGCAAAATAAAAATGCATAAAAACAAAACTACTCGGCCAAATTTGGTAAAAAATACATTTCTGCACTCTGCGAGCGCATATCTATCGGATGGCATACCAATTTTACCCATAAACACATTTAAAAAAATATCATTTATGTTTATCTTAAAATGCTCATATCTCCGTAATCCTTAGAGCTAGGACCTATGAAACTCTGCAAAATTCAAAATGCATAAAAACAAAACTACTCGGCAAATTTGGTAAAAAATACATTCTGCACTCTGCGAGCGCATATCTATCGGATGGCATACCAATTTTACCCATAAACACATTTTAAAAAAATATCATTTATGTTTATCTTAAATGCTCATATCTCCGTAATCCTTAGAGCTAGACCTATGAAACTCTGCAAATTCAAATGCCATAAAAACAAACTACTCCGCCAAATTTGGTAAAAAATACATTTCTGCACTCTGCGAGCGCATATCTATCGGATGGCATACCAATTTTACCATAAACACATTTTAAAAAAATATCATTTATGTTTATCTTAAATGCTCATATCTCGTAATCCTTAGAGCTAGACCTATGAAACTCTGCAAAATTCAAAATGCCATAAAACAAAACTACTCGGCCAAATTTGGTAAAAAAATACATTTCTGCACTCTGCGAGCGCATATCTATCGGATGGCATACCAATTTTACCCATAAACACATTTTAAAAATATCATTTATGTTTATCTTAAAATGCTCATATCTCCGTAATCCTTAGAGCTAGACCTATGAAACTCTGCAAAATCAAAATGCCATAAAAACAAAACTAGCTCGGCCAAATTGGTAAAAAATACATTTCTGCACTCTGCGAGCGCATATCTATCGGATGGCATACCAATTTAACCCATAAACACATTTAAAAAAATATCATTTATGTTTATCTTAAAATGCTCATATCTCCGTAATCCTTAGAGCTAGACCTATGAAACTCTGCAAAATTAAAAATGCCTAAAAACAAAACTACCTCGGCCAATTTTGGTAAAAAATACATTCTGCACTCTGCGACGCATATCGTATCGGATGGCATACCAATTTAACCCATAAACACATTTTAAAAAAAATATCATTTATGTTTATCTTAAAATGCTCATATCTCCGTAATCCTTAGAGCTAGACCTATGAAACTCTGCAAAATCAAAATTGCCATAAAACGAGCGCATATCTATCGGATGGCATACCAATTTTAACCATAAACACATTTAAAAAATATCATTATGTTTATCTTAAAATGCTCATATCTCCGTAATCCTTAGAGGTCTAGACCTATGAAACTCTGCAAATTAAAAATGCCATAAAAACAAAACTACTCGGCCAAATTTGGTAAAAAATACATTTCTGCACTCTGCGAGCGCATATCTATCGGATGGCATACCAATTTAAACCCATAAACACATTTTAAAAAAATATCATTTATGTTTATCTTAAAATGCTCATATCTCCGTAATCCTTAGAGCTAGACCTATGAACTCTGCAAATTCAAAATGGCCATAAAAACAAAACTACTCGGCCAAATTTGGTAAAAAATACATTTCTGCACTCTGCGAGCGCATATCTATCGGATGGCATACCAATTTTACCCATAAACACATTTTAAAAAATATCATTTATGTTTATCTTAAAATGCTCATATCTCCGTAATCCTTAGAGCTAGACCTATGAAACCTCTGCAAAATTCAAAATGCCATAAAAACAAAACTACTCGGCCAAATTTGGTAAAAATACATTTCTGCACTCTGCGAGCGCATATCTATCGGATGGCATACCAATTTTACCCATAAACACATTTAAAAAAATATCATTTATGTTTATCTTAAAATGCTCATATCTCCGTAATCCTTAGAGCTAGACCTATGAAACTCTGCAAAATTAAAAATGCCATAAAAACAAAACTACTCGGCCAAAATTTGGTAAAAAATACATTTCTGCACTCTGCGAGCGCATATCTATCGGATGGCATACCAATTTTACCCATAAACACATTTTAAAAAAATATAATTTATGTTTATCTTAAAATGCTCATATCTCCGTATCCTTAGAGCTAGACCTATGAAACTCTGCAAATTAAAAATGCCATAAAAACAAAACTACTCGGCCAAATTTGGTAAAAAATACATTTCTGCACTCTGCGAGCGCATATCTATCGGATGGCATACCAATTTTACCCATAACACATTTTAAAAAAATATCATTTATGTTTATCTTAAAATGCTCATATCTCCGTAATCCTTAGAGCTAGACCTATGAAACTCTGCAAAATTCAAATGCCATAAAAACAAAACTACTCGGCCAAATTTGGTAAAAAATACATTTCTGCACTCTGCGAGCGCATATCTATCGGATGGCATACCAATTTTACCCATAAACACATTTTAAAAAAATATCATTTATGTTATCTTAAAATGCTCATATCTCCGTAATCCTTAGAGCTAGACCTATGAAACTCTGCAAAATTCAAAATGCCATAAAAACAAAACTACTCGGCCAAATTGGTAAAAAATACATTTCTGCACTCTGCGAGCGCATATCTATCGGATGCATACCAATTTTACCCATAAACACATTTAAAAAAATATCATTTATGTTTATCTTAAAATGCTCATATCTCCGTAATCCTAGAGCTAGACCTATGAAACTCTGCAAAATTAAAAATGCCATAAAAACAAAACTACTCGGCCAAATTTGGTAAAAAATACATTTCTGCACTCTGCGAGCGCATATCTATCGGATGGCATACCAATTTTACCCATAAACACATTTTAAAAAATATCATTTATGTTTATCTTAAAATGCTCATATCTCCGTAATCCTTAGAGCTAGACCTATGAAACTCTGCAAAATTAAAAAATGCCATAAAAACAAAACTACTCGGCCAAATTTGGTAAAAATACATTTCTGCACTCTGCGAGCGCATATCTATCGGATGCATACCAATTTTACCATAAACACATTTTAAAAAAATATCATTTATGTTTATCTTAAAATGCTCATATCTCCGTAATCTTAGAGCTAGACCTATGAAACTCTGCAAAATTAAAAATGCCATAAAAACAAAACTACTCGGCCAAATTTGGTAAAAAATACATTTCTGCACTCTGCGAGCGCATATCTATCGGATGGCATACCAATTTACCCATAAACACATTTAAAAAAAATATCATTTATGTTTATCTTAAAATGCTCATATCTCCGTAATCCTTAGAGCTAGACTATGAAACTCTGCAAAAATTTAAAATGCCATAAAAACAAAACTACTCGGCCAAAGTTTGGTAAAAAATACATTTCTGCACTCTGCGAGCGCATATCTATCGGATGGCATACCAATTTTACCCATAAACACATTTTAAAAAAAATATCATTATGTTTATCTTAAAATGCTCATATCTCCGTAATCCTTAGAGCTAGACCTATGAAACTCTGCCAAAATTCAGAATGCCATAAAACAAAACTACCG
>OX403616.1:29254002-29276713 GCA_948107695.1 Meliscaeva auricollis | reverse complement strand
TTTTGCAGAGTTTCATAGGTCTAGCTCTAAGGATTACGGAGATATGAGCATTTTAAGATAAACATAAATGATATTTTTTTAAAATGTGTTTATGGGTAAAATTGGTATGCCATCCGATAGATATGCGCTCGCAGAGTGCAGAAATGTATTTTTTTACCAAATTTGGCCGAGTAGTTTTGTTTTTTATGGCATTTTTTAATTTTGCAGAGTTTCATAGGTCTAGCTCTAAGGATTACGGAGATATGAGCATTTTAAGATAAACATAAATGATATTTTTTTTTTTAAATGTGTTTATGGGTTAAAATTGGTATGCCATCCGATAGATATGCGCTCGCAGAGTGCAGAAATGTATTTTTTTACCAAATTTGGCCGAGTAGTTTTGTTTTTATGGCATTTTGAATTTTGCAGAGTTTCATAGGTCTAGCTCTAAGGATTACGGAGATATGAGCATTTTTAAAATAAACATAAATGATATTTTTTTAAAATGTGTTTATGGGTTAAAATTGGTATGCCATCCGATAGATATGCGCTCGCAGAGTGCAGAAAATGTATTTTTTTACCAAATTTGTCCGAGTAGTTTTTGTTTTTATGGCATTTTTAATTTTGCAGAGTTTCATAGGTCTAGCTCTAAGGATTACGGAGATATGAGCATTTTAAGATAAACATAAATGATATTTTTTTAAAATGTGTTTATGGGTAAAATTGGTATGCCATCCGATAGATATGCGCTCGCAGAGTGCAGAAATGTATTTTTTACCAAATTTGGCCGAGTAGTTTTGTTTTTTATGGCATTTTTAATTTTGCAGAGTTTTCATAGGTCTAGCTCTAAGGATTACGGAGATATGAGCATTTTAAGATAAACATAAATGATATTTTTTTAAAATGTGTTTATGGGTAAAAATTGGTATGCCATCCGATAGATATGCGCTCGCAGAGTGCAGAAATGTATTTTTTTACCAAATTTGGCCGAGTAGTTTTGTTTTTATGGCATTTTTAATTTTGCAGAGTTTCATAGGTCTAGCTCTAAGGATTACGGAGATATGAGCATTTTAAGATAAACATAAATGATATTTTTTTTAAAATGTGTTTATGGGTAAAAATTGGTATGCCATCCGATAGATATGCGCTCGCAGAGTGCAGAAATGTATTTTTTACCAAATTTGGCCGAGTAGTTTTGTTTTTTATGGCATTTTTTAATTTTGCAGAGTTTCATAGGTCTAGCTCTAAGGATTACGGAGATATGAGCATTTTAAGATAAACATAAATGATATTTTTTTTAAAATGTGTTTATGGGTAAAATTGGTATGCCATCCGATAGATATGCGCTCGCAGAGTGCAAAAATGTATTTTTTTACCAAATTTGGCCGAGTAGTTTTGTTTTTATGGCATTTTGAATTTTTGCAGAGTTTCATAGGTCTAGCTCTAAGGATTACGGAGATATGAGCATTTTAAGATAAACATAAATGATATTTTTTTTAAAATGTGTTTATGGGTAAAATTGGTATGCCATCCGATAGATATGCGCTCGCAGAGTGCAGAAATGTATTTTTTTACCAAATTTGGCCGAGTAGTTTTGTTTTTATGGCATTTTTGAATTTTGCAGAGTTTCATAGGTCTAGCTCTAAGGATTACGGAGATATGAGCATTTTAAAATAAACATAAATGATTTTTTTTTTTAAATGTGTTTATGGGTAAAATTGGTATGCCATCCGATAGATATGCGCTCGCAGAGTGCAGAAATGTATTTTTTACCAAATTTGGCCGAGTAGTTTTGTTTTTATGGCATTTTTAATTTTGCAGAGTTTCATAGGTCTAGCTCTAAGGATTACGGAGATATGAGCATTTTAAGATAAACATAAATGATATTTTTTTTAAATGTGTTTATGGGTTAAATTGGTATGCCATCCGATAGATATGCGCTCGCAGAGTGCAGAAATGTATTTTTTACCAAATTTGGCCGAGTAGTTTTGTTTTTATGGCATTTTTAATTTTGCAGAGTTTTCATAGGTCTAGCTCTAAGGATTACGGAGATATGAGCATTTTAAGATAAACATAAATGATTTTTTTTTTTAAATGTGTTTATGGGTAAAATTGGTATGCCATCCGATAGATATGCGCTCGCAGAGTGCAGAAATGTATTTTTTACCAAATTTGGCCGAGTAGTTTTTGTTTTTATGGCATTTTTAATTTTGCAGAGTTTTCATAGGTCTAGCTCTAAGGATTACGGAGATATGAGCATTTTAAGATAAACATAAATGATATTTTTTAAAATGTGTTTTATGGGTAAAATTGGTATGCCATCCGATAGATATGCGCTCGCAGAGTGCAGAAATGTATTTTTTACCAAATTTGGCCGAGTAGTTTTTGTTTTTATGGCATTTTGAATTTTGCAGAGTTTCATAGGTCTAGCTCTAAGGATTACGGAGATATGAGCATTTTAAGATAAACATAAATGATATTTTTTTTTAAAATGTGTTTATGGGTAAAAATTGGTATGCCATCCGATAGATATGCGCTCGCAGAGTGCAGAAATGTATTTTTTTACCAAATTTGGCCGAGTAGTTTTGTTTTTATGGCATTTTTTAATTTTTGCAGAGTTTCATAGGTCTAGCTCTAAGGATTACGGAGATATGAGCATTTTAAGATAAACATAAATGATATTTTTTTAAAATGTGTTTATGGGTTAAATTGGTATGCCATCCGATAGATATGCGCTCGCAGAGTGCAGAAATGTATTTTTTACCAAATTTGGCCGAGTAGTTTTGTTTTTTATGGCATTTTTAATTTTGCAGAGTTTCATAGGTCTAGCTCTAAGGATTACGGAGATATGAGCATTTTAAGATAAACATAAATGATATTTTTTTTAAAATGTGTTTATGGGTAAAATTGGTATGCCATCCGATAGATATGCGCTCGCAGAGTGCAGAAATGTATTTTTTACCAAATTTGGCCGAGTAGTTTTGTTTTTTATGGCATTTTTAATTTTGCAGAGTTTCATAGGTCTAGCTCTAAGGATTACGGAGATATGAGCATTTTAAGATAAACATAAATGATATTTTTTTAAAATGTGTTTATGGGTAAAATTGGTATGCCATCCGATAGATATGCGCCTCGCAGAGTGCAGAAATGTATTTTTTTACCAAATTTGGCCGAGTAGTTTTGTTTTTATGGCATTTTTAATTTTGCAGAGTTTCATAAGTCTAGCTCTAAGGATTACGGAGATATGAGCATTTTAAGATAAACATAAATGATATTTTTTTTAAAATGTGTTTTATGGGTTAAATTGGTATGCCATCCGATAGATATGCGCTCGCAGAGTGCAGAAATGTATTTTTTACCAATTTTGGCCGAGTAGTTTTGTTTTTATGGCATTTTGAATTTTGCAGAGTTTTCATAGGTCTAGCTCTAAGGATTACGGAGATATGAGCATTTTAAGATAAACATAAATGATATTTTTTTAAAAATGTGTTTATGGGTTAAAATTGGTATGCCATCCGATAGATATGCGCTCGCAGAGTGCAGAAATGTATTTTTTACCAAATTTGGCCGAGTAGTTTTGTTTTTATGGCATTTTGAATTTTGCAGAGTTTCATAGGTCTAGCTCTAAGGATTACGGAGATATGAGCATTTTAAGATAAACATAAATGATATTTTTTTAAAATGTGTTTATGGGTAAAATTGGTATGCCATCCGATAGATATGCGCTCGCAGAGTGCAGAAATGTATTTTTTTACCAAATTTGGCCGAGTAGTTTTGTTTTTATGGCATTTTTAATTTTGCAGAGTTTCATAGGTCTAGCTCTAAGGATTACGGAGATATGAGCATTTTAAGATAAACATAAATGATATTTTTTTAAAATGTGTTTATGGGTAAAAATTGGTATGCCATCCGATAGATATGCGCTCGCAGAGTGCAAAAATGTATTTTTTTACCAAATTTGGCCGAGTAGTTTTGTTTTTATGGCATTTTGAATTTTGCAGAGTTTTCATAGGTCTAGCTCTAAGGATTACGGAGATATGAGCATTTTAAGATAAACATAAATGATATTTTTTTTAAAATGTGTTTATGGGTAAAATTGGTATGCCATCCGATAGATATGCGCTCGCAGAGTGCAGAAATGTATTTTTTTACCAAATTTGGCCGAGTAGTTTTGTTTTTTATGGCATTTTTAATTTTGCAGAGTTTTCATAGGTCTAGCTCTAAGGATTACGGAGATATGAGCATTTTAAGATAAACATAAATGATATTTTTTTTAAAATGTGTTTATGGGTAAAATTGGTATGCCATCCGATAGATATGCGCTCGCAGAGTGCAGAAATGTATTTTTTTACCAAATTTGGCCGAGTAGTTTTGTTTTTTATGGCATTTTGAATTTTGCAGAGTTTTCATAGGTCTAGCTCTAAGGATTACGGAGATATGAGCATTTTAAGATAAACATAAATGATATTTTTTTTAAAATGGTGTTTATGGGTAAAATTGGTTATGCCATCCGATAGATATGCGCTCGCAGAGTGCAGAAATGTATTTTTTTACCAAATTTGGCCGAGTAGTTTTGTTTTTTTATGGCATTTTTTAATTTTGCAGAGTTTCATAGGTCTAGCTCTAAGGATTACGGAGATATGAGCATTTTAAGATAAACATAAATGATATTTTTTTTAAAATGTGTTTATGGGTAAAATTGGTATGCCATCCGATAGATATGCGCTCGCAGAGTGCAGAAATGTATTTTTTTACCAAATTTGGCCGAGTAGTTTTTGTTTTTATGGCATTTTGAATTTTGCAGAGTTTCATAGGTCTAGCTCTAAGGATTACGGAGATATGAGCATTTTAAGATAAACATAAATGATATTTTTTTAAAATGTGTTTATGGGTAAAAATTGGTATGCCATCCGATAGATATGCGCTCGCAGAGTGCAGAAATGTATTTTTTACCAAATTTGGCCGAGTAGTTTTGTTTTTTATGGCATTTTTTAATTTTGCAGAGTTTTCATAGGTCTAGCTCTAAGGATTACGGAGATATGAGCATTTTAAGATAAACATAAATGATATTTTTTTAAAATGTGTTTATGGGTAAAATTGGTATGCCATCCGATAGATATGCGCTCGCAGAGTGCAGAAATGTATTTTTTTACCAAATTTGGCCGAGTAGTTTTGTTTTTATGGGCATTTTTTAATTTTGCAGAGTTTCATAGGTCTAGCTCTAAGGATTACGGAGATATGAGCATTTTAAGATAAACATAAATGATATTTTTTTAAAATGTGTTTATGGGTAAAAATTGGTATGCCATCCGATAGATATGCGCTCGCAGAGTGCAGAAATGTATTTTTTTACCAAATTTGGCCGAGTAGTTTTGTTTTTATGGCATTTTTAATTTTGCAGAGTTTTCATAGGTCTAGCTCTAAGGATTACGGAGATATGAGCATTTTAAGATAAACATAAATGATATTTTTTTTAAAATGTGTTTATGGGTAAAATTGGTATGCCATCCGATAGATATGCGCTCGCAGAGTGCAGAAATGTATTTTTTTACCAAATTTGGCCGAGTAGTTTTGTTGTTATGGCATTTTGAATTTTGCAGAGTTTCATAGGTCTAGCTCTAAGGATAACGGAGATATGAGCATTTTAAGATAAACATAAATGATATTTTTTTTAAATGTTTTTTATGGGTTATATTGGTATGCCATCCGATAGATATGCGCTCGCAGAGTGCAGAAAATGTATTTTTTTACCAAATTTGGCCGAGTAGTTTTGTTTTTATGGCATTTTGAATTTTGCAGAGTTTCATAGGTCTAGCTCTAAGGATTACGGAGATATGAGCATTTTAAGATAAACATAAATGAATATTTTTTTTAAAATGTGTTTATGGGTAAAAATTGGTATGCCATCCGATAGATATGCGCTCGCAGAGTGCAGAAATGTATTTTTTTACCAAATTTGGCCGAGTAGTTTTGTTTTTATGGCATTTTTAATTTTGCAGAGTTTCATAGGTCTAGCTCTAAGGATTACGGAGATATGAGCATTTTAAGATAAACATAAATGATATTTTTTTAAAATGTGTTTATGGGTAAAATTGGTATGCCATCCGATAGATATGCGCTCGCAGAGTGCAAAAATGTATTTTTTACCAAATTTGGCCGAGTAGTTTTGTTTTTATGGCATTTTGAATTTTGCAGAGTTTCATAGGTCTAGCTCTAAGGATTACGGAGATATGAGCATTTTAAGATAAACATAAATGATATTTTTTTAAAATGTGTTTATGGGTAAAATTGGTATGCCATCCGATAGATATTGCGCTCGCAGAGTGCAGAAATGTATTTTTTACCAAATTTGGCCGAGTAGTTTTGTTTTTTATGGCATTTTTAATTTTGCAGAGTTTTCATAGGTCTAGCTCTAAGGATTACGGAGATATGAGCATTTTTAAGATAAACATAAATGATATTTTTTTAAAATGTGTTTATGGGTAAAATTGGTATGCCATCCGATTAGATATGCGCTCGCAGAGTGCAGAAATGTATTTTTTTACCAAATTTGGCCGAGTAGTTTTGTTTTTATGGCATTTTGAATTTTGCAGAGTTTCATAGGTCTAGCTCTAAGGATTACGGAGATATGAGCATTTTAAGATAAACATAAATGATATTTTTTTAAAATGTGTTTTATGGGTTAAATTGGTATGCCATCCGATAGATATGCGCTCGCAGAGTGCAGAAATGTATTTTTTACCAAATTTGGCCGAGTAGTTTTTGTTTTTTATGGCATTTTTTAATTTTGCAGAGTTTCATAGGTCTAGCTCTAAGGATTACGGAGATATGAGCATTTTAAGATAAACATAAATGATATTTTTTTAAAATGTGTTTTATGGGTAAAAATTGGTATGCCATCCGATAGATATGCGCTCGCAGAGTGCAGAAATGTATTTTTTACCAAATTTGGCCGAGTAGTTTTGTTTTTATGGCATTTTGAATTTTGCAGAGTTTCATAGGTCTAGCTCTAAGGATTACGGAGATATGAGCATTTTAAGATAAACATAAATGATATTTTTTTTAAAATGTGTTTATGGGTAAAATTGGTATGCCATCCGATAGATATGCGCTCGCAGAGTGCAGAAATGTATTTTTTTACCAAATTTGGCCGAGTAGTTTTGTTGTTATGGCATTTTGAATTTTGCAGAGTTTCATAGGTCTAGCTCTAAGGATAACGGAGATATGAGCATTTTAAGATAAACATAAATGATATTTTTTTAAAATGTGTTTATGGGTAAAATTGGTATGCCATCCGATAGATATGCGCTCGCAGAGTGCAGAAATGTATTTTTTACCAAATTTGGCCGAGTAGTTTTGTTTTTATGGCATTTTGAATTTTGCAGAGTTTTCATAGGTCTAGCTCTAAGGGATTACGGAGATATGAGCATTTTAAGATAAACATAAATGATATTTTTTTAAAATGTGTTTATGGGTAAAATTGGTATGCCATCCGATAGATATGCGCTCGCAGAGTGCAGAAATGTATTTTTTTACCAAATTTGGCCGAGTAGTTTTGTTTTTATGGCAATGCGCTCGCAGAGTGCAGAAATGTATTTTTTACCAAATTTGGCCGAGTAGTTTTGTTTTTATGGCATTTTTAATTTTGCAGAGTTTCATAGGTCTAGCTCTAAGGATTACGGAGATATGAGCATTTTAAGATAAACATAAATGATATTTTTTTAAAATGTGTTTATGGGTAAAATTGGTATGCCATCCGATAGATATGCGCTCGCAGAGTGCAGAAATGTATTTTTTACCAAATTTGGCCGAGTAGTTTTGTTTTTATGGCATTTTTAATTTTGCAGAGTTTCATAGGTCTAGCTCTAAGGATTACGGAGATATGAGCATTTTAAGATAAACATAAATGATATTTTTTTAAAATGTGTTTATGGGTAAAATTGGTATGCCATCCGATAGATATGCGCTCGCAGAGTGCAGAAATGTATTTTTTACCAAATTTGGCCGAGTAGTTTTGTTGTTATGGCATTTTGAATTTTGCAGAGTTTCATAGGTCTAGCTCTAAGGATAACGGAGATATGAGCATTTTAAGATAAACATAAATGATATTTTTTTAAAATGTGTTTATGGGTAAAATTGGTATGCCATCCGATAGATATGCGCTCGCAGAGTGCAGAAATGTATTTTTTACCAAATTTGGCCGAGTAGTTTTGTTTTTATGGCATTTTTAATTTTGCAGAGTTTCATAGGTCTAGCTCTAAGGATTACGGAGATATGAGCATTTTAAGATAAACATAAATGATATTTTTTTAAAATGTGTTTATGGGTAAAATTGGTATGCCATCCGATAGATATGCGCTCGCAGAGTGCAGAAATGTATTTTTTACCAAATTTGGCCGAGTAGTTTTGTTTTTATGGCATTTTTAATTTTGCAGAGTTTCATAGGTCTAGCTCTAAGGATTACGGAGATATGAGCATTTTAAGATAAACATAAATGATATTTTTTTAAAATGTGTTTATGGGTAAAATTGGTATGCCATCCGATAGATATGCGCTCGCAGAGTGCAGAAATGTATTTTTTACCAAATTTGGCCGAGTAGTTTTGTTTTTATGGCATTTTGAATTTTGCAGAGTTTCATAGGTCTAGCTCTAAGGATTACGGAGATATGAGCATTTTAAGATAAACATAAATGATATTTTTTTAAAATGTGTTTATGGGTTAAATTGGTATGCCATCCGATAGATATGCGCTCGCAGAGTGCAGAAATGTATTTTTTACCAAATTTGGCCGAGTAGTTTTGTTTTTATGGCATTTTTAATTTTGCAGAGTTTCATAGGTCTAGCTCTAAGGATTACGGAGATATGAGCATTTTAAGATAAACATAAATGATATTTTTTTAAAATGTGTTTATGGGTAAAATTGGTATGCCATCCGATAGATATGCGCTCGCAGAGTGCAAAAATGTATTTTTTACCAAATTTGGCCGAGTAGTTTTGTTTTTATGGCATTTTGAATTTTGCAGAGTTTCATAGGTCTAGCTCTAAGGATTACGGAGATATGAGCATTTTAAGATAAACATAAATGATATTTTTTTAAAATGTGTTTATGGGTAAAATTGGTATGCCATCCGATAGATATGCGCTCGCAGAGTGCAGAAATGTATTTTTTACCAAATTTGGCCGAGTAGTTTTGTTTTTATGGCATTTTTAATTTTGCAGAGTTTCATAGGTCTAGCTCTAAGGATTACGGAGATATGAGCATTTTAAGATAAACATAAATGATATTTTTTTAAAATGTGTTTATGGGTAAAATTGGTATGCCATCCGATAGATATGCGCTCGCAGAGTGCAAAAATGTATTTTTTACCAAATTTGGCCGAGTAGTTTTGTTTTTATGGCATTTTGAATTTTGCAGAGTTTCATAGGTCTAGCTCTAAGGATTACGGAGATATGAGCATTTTAAGATAAACATAAATGATATTTTTTTAAAATGTGTTTATGGGTAAAATTGGTATGCCATCCGATAGATATGCGCTCGCAGAGTGCAGAAATGTATTTTTTACCAAATTTGGCCGAGTAGTTTTGTTTTTATGGCATTTTTAATTTTGCAGAGTTTCATAGGTCTAGCTCTAAGGATTACGGAGATATGAGCATTTTAAGATAAACATAAATGATATTTTTTTAAAATGTGTTTATGGGTAAAATTGGTATGCCATCCGATAGATATGCGCTCGCAGAGTGCAGAAATGTATTTTTTACCAAATTTGGCCGAGTAGTTTTGTTTTTATGGCATTTTGAATTTTGCAGAGTTTCATAGGTCTAGCTCTAAGGATTACGGAGATATGAGCATTTTAAGATAAACATAAATGATATTTTTTTAAAATGTGTTTATGGGTAAAATTGGTATGCCATCCGATAGATATGCGCTCGCAGAGTGCAGAAATGTATTTTTTACCAAATTTGTCCGAGTAGTTTTGTTTTTATGGCATTTTTAATTTTGCAGAGTTTCATAGGTCTAGCTCTAAGGATTACGGAGATATGAGCATTTTAAGATAAACATAAATGATATTTTTTTAAAATGTGTTTATGGGTTAAATTGGTATGCCATCCGATAGATATGCGCTCGCAGAGTGCAGAAATGTATTTTTTACCAATTTTGGCCGAGTAGTTTTGTTTTTATGGCATTTTGAATTTTGCAGAGTTTCATAGGTCTAGCTCTAAGGATTACGGAGATATGAGCATTTTAAGATAAACATAAATATATTTTTTTAAAATGTGTTTATGGGTAAAATTGGTATGCCATCCGATAGATATGCGCTCGCAGAGTGCAGAAATGTATTTTTTACCAAATTTGGCCGAGTAGTTTTGTTTTTATGGCATTTTTAATTTTGCAGAGTTTCATAGGTCTAGCTCTAAGGATTACGGAGATATGAGCATTTTAAGATAAACATAAATGATATTTTTTTTAAAATGTGTTTATGGGTTAAATTGGTATGCCATCCGATAGATATGCGCTCGCAGAGTGCAGAAATGTATTTTTTACCAAATTTGGCCGAGTAGTTTTGTTTTTATGGCATTTTGAATTTTGCAGAGTTTCATAGGTCTAGCTCTAAGGATTACGGAGATATGAGCATTTTAAGATAAACATAAATGATATTTTTTTAAAATGTGTTTATGGGTAAAATTGGTATGCCATCCGATAGATATGCGCTCGCAGAGTGCAGAAATGTATTTTTTACCAAATTTGGCCGAGTAGTTTTGTTTTTATGGCATTTTGAATTTTGCAGAGTTTCATAGGTCTAGCTCTAAGGATTACGGAGATATGAGCATTTTAAGATAAACATAAATGATATTTTTTTAAAATGTGTTTATGGGTAAAATTGGTATGCCATCCGATAGATATGCGCTCGCAGAGTGCAGAAATGTATTTTTTACCAAATTTGGCCGAGTAGTTTTGTTTTTATGGCATTTTTAATTTTGCAGAGTTTCATAGGTCTAGCTCTAAGGATTACGGAGATATGAGCATTTTAAGATAAACATAAATGATATTTTTTTAAAATGTGCTTATGGGTAAAATTGGTATGCCATCCGATAGATATGCGCTCGCAGAGTGCAGAAATGTATTTTTTACCAAATTTGGCCGAGTAGTTTTGTTTTTATGGCATTTTTAATTTTGCAGAGTTTCATAGGTCTAGCTCTAAGGATTACGGAGATATGAGCATTTTAAGATAAACATAAATGATATTTTTTTAAAATGTGTTTATGGGTAAAATTGGTATGCCATCCGATAGATATGCGCTCGCAGAGTGCAGAAATGTATTTTTTACCAAATTTGGCCGAGTAGTTTTGTTTTTATGGCATTTTGAATTTTGCAGAGTTTCATAGGTCTAGCTCTAAGGATTACGGAGATATGAGCATTTTAAGATAAACATAAATGATATTTTTTTTAAAATGTGTTTATGGGTTAAATTGGTATGCCATCCGATAGATATGCGCTCGCAGAGTGCAGAAATGTATTTTTTACCAAATTTGGCCGAGTAGTTTTGTTTTTATGGCATTTTGAATTTTGCAGAGTTTCATAGGTCTAGCTCTAAGGATTACGGAGATATGAGCATTTTAAGATAAACATAAATGATATTTTTTTTAAATGTGTTTATGGGTTAAATTGGTATGCCATCCGATAGATATGCGCTCGCAGAGTGCAGAAATGTATTTTTTACCAAATTTGGCCGAGTAGTTTTGTTGTTATGGCATTTTGAATTTTGCAGAGTTTCATAGGTCTAGCTCTAAGGATAACGGAGATATGAGCATTTTAAGATAAACATAAATGATATTTTTTTTAAATGTTTTTATGGGTTATATTGGTATGCCATCCGATAGATATGCGCTCGCAGAGTGCAGAAATGTATTTTTTACCAAATTTGGCCGAGTAGTTTTGTTTTTATGGCATTTTGAATTTTGCAGAGTTTCATAGGTCTAGCTCTAAGGATTACGGAGATATGAGCATTTTAAGATAAACATAAATGATATTTTTTTTAAAATGTGTTTATGGGTAAAATTGGTATGCCATCCGATAGATATGCGCTCGCAGAGTGCAGAAATGTATTTTTTACCAAATTTGGCCGAGTAGTTTTGTTTTTATGGCATTTTGAATTTTGCAGAGTTTCATAGGTCTAGCTCTAAGGATTACGGAGATATGAGCATTTTAAAATAAACATAAATGATATTTTTTTAAAATGTGTTTATGGGTTAAATTGGTATGCCATCCGATAGATATGCGCTCGCAGAGTGCAGAAATGTATTTTTTACCAAATTTGGCCGAGTAGTTTTGTTTTTATGGCATTTTGAATTTTGCAGAGTTTCATAGGTCTAGCTCTAAGGATTACGGAGATATGAGCATTTTAAGATAAACATAAATGATATTTTTTTAAAATGTGTTTATGGGTTAAATTGGTATGCCATCCGATAGATATGCGCTCGCAGAGTGCAGAAATGTATTTTTTACCAAATTTGGCCGAGTAGTTTTGTTTTTATGGCATTTTTAATTTTGCAGAGTTTCATAGGTCTAGCTCTAAGGATTACGGAGATATGAGCATTTTAAGATAAACATAAATGATATTTTTTTAAAATGTGTTTATGGGTAAAATTGGTATGCCATCCGATAGATATGCGCTCGCAGAGTGCAGAAATGTATTTTTTACCAAATTTGGCCGAGTAGTTTTGTTTTTATGGCATTTTTAATTTTGCAGAGTTTCATAGGTCTAGCTCTAAGGATTACGGAGATATGAGCATTTTAAGATAAACATAAATGATATTTTTTTAAAATGTGTTTATGGGTAAAATTGGTATGCCATCCGATAGATATGCGCTCGCAGAGTGCAGAAATGTATTTTTTACCAAATTTGGCCGAGTAGTTTTGTTGTTATGGCATTTTGAATTTTGCAGAGTTTCATAGGTCTAGCTCTAAGGATAACGGAGATATGAGCATTTTAAGATAAACATAAATGATATTTTTTTTAAATGTTTTTATGGGTTATATTGGTATGCCATCCGATAGATATGCGCTCGCAGAGTGCAGAAATGTATTTTTTACCAAATTTGGCCGAGTAGTTTTGTTTTTATGGCATTTTGAATTTTGCAGAGTTTCATAGGTCTAGCTCTAAGGATTACGGAGATATGAGCATTTTAAGATAAACATAAATGATATTTTTTTAAAATGTGTTTATGGGTAAAATTGGTATGCCATCCGATAGATATGCGCTCGCAGAGTGCAGAAATGTATTTTTTACCAAATTTGGCCGAGTAGTTTTGTTTTTATGGCATTTTTAATTTTGCAGAGTTTCATAGGTCTAGCTCTAAGGATTACGGAGATATGAGCATTTTAAGATAAACATAAATGATATTTTTTTAAAATGTGTTTATGGGTAAAATTGGTATGCCATCCGATAGATATGCGCTCGCAGAGTGCAAAAATGTATTTTTTACCAAATTTGGCCGAGTAGTTTTGTTTTTATGGCATTTTGAATTTTGCAGAGTTTCATAGGTCTAGCTCTAAGGATTACGGAGATATGAGCATTTTAAGATAAACATAAATGATATTTTTTTAAAATGTGTTTATGGGTAAAATTGGTATGCCATCCGATAGATATGCGCTCGCAGAGTGCAGAAATGTATTTTTTACCAAATTTGGCCGAGTAGTTTTGTTTTTATGGCATTTTTAATTTTGCAGAGTTTCATAGGTCTAGCTCTAAGGATTACGGAGATATGAGCATTTTAAGATAAACATAAATGATATTTTTTTAAAATGTGTTTATGGGTAAAATTGGTATGCCATCCGATAGATATGCGCTCGCAGAGTGCAGAAATGTATTTTTTACCAAATTTGGCCGAGTAGTTTTGTTTTTATGGCATTTTGAATTTTGCAGAGTTTCATAGGTCTAGCTCTAAGGATTACGGAGATATGAGCATTTTAAGATAAACATAAATGATATTTTTTTAAAATGTGTTTATGGGTTAAATTGGTATGCCATCCGATAGATATGCGCTCGCAGAGTGCAGAAATGTATTTTTTACCAAATTTGGCCGAGTAGTTTTGTTTTTATGGCATTTTTAATTTTGCAGAGTTTCATAGGTCTAGCTCTAAGGATTACGGAGATATGAGCATTTTAAGATAAACATAAATGATATTTTTTTAAAATGTGTTTATGGGTAAAATTGGTATGCCATCCGATAGATATGCGCTCGCAGAGTGCAGAAATGTATTTTTTACCAAATTTGGCCGAGTAGTTTTGTTTTTATGGCATTTTGAATTTTGCAGAGTTTCATAGGTCTAGCTCTAAGGATTACGGAGATATGAGCATTTTAAGATAAACATAAATGATATTTTTTTAAAATGTGTTTATGGGTAAAATTGGTATGCCATCCGATAGATATGCGCTCGCAGAGTGCAGAAATGTATTTTTTACCAAATTTGGCCGAGTATTTTTGTTTTTATGGCATTTTGAATTTTGCAGAGTTTCATAGGTCTAGCTCTAAGGATTACGGAGATATGAGCATTTTAAGATAAACATAAATGATATTTTTTTAAAATGTGTTTATGGGTAAAATTGGTATGCCATCCGATAGATATGCGCTCGCAGAGTGCAGAAATGAATTTTGCAGAGTTTCATAGGTCTAGCTCTAAGGATTACGGAGATATGAGCATTTTAAGATAAACATAAATGATATTTTTTTAAAATGTGTTTATGGGTAAAATTGGTATGCCATCCGATAGATATGCGCTCGCAGAGTGCAGAAATGTATTTTTTACCAAATTTGGCCGAGTAGTTTTGTTTTTATGGCATTTTTAATTTTGCAGAGTTTCATAGGTCTAGCTCTAAGGATTACGGAGATATGAGCATTTTAAGATAAACATAAATGATATTTTTTTAAAATGTGTTTATGGGTAAAATTGGTATGCCATCCGATAGATATGCGCTCGCAGAGTGCAGAAATGTATTTTTTACCAAATTTGGCCGAGTAGTTTTGTTTTTATGGCATTTTTAATTTTGCAGAGTTTCATAGGTCTAGCTCTAAGGATTACGGAGATATGAGCATTTTAAGATAAACATAAATGATATTTTTTTAAAATGTGTTTATGGGTAAAATTGGTATGCCATCCGATAGATATGCGCTCGCAGAGTGCAGAAATGTATTTTTTACCAAATTTGGCCGAGTAGTTTTGTTGTTATGGCATTTTGAATTTTGCAGAGTTTCATAGGTCTAGCTCTAAGGATAACGGAGATATGAGCATTTTAAGATAAACATAAATGATATTTTTTTAAAATGTGTTTATGGGTAAAATTGGTATGCCATCCGATAGATATGCGCTCGCAGAGTGCAGAAATGTATTTTTTACCAAATTTGGCCGAGTAGTTTTGTTTTTATGGCATTTTTAATTTTGCAGAGTTTCATAGGTCTAGCTCTAAGGATTACGGAGATATGAGCATTTTAAGATAAACATAAATGATATTTTTTTAAAATGTGTTTATGGGTAAAATTGGTATGCCATCCGATAGATATGCGCTCGCAGAGTGCAGAAATGTATTTTTTACCAAATTTGGCCGAGTAGTTTTGTTTTTATGGCATTTTTAATTTTGCAGAGTTTCATAGGTCTAGCTCTAAGGATTACGGAGATATGAGCATTTTAAGATAAACATAAATGATATTTTTTTAAAATGTGTTTATGGGTAAAATTGGTATGCCATCCGATAGATATGCGCTCGCAGAGTGCAGAAATGTATTTTTTACCAAATTTGGCCGAGTAGTTTTGTTTTTATGGCATTTTTAATTTTGCAGAGTTTCATAGGTCTAGCTCTAAGGATTACGGAGATATGAGCATTTTAAGATAAACATAAATGATATTTTTTTAAAATGTGTTTATGGGTAAAATTGGTATGCCATCCGATAGATATGCGCTCGCAGAGTGCAAAAATGTATTTTTTACCAAATTTGGCCGAGTAGTTTTGTTTTTATGGCATTTTGAATTTTGCAGAGTTTCATAGGTCTAGCTCTAAGGATTACGGAGATATGAGCATTTTAAGATAAACATAAATGATATTTTTTTAAAATGTGTTTATGGGTAAAATTGGTATGCCATCCGATAGATATGCGCTCGCAGAGTGCAGAAATGTATTTTTTACCAAATTTGTCCGAGTAGTTTTGTTTTTATGGCATTTTTAATTTTGCAGAGTTTCATAGGTCTAGCTCTAAGGATTACGGAGATATGAGCATTTTAAGATAAACATAAATGATATTTTTTTAAAATGTGTTTATGGGTAAAATTGGTATGCCATCCGATAGATATGCGCTCGCAGAGTGCAGAAATGTATTTTTTACCAAATTTGGCCGAGTAGTTTTGTTTTTATGGCATTTTTAATTTTGCAGAGTTTCATAGGTCTAGCTCTAAGGATTACGGAGATATGAGCATTTTAAGATAAACATAAATGATATTTTTTTAAAATGTGTTTATGGGTAAAATTGGTATGCCATCCGATAGATATGCGCTCGCAGAGTGCAGAAATGTATTTTTTACCAAATTTGGCCGAGTAGTTTTGTTTTTATGGCATTTTTAATTTTGCAGAGTTTCATAGGTCTAGCTCTAAGGATTACGGAGATATGAGCATTTTAAGATAAACATAAATGATATTTTTTTAAAATGTTTTTTACCAAATTTGGCCGAGTAGTTTTGTTTTTATGACATTTTTAATTTTGCAGAGTTTCATAGGTCTAGCTCTAAGGATTACGGAGATATGAGCATTTTAAGATAAACATAAATGATATTTTTTTAAAATGTGTTTATGGGTAAAATTGGTATGCCATCCGATAGATATGCGCTCGCAGAGTGCAGAAATGTATTTTTTACCAAATTTGGCCGAGTAGTTTTGTTTTTATGGCATTTTTAATTTTGCAGAGTTTCATAGGTCTAGCTCTAAGGATTACGGAGATATGAGCATTTTAAGATAAACATAAATGATATTTTTTTAAAATGTGTTTATGGGTAAAATTGGTATGCCATCCGATAGATATGCGCTCGCAGAGTGCAGAAATGTATTTTTTACCAAATTTGGCCGAGTAGTTTTGTTTTTATGGCATTTTTAATTTTGCAGAGTTTCATAGGTCTAGCTCTAAGGATTACGGAGATATGAGCATTTTAAGATAAACATAAATGATATTTTTTTAAAATGTGTTTATGGGTAAAATTGGTATGCCATCCGATAGATATGCGCTCGCAGAGTGCAGAAATGTATTTTTTACCAAATTTGGCCGAGTAGTTTTGTTTTTATGGCATTTTTAATTTTGCAGAGTTTCATAGGTCTAGCTCTAAGGATTACGGAGATATGAGCATTTTAAGATAAACATAAATGATATTTTTTTAAAATGTGTTTATGGGTAAAATTGGTATGCCATCCGATAGATATGCGCTCGCAGAGTGCAAAAATGTATTTTTTACCAAATTTGGCCGAGTAGTTTTGTTTTTATGGCATTTTGAATTTTGCAGAGTTTCATAGGTCTAGCTCTAAGGATTACGGAGATATGAGCATTTTAAGATAAACATAAATGATATTTTTTTAAAATGTGTTTATGGGTAAAATTGGTATGCCATCCGATAGATATGCGCTCGCAGAGTGCAGAAATGTATTTTTTACCAAATTTGGCCGAGTAGTTTTGTTTTTATGGCATTTTTAATTTTGCAGAGTTTCATAGGTCTAGCTCTAAGGATTACGGAGATATGAGCATTTTAAGATAAACATAAATGATATTTTTTTAAAATGTGTTTATGGGTAAAATTGGTATGCCATCCGATAGATATGCGCTCGCAGAGTGCAAAAATGTATTTTTTACCAAATTTGGCCGAGTAGTTTTGTTTTTATGGCATTTTGAATTTTGCAGAGTTTCATAGGTCTAGCTCTAAGGATTACGGAGATATGAGCATTTTAAGATAAACATAAATGATATTTTTTTAAAATGTGTTTATGGGTAAAATTGGTATGCCATCCGATAGATATGCGCTCGCAGAGTGCAGAAATGTATTTTTTACCAAATTTGGCCGAGTAGTTTTGTTTTTATGGCATTTTTAATTTTGCAGAGTTTCATAGGTCTAGCTCTAAGGATTACGGAGATATGAGCATTTTAAGATAAACATAAATGATATTTTTTTAAAATGTGTTTATGGGTAAAATTGGTATGCCATCCGATAGATATGCGCTCGCAGAGTGCAGAAATGTATTTTTTACCAAATTTGGCCGAGTAGTTTTGTTTTTATGGCATTTTTAATTTTGCAGAGTTTCATAGGTCTAGCTCTAAGGATTACGGAGATATGAGCATTTTAAGATAAACATAAATGATATTTTTTTAAAATGTGTTTATGGGTAAAATTGGTATGCCATCCGATAGATATGCGCTCGCAGAGTGCAGAAATGTATTTTTTACCAAATTTGGCCGAGTAGTTTTGTTTTTATGGCATTTTTAATTTTGCAGAGTTTCATAGGTCTAGCTCTAAGGATTACGGAGATATGAGCATTTTAAGATAAACATAAATGATATTTTTTTAAAATGTGTTTATGGGTAAAATTGGTATGCCATCCGATAGATATGCGCTCGCAGAGTGCAAAAATGTATTTTTTACCAAATTTGGCCGAGTAGTTTTGTTTTTATGGCATTTTGAATTTTGCAGAGTTTCATAGGTCTAGCTCTAAGGATTACGGAGATATGAGCATTTTAAGATAAACATAAATGATATTTTTTTAAAATGTGTTTATGGGTAAAATTGGTATGCCATCCGATAGATATGCGCTCGCAGAGTGCAGAAATGTATTTTTTACCAAATTTGGCCGAGTAGTTTTGTTTTTATGGCATTTTTAATTTTGCAGAGTTTCATAGGTCTAGCTCTAAGGATTACGGAGATATGAGCATTTTAAGATAAACATAAATGATATTTTTTTAAAATGTGTTTATGGGTAAAATTGGTATGCCATCCGATAGATATGCGCTCGCAGAGTGCAGAAATGTATTTTTTACCAAATTTGGCCGAGTAGTTTTGTTTTTATGGCATTTTTAATTTTGCAGAGTTTCATAGGTCTAGCTCTAAGGATTACGGAGATATGAGCATTTTAAGATAAACATAAATGATATTTTTTTAAAATGTGTTTATGGGTAAAATTGGTATGCCATCCGATAGATATGCGCTCGCAGAGTGCAGAAATGTATTTTTTACCAAATTTGGCCGAGTAGTTTTGTTTTTATGGCATTTTTAATTTTGCAGAGTTTCATAGGTCT
This sequence comes from Meliscaeva auricollis, assembly GCA_948107695.1. NCBI lineage: Eukaryota > Metazoa > Arthropoda > Insecta > Diptera > Syrphidae > Meliscaeva > Meliscaeva auricollis. Next base: position 29,257,417 of record OX403616.1, on the reverse strand, counting down.
AGCTCTAAGGATTACGGAGATATGAGCATTTTAAGATAAACATAAATGATATTTTTTTAAAATGTGTTTATGGGTAAAATTGGTATGCCATCCGATAGATATGCGCTCGCAGAGTGCAGAAATGTATTTTTTACCAAATTTGGCCGAGTAGTTTTGTTTTTATGGCATTTTTAATTTTGCAGAGTTTCATAGGTCTAGCTCTAAGGATTACGGAGATATGAGCATTTTAAGATAAACATAAATGATATTTTTTTAAAATGTGTTTATGGGTAAAATTGGTATGCCATCCGATAGATATGCGCTCGCAGAGTGCAGAAATGTATTTTTTACCAAATTTGGCCGAGTAGTTTTGTTTTTATGGCATTTTTAATTTTGCAGAGTTTCATAGGTCTAGCTCTAAGGATTACGGAGATATGAGCATTTTAAGATAAACATAAATGATATTTTTTTAAAATGTGTTTATGGGTAAAATTGGTATGCCATCCGATAGATATGCGCTCGCAGAGTGCAGAAATGTATTTTTTACCAAATTTGGCCGAGTAGTTTTGTTTTTATGGCATTTTTAATTTTGCAGAGTTTCATAGGTCTAGCTCTAAGGATTACGGAGATATGAGCATTTTAAGATAAACATAAATGATATTTTTTTAAAATGTGTTTATGGGTTAAATTGGTATGCCATCCGATAGATATGCGCTCGCAGAGTGCAGAAATGTATTTTTTACCAAATTTGGCCGAGTAGTTTTGTTTTTATGGCATTTTTAATTTTGCAGAGTTTCATAGGTCTAGCTCTAAGGATTACGGAGATATGAGCATTTTAAGATAAACATAAATGATATTTTTTTAAAATGTGTTTATGGGTAAAATTGGTATGCCATCCGATAGATATGCGCTCGCAGAGTGCAGAAATGTATTTTTTACCAAATTTGGCCGAGTAGTTTTGTTTTTATGGCATTTTTAATTTTGCAGAGTTTCATAGGTCTAGCTCTAAGGATTACGGAGATATGAGCATTTTAAGATAAACATAAATGATATTTTTTTAAAATGTGTTTATGGGTAAAATTGGTATGCCATCCGATAGATATGCGCTCGCAGAGTGCAAAAATGTATTTTTTACCAAATTTGGCCGAGTAGTTTTGTTTTTATGGCATTTTTAATTTTGCAGAGTTTCATAGGTCTAGCTCTAAGGATTACGGAGATATGAGCATTTTAAGATAAACATAAATGATATTTTTTTAAAATGTGTTTATGGGTAAAATTGGTATGCCATCCGATAGATATGCGCTCGCAGAGTGCAGAAATGTATTTTTTACCAAATTTGGCCGAGTAGTTTTGTTTTTATGGCATTTTTAATTTTGCAGAGTTTCATAGGTCTAGCTCTAAGGATTACGGAGATATGAGCATTTTAAGATAAACATAAATGATATTTTTTTAAAATGTGTTTATGGGTAAAATTGGTATGCCATCCGATAGATATGCGCTCGCAGAGTGCAGAAATGTATTTTTTACCAAATTTGGCCGAGTAGTTTTGTTTTTATGGCATTTTTAATTTTGCAGAGTTTCATAGGTCTAGCTCTAAGGATTACGGAGATATGAGCATTTTAAGATAAACATAAATGATATTTTTTTAAAATGTGTTTATGGGTAAAATTGGTATGCCATCCGATAGATATGCGCTCGCAGAGTGCAGAAATGTATTTTTTACCAAATTTGGCCGAGTAGTTTTGTTTTTATGGCATTTTTAATTTTGCAGAGTTTCATAGGTCTAGCTCTAAGGATTACGGAGATATGAGCATTTTAAGATAAACATAAATGATATTTTTTTAAAATGTGTTTATGGGTAAAATTGGTATGCCATCCGATAGATATGCGCTCGCAGAGTGCAGAAATGTATTTTTTACCAAATTTGGCCGAGTAGTTTTGTTTTTATGGCATTTTTAATTTTGCAGAGTTTCATAGGTCTAGCTCTAAGGATTACGGAGATATGAGCATTTTAAGATAAACATAAATGATATTTTTTTAAAATGTGTTTATGGGTAAAATTGGTATGCCATCCGATAGATATGCGCTCGCAGAGTGCAGAAATGTATTTTTTACCAAATTTGGCCGAGTAGTTTTGTTTTTATGGCATTTTTAATTTTGCAGAGTTTCATAGGTCTAGCTCTAAGGATTACGGAGATATGAGCATTTTAAGATAAACATAAATGATATTTTTTTAAAATGTGTTTATGGGTAAAATTGGTATGCCATCCGATAGATATGCGCTCGCAGAGTGCAAAAATGTATTTTTTACCAAATTTGGCCGAGTAGTTTTGTTTTTATGGCATTTTGAATTTTGCAGAGTTTCATAGGTCTAGCTCTAAGGATTACGGAGATATGAGCATTTTAAGATAAACATAAATGATATTTTTTTAAAATGTGTTTATGGGTAAAATTGGTATGCCATCCGATAGATATGCGCTCGCAGAGTGCAGAAATGTATTTTTTACCAAATTTGGCCGAGTAGTTTTGTTTTTATGGCATTTTTAATTTTGCAGAGTTTCATAGGTCTAGCTCTAAGGATTACGGAGATATGAGCATTTTAAGATAAACATAAATGATATTTTTTTAAAATGTGTTTATGGGTTAAATTGGTATGCCATCCGATAGATATGCGCTCGCAGAGTGCAGAAATGTATTTTTTACCAAATTTGGCCGAGTAGTTTTGTTTTTATGGCATTTTTAATTTTGCAGAGTTTCATAGGTCTAGCTCTAAGGATTACGGAGATATGAGCATTTTAAGATAAACATAAATGATATTTTTTTAAAATGTGTTTATGGGTAAAATTGGTATGCCATCCGATAGATATGCGCTCGCAGAGTGCAGAAATGTATTTTTTACCAAATTTGTCCGAGTAGTTTTGTTTTTATGGCATTTTTAATTTTGCAGAGTTTCATAGGTCTAGCTCTAAGGATTACGGAGATATGAGCATTTTAAGATAAACATAAATGATATTTTTTTAAAATGTGTTTATGGGTAAAATTGGTATGCCATCCGATAGATATGCGCTCGCAGAGTGCAGAAATGTATTTTTTACCAAATTTGGCCGAGTAGTTTTGTTTTTATGGCATTTTTAATTTTGCAGAGTTTCATAGGTCTAGCTCTAAGGATTACGGAGATATGAGCATTTTAAGATAAACATAAATGATATTTTTTTAAAATGTGTTTATGGGTAAAATTGGTATGCCATCCGATAGATATGCGCTCGCAGAGTGCAGAAATGTATTTTTTACCAAATTTGGCCGAGTAGTTTTGTTTTTATGGCATTTTTAATTTTGCAGAGTTTCATAGGTCTAGCTCTAAGGATTACGGAGATATGAGCATTTTAAGATAAACATAAATGATATTTTTTTAAAATGTGTTTATGGGTAAAAATTG
>OX403616.1:29228260-29253802 GCA_948107695.1 Meliscaeva auricollis | reverse complement strand
ACTCGGCCAAATTTGGTAAAAAATACATTTCTGCACTCTGCGAGCGCATATCTATCGGATGGCATACCAATTTTACCCATAAACACATTTTAAAAAAATATCATTTATGTTTATCTTAAAATGCTCATATCTCCGTAATCCTTAGAGCTAGACCTATGAAACTCTGCAAAATTAAAAATGCCATAAAAACAAAACTACTCGGCCAAATTTGGTAAAAAATACATTTCTGCACTCTGCGAGCGCATATCTATCGGATGGCATACCAATTTTACCCATAAACACATTTTAAAAAAATATCATTTATGTTTATCTTAAAATGCTCATATCTCCGTAATCCTTAGAGCTAGACCTATGAAACTCTGCAAAATTAAAAATGCCATAAAAACAAAACTACTCGGCCAAATTTGGTAAAAAATACATTTCTGCACTCTGCGAGCGCATATCTATCGGATGGCATACCAATTTTACCCATAAACACATTTTAAAAAAATATCATTTATGTTTATCTTAAAATGCTCATATCTCCGTAATCCTTAGAGCTAGACCTATGAAACTCTGCAAAATTAAAAATGCCATAAAAACAAAACTACTCGGCCAAATTTGGTAAAAAATACATTTCTGCACTCTGCGAGCGCATATCTATCGGATGGCATACCAATTTTACCCATAAACACATTTTAAAAAAATATCATTTATGTTTATCTTAAAATGCTCATATCTCCGTAATCCTTAGAGCTAGACCTATGAAACTCTGCAAAATTCAAAATGCCATAAAAACAAAACTACTCGGCCAAATTTGGTAAAAAATACATTTCTGCACTCTGCGAGCGCATATCTATCGGATGGCATACCAATTTTACCCATAAACACATTTTAAAAAAATATCATTTATGTTCATCTTAAAATGCTCATATCTCCGTAATCCTTAGAGCTAGACCTATGAAACTCTGCAAAATTAAAAATGCCATAAAAACAAAACTACTCGGCCAAATTTGGTAAAAAATACATTTCTGCACTCTGCGAGCGCATATCTATCGGATGGCATACCAATTTTACCCATAAACACATTTTAAAAAAATATCATTTATGTTTATCTTAAAATGCTCATATCTCCGTAATCCTTAGAGCTAGACCTATGAAACTCTGCAAAATTAAAAATGCCATAAAAACAAAACTACTCGGCCAAATTTGGTAAAAAATACATTTCTGCACTCTGCGAGCGCATATCTATCGGATGGCATACCAATTTTACCCATAAACACATTTTAAAAAAATATCATTTATGTTTATCTTAAAATGCTCATATCTCCGTAATCCTTAGAGCTAGACCTATGAAACTCTGCAAAATTAAAAATGCCATAAAAACAAAACTACTCGGCCAAATTTGGTAAAAAATACATTTCTGCACTCTGCGAGCGCATATCTATCGGATGGCATACCAATTTAACCCATAAACACATTTTAAAAAAATATCATTTATGTTTATCTTAAAATGCTCATATCTCCGTAATCCTTAGAGCTAGACCTATGAAACTCTGCAAAATTAAAAATGCCATAAAAACAAAACTACTCGGCCAAATTTGGTAAAAAATACATTTCTGCACTCTGCGAGCGCATATCTATCGGATGGCATACCAATTTTACCCATAAACACATTTTAAAAAAAATATCATTTATGTTTATCTTAAAATGCTCATATCTCCGTAATCCTTAGAGCTAGACCTATGAAACTCTGCAAAATTAAAAATGCCATAAAAACAAAACTACTCGGCCAAATTTGGTAAAAAATACATTTCTGCACTCTGCGAGCGCATATCTATCGGATGGCATACCAATTTAACCCATAAACACATTTTAAAAAAATATCATTTATGTTTATCTTAAAATGCTCATATCTCCGTAATCCTTAGAGCTAGACCTATGAAACTCTGCAAAATTAAAAATGCCATAAAAACAAAACTACTCGCCCAAATTTGGTAAAAAATACATTTCTGCACTCTGCGAGCGCATATCTATCGGATGGCATACCAATTTTACCCATAAACACATTTTAAAAAAATATCATTTATGTTCATCTTAAAATGCTCATATCTCCGTAATCCTTAGAGCTAGACCTATGAAACTCTGCAAAATTCAAAATGCCATAAAAACAAAACTACTCGGCCAAATTTGGTAAAAAATACATTTCTGCACTCTGCGAGCGCATATCTATCGGATGGCATACCAATTTAACCCATAAACACATTTTAAAAAAATATCATTTATGTTTATCTTAAAATGCTCATATCTCCGTAATCCTTAGAGCTAGACCTATGAAACTCTGCAAAATTAAAAATGCCATAAAAACAAAACTACTCGGCCAAATTTGGTAAAAAATACATTTCTGCACTCTGCGAGCGCATATCTATCGGATGGCATACCAATTTAACCCATAAACACATTTTAAAAAAATATCATTTATGTTTATCTTAAAATGCTCATATCTCCGTAATCCTTAGAGCTAGACCTATGAAACTCTGCAAAATTAAAAATGCCATAAAAACAAAACTACTCGGCCAAATTTGGTAAAAAATACATTTCTGCACTCTGCGAGCGCATATCTATCGGATGGCATACCAATTTTACCCATAAACACATTTTAAAAAAATATCATTTATGTTTATCTTAAAATGCTCATATCTCCGTAATCCTTAGAGCTAGACCTATGAAACTCTGCAAAATTAAAAATGCCATAAAAACAAAACTACTCGGCCAAATTTGGTAAAAAATACATTTCTGCACTCTGCGAGCGCATATCTATCGGATGGCATACCAATTTAACCCATAAACACATTTTAAAAAAATATCATTTATGTTCATCTTAAAATGCTCATATCTCCGTAATCCTTAGAGCTAGACCTATGAAACTCTGCAAAATTAAAAATGCCATAAAAACAAAACTACTCGGCCAAATTTGGTAGAAAATACATTTCTGCACTCTGCGAGCGCATATCTATCGGATGGCATACCAATTTAACCCATAAACACATTTTAAAAAAATATCATTTATGTTTATCTTAAAATGCTCATATCTCCGTAATCCTTAGAGCTAGACCTATGAAACTCTGCAAAATTAAAAATGCCATAAAAACAAAACTACTCGGCCAAATTTGGTAAAAAATACATTTCTGCACTCTGCGAGCGCATATCTATCGGATGGCATACCAATTTAACCCATAAACACATTTTAAAAAAATATCATTTATGTTTATCTTAAAATGCTCATATCTCCGTAATCCTTAGAGCTAGACCTATGAAACTCTGCAAAATTCAAAATGCCATAAAAACAAAACTACTCGGCCAAATTTGGTAAAAAATACATTTCTGCACTCTGCGAGCGCATATCTATCGGATGGCATACCAATTTTACCCATAAACACATTTAAAAAAAATATCATTTATGTTTATCTTAAAATGCTCATATCTCCGTAATCCTTAGAGCTAGACCTATGAAACTCTGCAAAATTAAAAATGCCATAAAAACAAAACTACTCGGCCAAATTTGGTAAAAAATACATTTCTGCACTCTGCGAGCGCATATCTATCGGATGGCATACCAATTTAACCCATAAACACATTTTAAAAAAATATCATTTATGTTTATCTTAAAATGCTCATATCTCCGTAATCCTTAGAGCTAGACCTATGAAACTCTGCAAAATTAAAAATGCCATAAAAACAAAACTACTCGGCCAAATTTGGTAAAAAATACATTTCTGCACTCTGCGAGCGCATATCTATCGGATGGCATACCAATTTTACCCATAAACACATTTTAAAAAAATATCATTTATGTTTATCTTAAAATGCTCATATCTCCGTAATCCTTAGAGCTAGACCTATGAAACTCTGCAAAATTAAAAATGCCATAAAAACAAAACTACTCGGCCAAATTTGGTAAAAAATACATTTCTGCACTCTGCGAGCGCATATCTATCGGATGGCATACCAATTTAACCCATAAACACATTTAAAAAAATATCATTTATGTTTATCTTAAAATGCTCATATCTCCGTAATCCTTAGAGCTAGACCTATGAAACTCTGCAAAATTAAAAATGCCATAAAAACAAAACTACTCGGCCAAATTTGGTAAAAAATACATTTCTGCACTCTGCGAGCGCATATCTATCGGATGGCATACCAATTTTACCCATAAACACATTTAAAAAAATATCATTTATGTTTATCTTAAAATGCTCATATCTCCGTAATCCTTAGAGCTAGACCTATGAAACTCTGCAAAATTAAAAATGCCATAAAAACAAAACTACTCGGCCAAATTTGGTAAAAAATACATTTCTGCACTCTGCGAGCGCATATCTATCGGATGGCATACCAATTTTACCCATAAACACATTTAAAAAAATATCATTTATGTTTATCTTAAAATGCTCATATCTCCGTAATCCTTAGAGCTAGACCTATGAAACTCTGCAAAATTAAAAATGCCATAAAAACAAAACTACTCGGCCAAATTTGGTAAAAAATACATTTCTGCACTCTGCGAGCGCATATCTATCGGATGGCATACCAATTTTACCCATAAACACATTTTAAAAAAATATCATTTATGTTTATCTTAAAATGCTCATATCTCCGTAATCCTTAAAGCTAGACCTATGAAACTCTGCAAAATTAAAAATGCCATAAAAACAAAACTACTCGGCCAAATTTGGTAAAAAATACATTTCTGCACTCTGCGAGCGCATATCTATCGGATGGCATACCAATTTAACCCATAAACACATTTTAAAAAAATATCATTTATGTTTATCTTAAAATGCTCATATCTCCGTAATCCTTAGAGCTAGACCTATGAAACTCTGCAAAATTAAAAATGCCATAAAAACAAAACTACTCGGCCAAATTTGGTAAAAAATACATTTCTGCACTCTGCGAGCGCATATCTATCGGATGGCATACCAATTTAACCCATAAACACATTTTAAAAAAATATCATTTATGTTTATCTTAAAATGCTCATATCTCCGTAATCCTTAGAGCTAGACCTATGAAACTCTGCAAAATTCAAAATTGCCATAAAAACAAAACTACTCGGCCAAATTTGGTAAAAAATACATTTCTGCACTCTGCGAGCGCATATCTATCGGATGGCATACCAATTTAACCCATAAACACATTTTAAAAAAATATCATTTATGTTTATCTTAAAATGCTCATATCTCCGTAATCCTTAGAGCTAGACCTATGAAACTCTGCAAAATTAAAAATGCCATAAAAACAAAACTACTCGGCCAAATTTGGTAAAAAATACATTTCTGCACTCTGCGAGCGCATATCTATCGGATGGCATACCAATTTTACCCATAAACACATTTTAAAAAAATATCATTTATGTTTATCTTAAAATGCTCATATCTCCGTAATCCTTAGAGCTAGACCTATGAAACTCTGCAAAATTAAAAATGCCATAAAAACAAAACTACTCGGCCAAATTTGGTAAAAAATACATTTCTGCACTCTGCGAGCGCATATCTATCGGATGGCATACCAATTTAACCCATAAACACATTTTAAAAAAATATCATTTATGTTTATCTTAAAATGCTCATATCTCCGTAATCCTTAGAGCTAGACCTATGAAACTCTGCAAATTAAAAATGCCATAAAAACAAAACTACTCGGCCAAATTTGGTAAAAAATACATTTCTGCACTCTGCGAGCGCATATCTATCGGATGGCATACCAATTTAACCCATAAACACATTTTAAAAAAATATCATTTATGTTTATCTTAAAATGCTCATATCTCCGTAATCCTTAGAGCTAGACCTATGAAACTCTGCAAAATTCAAAATGCCATAAAAACAAAACTACTCGGCCAAATTTGGTAAAAAATACATTTCTGCACTCTGCGAGCGCATATCTATCGGATGGCATACCAATTTAACCCATAAACACATTTTAAAAAAATATCATTTATGTTTATCTTAAAATGCTCATATCTCCGTAATCCTTAGAGCTAGACCTATGAAACTCTGCAAAATTCAAAATGCCATAAAAACAAAACTACTCGGCCAAATTTGGTAAAAAATACATTTCTGCACTCTGCGAGCGCATATCTATCGGATGGCATACCAATTTAACCCATAAACACATTTTAAAAAAATATCATTTATGTTTATCTTAAAATGCTCATATCTCCGTAATCCTTAGAGCTAAACCTATGAAACTCTGCAAAATTAAACATGCCATAAAAACAAAACTACTCGGCCAAATTTGGTAAAAAATACATTTCTGCACTCTGCGAGCGCATATCTATCGGATGGCATACCAATTTAACCCATAAACACATTTTAAAAAAATATCATTTATGTTTATCTTAAAATGCTCATATCTCCGTAATCCTTAGAGCTAGACCTATGAAACTCTGCAAAATTCAAAATGCCATAAAAACAAAACTACTCGGCCAAATTTGGTAAAAAATACATTTCTGCACTCTGCGAGCGCATATCTATCGGATGGCATACCAATTTAACCCATAAACACATTTTAAAAAAATATCATTTATGTTTATCTTAAAATGCTCATATCTCCGTAATCCTTAGAGCTAGACCTATGAAACTCTGCAAAATTAAAAATGCCATAAAAACAAAACTACTCGGCCAAATTTGGTAAAAAATACATTTCTGCACTCTGCGAGCGCATATCTATCGGATGGCATACCAATTTTACCCATAAACACATTTTAAAAAAATATCATTTATGTTTATCTTAAAATGCTCATATCTCCGTAATCCTTAGAGCTAGACCTATGAAACTCTGCAAAATTAAAAATGCCATAAAAACAAAACTACTCGGCCAAATTTGGTAAAAAATACATTTCTGCACTCTGCGAGCGCATATCTATCGGATGGCATACCAATTTAACCCATAAACACATTTTAAAAAAATATCATTTATGTTTATCTTAAAATGCTCATATCTCCGTAATCCTTAGAGCTAGACCTATGAAACTCTGCAAAATTCAAAATGCCATAAAAACAAAACTACTCGGCCAAATTTGGTAAAAAATACATTTCTGCACTCTGCGAGCGCATATCTATCGGATGGCATACCAATTTAACCCATAAACACATTTTAAAAAAATATCATTTATGTTCATCTTAAAATGCTCATATCTCCGTAATCCTTAGAGCTAGACCTATGAAACTCTGCAAAATTAAAAATGCCATAAAAACAAAACTACTCGGCCAAATTTGGTAAAAAATACATTTCTGCACTCTGCGAGCGCATATCTATCGGATGGCCTACCAATTTTACCCATAAACACATTTTAAAAAAATATCATTTATGTTTATCTTAAAATGCTCATATCTCCGTAATCCCTAGAGCTAGACCTATGAAACTCTGCAAAATTAAAAATGCCATAAAAACAAAACTACTCGGCCAAATTTGGTAAAAAATACATTTCTGCACTCTGCGAGCGCATATCTATCGGATGGCATACCAATTTTACCCATAAACACATTTTAAAAAAATATCATTTATGTTTATCTTAAAATGCTCATATCTCCGTAATCCTTAGAGCTAGACCTATGAAACTCTGCAAAATTCAAAATGCCATAAAAACAAAACTACTCGGCCAAATTTGGTAAAAAATACATTTCTGCACTCTGCAAGCGCATATCTATCGGATGGCATACCAATTTTACCCATAAACACATTTTAAAAAAATATCATTTATGTTTATCTTAAAATGCTCATATCTCCGTAATCCTTAGAGCTAGACCTATGAAACTCTGCAAAATTAAAAATGCCATAAAAACAAAACCACTCGGCCAAATTTGGTAAAAAATACATTACTGCACTCTGCGAGCGCATATCTATCGGATGGCATACCAATTTAACCCGTAAACACATTTTTAAAAAATATCATTTATGTTTATCTTAAAATGCTAATATCTCCGTAATCCTTAGAGCTAGACCTATGAAACTCTGCAAAATTAAAAATGCCATAAAAACAAAACTACTCGGCCAAATTTGGTAAAAAATACATTTCTGCACTCTGCGAGCGCATATCTATCGGATGGCATACCAATTTAACCCATAAACACATTTTAAAAAAATATCATTTATGTTTATCTTAAAATGCTCATATCTCCGTAATCCTTAGAGCTAGACCTATGAAACTCTGCAAAATTCAAAATGCCATAAAAACAAAACTACTCGGCCAAATTTGGTAAAAAATACATTTCTGCGAGCGCATATCTATCGGATGGCATACCAATTTTACCCATAAACACATTTTAAAAAAATATCATTTATGTTTATCTTAAAATGCTCATATCTCCGTAATCCTTAGAGTTAGACCTATGAAACTCTGCAAAATTAAAAATGCCATAAAAACAAAACCACTCGGCCAAATTTGGTAAAAAATACATTTCTGCACTCTGCGAGCGCATATCTATCGGATGGCATACCAATTTTACCCATAAACACATTTTAAAAAAATATCATTTATGTTTATCTTAAAATGCTCATATCTCCGTAATCCTTAGAGCTAGACCTATGAAACTCTGCAAAATTAAAAATGCCATAAAAACAAAACTACTCGGCCAAATTTGGTAAAAAATACATTTCTGCACTCTGCGAGCGCATATCTATCGGATGGCATACCAATTTAACCCATAAACACATTTTAAAAAAATATCATTTATGTTTATCTTAAAATGCTCATATCTCCGTAATCCTTAGAGCTAGACCTATGAAACTCTGCAAAATTAAAAATGCCATAAAAACAAAACTACTCGGCCAAATTTGGTAAAAAATACATTTCTGCACTCTGCGAGCGCATATCTATCGGATGGCATACCAATTTTACCCATAAACGCATTTTAAAAAAATATCATTTATGTTCATCTTAAAATGCTCATATTTCCGTAATCCTTAGAGCTAGACCTATGAAACTCTGCAAAATTCAAAATGCCATAAAAACAAAACTACTCGGCCAAATTTGGTAAAAAATACATTTCTGCACTCTGCGAGCGCATATCTATCGGATGGCATACCAATTTAACCCATAAACACATTTTAAAAAAATATCATTTATGTTTATCTTAAAATGCTCATATCTCCGTAATCCTTAGAGCTAGACCTATGAAACTCTGCAAAATTAAAAATGCCATAAAAACAAAACCACTCGGCCAAATTTGGTAAAAAATACATTTCTGCACTCTGCGAGCGCATATCTATCGGATGGCATACCAATTTTACCCATAAACACATTTTAAAAAAATATCATTTATGTTTATCTTAAAATGCTCATATCTCCGTAATCCTTAGAGCTAGACCTATGAAACTCTGCAAAATTAAAAATGCCATAAAAACAAAACTACTCGGCCAAATTTGGTAAAAAATACATTTCTGCACTCTGCGAGCGCATATCTATCGGATGGCATACCAATTTAACCCGTAAACACATTTTAAAAAAATATCATTTATGTTTATCTTAAAATGCTAATATCTCCGTAATCCTTAGAGCTAGACCTATGAAACTCTGCAAAATTAAAAATGCCATAAAAACAAAACTACTCGGCCAAATTTGGTAAAAAATACATTTCTGCACTCTGCGAGCGCATATCTATCGGATGGCATACCAATTTAACCCATAAACACATTTTAAAAAAATATCATTTATGTTTATCTTAAAATGCTCATATCTCCGTAATCCTTAGAGCTAGACCTATGAAACTCTGCAAAATTAAAAATGCCATAAAAACAAAACCACTCGGCCAAATTTGGTAAAAAATACATTTCTGCACTCTGCGAGCGCATATCTATCGGATGGCATACCAATTTTACCCATAAACACATTTAAAAAAATATCATTTATGTTCATCTTAAAATGCTCATATCTCCGTAATCCTTAGAGCTAGACCTATGAAACTCTGCAAAATTAAAAATGCCATAAAAACAAAACTACTCGGCCAAATTTGGTAAAAAATACATTTCTGCACTCTGCGAGCGCATATCTATCGGATGGCATACCAATTTAACCCATAAACACATTTTAAAAAAATATCATTTATGTTTATCTTAAAATGCTCATATCTCCGTAATCCTTAGAGCTAGACCTATGAAACTCTGCAAAATTAAAAATGCCATAAAAACAAAACTACTCGGCCAAATTTGGTAAAAAATACATTTCTGCACTCTGCGAGCGCATATCTATCGGATGGCATACCAATTTTACCCATTAACACATTTTAAAAAAATATCATTTATGTTCATCTTAAAATGCTCATATCTCCGTAATCCTTAGAGCTAGACCTATGAAACTCTGCAAAATTAAAAATGCCATAAAAACAAAACTACTCGGCCAAATTTGGTAAAAAATACATTTCTGCACTCTGCGAGCGCATATCTATCGGATGGCATACCAATTTAACCCATAAACACATTTTAAAAAAATATCATTTATGTTTATCTTAAAATGCTCATATCTCCGTAATCCTTAGAGCTAGACCTATGAAACTCTGCAAAATTAAAAATGCCATAAAAACAAAACTACTCGGCCAAATTTGGTAAAAAATACATTTCTGCACTCTGCGAGCGCATATCTATCGGATGGCATACCAATTTTACCCATAAACACATTTTAAAAAAAATATCATTTATGTTTATCTTAAAATGCTCATATCTCCGTAATCCTTAGAGCTAGACCTATGAAACTCTGCAAAATTAAAAATGCCATAAAAACAAAACTACTCGGCCAAATTTGGTAAAAAATACATTTCTGCACTCTGCGAGCGCATATCTATCGGATGGCATACCAATTTTACCCATAAACACATTTTAAAAAAATATCATTTATGTTTATCTTAAAATGCTCATATCTCCGTAATCCTTAGAGCTAGACCTATGAAACTCTGCAAAATTCAAAATGCCATAAAAACAAAACTACTCGGCCAAATTTGGTAAAAAATACATTTCTGCACTCTGCGAGCGCATATCTATCGGATGGCATACCAATTTTACCCATAAACACATTTTAAAAATATATAATTTATGTTCATCTTAAAATGCTCATATCCCCGTAATCCTTAGAGCTAGACCTATGAAACTCTGCAAAATTAAAAATGCCATAAAAACAAAACTACTCGGCCAAATTTGGTAAAAAATACATTTCTGCACTCTGCGAGCGCATATCTATCGGATGGCATACCAATTTAACCCATAAACACATTTTAAAAAAATATCATTTATGTTTATCTTAAAATGCTCATATCTCCGTAATCCTTAGAGCTAGACCTATGAAACTCTGCAAAATTAAAAATGCCATAAAAACAAAACCACTCGGCCAAATTTGGTAAAAAATACATTTCTGCACTCTGCGAGCGCATATCTATCGGATGGCATACCAATTTTACCCATAAACACATTTTAAAAAAATATCATTTATGTTTATCTTAAAATGCTCATATCTCCGTAATCCTTAGAGCTAGACCTATGAAACTCTGCAAAATTAAAAATGCCATAAAAACAAAACCACTCGGCCAAATTTGGTAAAAAATACATTTCTGCACTCTGCGAGCGCATATCTATCGGATGGCATACCAATTTTACCCATAAACACATTTTAAAAAAATATCATTTATGTTTATCTTAAAATGCTCATATCTCCGTAATCCTTAGAGCTAGACCTATGAAACTCTGCAAAATTAAAAATGCCATAAAAACAAAACTACTCGGCCAAATTTGGTAAAAAATACATTTCTGCACTCTGCGAGCGCATATCTATCGGATGGCATACCAATTTAACCCGTAAACACACACATTTTAAAAAAATATCATTTATGTTTATCTTAAAATGCTAATATCTCCGTAATCCTTAGAGCTAGACCTATGAAACTCTGCAAAATTAAAAATGCCATAAAAACAAAACTACTCGGCCAAATTTGGTAAAAAATACATTTCTGCACTCTGCGAGCGCATATCTATCGGATGGCATACCAATTTAACCCATAAACACATTTTAAAAAAATATCATTTATGTTTATCTTAAAATGCTCATATCTCCGTAATCCTTAGAGCTAGACCTATGAAACTCTGCAAAATTAAAAATGCCATAAAAACAAAACCACTCGGCCAAATTTGGTAAAAAATACATTTCTGCACTCTGCGAGCGCATATCTATCGGATGGCATACCAATTTTACCCATAAACACATTTTAAAAAAATATCATTTATGTTCATCTTAAAATGCTCATATCTCCGTAATCCTTAGAGCTAGACCTATGAAACTCTGCAAAATTAAAAATGCCATAAAAACAAAACTACTCGGCCAAATTTGGTAAAAAATACATTTCTGCACTCTGCGAGCGCATATCTATCGGATGGCATACCAATTTAACCCATAAACACATTTTAAAAAAATATCATTTATGTTTATCTTAAAATGCTCATATCTCCGTAATCCTTAGAGCTAGACCTATGAAACTCTGCAAAATTAAAAATGCCATAAAAACAAAACTACTCGGCCAAATTTGGTAAAAAATACATTTCTGCACTCTGCGAGCGCATATCTATCGGATGGCATACCAATTTTACCCATTAACACATTTTAAAAAAATATCATTTATGTTCATCTTAAAATGCTCATATCTCCGTAATCCTTAGAGCTAGACCTATGAAACTCTGCAAAATTAAAAATGCCATAAAAACAAAACTACTCGGCCAAATTTGGTAAAAAATACATTTCTGCACTCTGCGAGCGCATATCTATCGGATGGCATACCAATTTAACCCATAAACACATTTTAAAAAAATATCATTTATGTTTATCTTAAAATGCTCATATCTCCGTAATCCTTAGAGCTAGACCTATGAAACTCTGCAAAATTAAAAATGCCATAAAAACAAAACTACTCGGCCAAATTTGGTAAAAAATACATTTCTGCACTCTGCGAGCGCATATCTATCGGATGGCATACCAATTTACCCATAAACACATTTTAAAAAAATATCATTTATGTTTATCTTAAAATGCTCATATCTCCGTAATCCTTAGAGCTAGACCTATGAAACTCTGCAAAATTAAAAATGCCATAAAAACAAAACTACTCGGCCAAATTTGGTAAAAAATACATTTCTGCACTCTGCGAGCGCATATCTATCGGATGGCATACCAATTTTACCCATAAACACATTTTAAAAAAATATCATTTATGTTTATCTTAAAATGCTCATATCTCCGTAATCCTTAGAGCTAGACCTATGAAACTCTGCAAAATTAAAAATGCCATAAAAACAAAACTACTCGGCCAAATTTGGTAAAAAATACATTTCTGCACTCTGCGAGCGCATATCTATCGGATGGCATACCAATTTTACCCATAAACACATTTTAAAAATATATAATTTATGTTCATCTTAAAATGCTCATATCTCCGTAATCCTTAGAGCTAGACCTATGAAACTCTGCAAAATTAAAAATGCCATAAAAACAAAACTACTCGGCCAAATTTGGTAAAAAATACATTTCTGCACTCTGCGAGCGCATATCTATCGGATGGCATACCAATTTTACCCATAAACACATTTTAAAAAATATCATTTATGTTCATCTTAAAATGCTCATATCTCCGTAATCCTTAGAGCTAGACCTATGAAACTCTGCAAAATTCAAAATGCCATAAAAACAAAACTACTCGGCCAAATTTGGTAAAAAATACATTTCTGCACTCTGCGAGCGCATATCTATCGGATGGCATACCAATTTAACCCATAAACACATTTTAAAAAAATATCATTTATGTTTATCTTAAAATGCTCATATCTCCGTAATCCTTAGAGCTAGACCTATGAAACTCTGCAAAATTAAAAATGCCATAAAAACAAAACTACTCGGCCAAATTTGGTAAAAAATACATTTCTGCACTCTGCGAGCGCATATCTATCGGATGGCATACCAATTTAACCCATAAACACATTTTAAAAAAATATCATTTATGTTTATCTTAAAATGCTCATATCTCCGTAATCCTTAGAGCTAGACCTATGAAACTCTGCAAAATTCAAAATGCCATAAAAACAAAACTACTCGGCCAAATTTGGTAAAAAATACATTTCTGCACTCTGCGAGCGCATATCTATCGGATGGCATACCAATTTAACCCATAAACACATTTTAAAAAAATATCATTTATGTTTATCTTAAAATGCTCATATCTCCGTAATCCTTAGAGCTAGACCTATGAAACTCTGCAAAATTAAAAATGCCATAAAAACAAAACTACTCGGCCAAATTTGGTAAAAAATACATTTCTGCACTCTGCGAGCGCATATCTATCGGATGGCATACCAATTTAACCCATAAACACATTTTAAAAAATATCATTTATGTTTATCTTAAAATGCTCATATCTCCGTAATCCTTAGAGCTAGACCTATGAAACTCTGCAAAATTCAAAATGCCATAAAAACAAAACTACTCGGCCAAATTTGGTAAAAAATACATTTCTGCACTCTGCGAGCGCATATCTATCGGATGGCATACCAATTTAACCCATAAACACATTTTAAAAAAATATCATTTATGTTTATCTTAAAATGCTCATATCTCCGTAATCCTTAGAGCTAGACCTATGAAACTCTGCAAAATTCAAAATGCCATAAAAACAAAACTACTCGGCCAAATTTGGTAAAAAATACATTTCTGCACTCTGCGAGCGCATATCTATCGGATGGCATACCAATTTAACCCATAAACACATTTTAAAAAAAATATCATTTATGTTTATCTTAAAATGCTCATATCTCCGTAATCCTAAGAGCTAGACCTATGAAACTCTGCAAAATTAAAAATGCCATAAAAACAAAACTACTCGGCCAAATTTGGTAAAAAATACATTTCTGCACTCTGCGAGCGCATATCTATCGGATGGCATACCAATTTAACCCATAAACACATTTTAAAAAAATATCATTTATGTTTATCTTAAAATGCTCATATCTCCGTAATCCTCAGAGCTAGACCTATGAAACTCTGCAAAATTAAAAATGCCATAAAAACAAAACTACTCGGCCAAATTTGGTAAAAAATACATTTCTGCACTCTGCGAGCGCATATCTATCGGATGGCATACCAATTTAACCCATAAACACATTTTAAAAAAATATCATTTATGTTTATCTTAAAATGCTCATATCTCCGTAATCCTTAGAGCTAGACCTATGAAACTCTGCAAAATTAAAAATGCCATAAAAACAAAACTACTCGGCCAAATTTGGTAAAAAATACATTTCTGCACTCTGCGAGCGCATATCTATCGGATGGCATACCAATTTAACCCATAAACACATTTTAAAAAAATATCATTTATGTTTATCTTAAAATGCTCATATCTCCGTAATCCTTAGAGCTAGACCTATGAAACTCTGCAAAATTAAAAATGCCATAAAAACAAAACTACTCGGCCAAATTTGGTAAAAAATACATTTCTGCACTCTGCGAGCGCATATCTATCGGATGGCATACCAATTTAACCCATAAACACATTTTAAAAAAATATCATTTATGTTTATCTTAAAATGCTCATATCTCCGTAATCCTTAGAGCTAGACCTATGAAACTCTGCAAAATTAAAAATGCCATAAAAACAAAACTACTCGGCCAAATTTGGTAAAAAATACATTTCTGCACTCTGCGAGCGCATATCTATCGGATGGCATACCAATTTAACCCATAAACACATTTTAAAAAAATATCATTTATGTTTATCTTAAAATGCTCATATCTCCGTAATCCTTAGAGCTAGACCTATGAAACTCTGCAAAATTAAAAATGCCATAAAAACAAAACTACTCGGCCCAATTTGGTAAAAAATACATTTCTGCACTCTGCGAGCGCATATCTATCGGATGGCATACCAATTTAACCCATAAACACATTTTAAAAAAATATCATTTATGTTTATCTTAAAATGCTCATATCTCCGTAATCCTTAGAGCTAGACCTATGAAACTCTGCAAAATTAAAAATGCCATAAAAACAAAACTACTCGGCCAAATTTGGTAAAAAATACATTTCTGCACTCTGCGAGCGCATATCTATCGGATGGCATACCAATTTAACCCATAAACACATTTTAAAAAAATATCGTTTATGTTTATCTTAAAATGCTCATATCTCCGTAATCCTTAGAGCTAGACCTATGAAACTCTGCAAAATTCAAAATGCCATAAAAACAAAACTACTCGGCCAAATTTGGTAAAAAATACATTTCTGCACTCTGCGAGCGCATATCTATCGGATGGCATACCAATTTAACCCATAAACACATTTTAAAAAAATATCATTTATGTTTATCTTAAAATGCTCATATCTCCGTAATCCTTAGAGCTAGACCTATGAAACTCTGCAAAATTAAAAATGCCATGAAAACAAAACTACTCGGCCAAATTTGGTAAAAAATACATTTCTGCACTCTGCGAGCGCATATCTATCGGATGGCATACCAATTTAACCCATAAACACATTTTAAAAAAATATCATTTATGTTTATCTTAAAATGCTCATATCTCCGTAATCCTTAGAGCTAGACCTATGAAACTCTGCAAAATTCAAAATGCCATAAAAACAAAACTACTCGGCCAAATTTGGTAAAAAATACATTTCTGCACTCTGCGAGCGCATATCTATCGGATGGCATACCAATTTAACCCATAAACACATTTTAAAAAAATATCATTTATGTTTATCTTAAAATGCTCATATCTCCGTAATCCTTAGAGCTAGACCTATGAAACTCTGCAAAATTAAAAATGCCATAAAAACAAAACTACTCGGCCAAATTTGGTAAAAAATACATTTCTGCACTCTGCGAGCGCATATCTATCGGATGGCATACCAATTTTACCCATAAACACATTTTAAAAAAATATCATTTATGTTTATCTTAAAATGCTCATATCTCCGTAATCCTTAGAGCTAGACCTATGAAACTCTGCAAAATTAAAAATGCCATAAAAACAAAACTACTCGGCCAAATTTGGTAAAAAATACATTTCTGCACTCTGCGAGCGCATATCTATCGGATGGCATACCAATTTAACCCATAAACACATTTTAAAAAAATATCATTTATGTTTATCTTAAAATGCTCATATCTCCGTAATCCTTAGAGCTAGACCTATGAAACTCTGCAAAATTCAAAATGCCATAAAAACAAAACTACTCGGCCAAATTTGGTAAAAAATATATTTCTGCACTCTGCGAGCGCATATCTATCGGATGGCATACCAATTTAACCCATAAACACATTTTAAAAAAATATCATTTATGTTTATCTTAAAATGCTCATATCTCCGTAATCCTTAGAGCTAGACCTATGAAACTCTGCAAAATTAAAAATGCCATAAAAACAAAACTACTCGGCCAAATTTGGTAAAAAATACATTTCTGCACTCTGCGAGCGCATATCTATCGGATGGCATACCAATTTTACCCATAAACACATTTAAAAAAAATATCATTTATGTTCATCTTAAAATGCTCATATCTCCGTAATCCTTAGAGCTAGACCTATGAAACTCTGCAAAATTCAAAATGCCATAAAAACAAAACTACTCGGCCAAATTTGGTAAAAAATACATTTCTGCACTCTGCGAGCGCATATCTATCGGATGGCATACCAATTTAACCCATAAACACATTTAAAAAAAATATCATTTATGTTTATCTTAAAATGCTCATATCTCCGTAATCCTTAGAGCTAGACCTATGAAACTCTGCAAAATTAAAAATGCCATAAAAACAAAACTACTTGGCCAAATTTGGTAAAAAATACATTTCTGCACTCTGCGAGCGCATATCTATCGGATGGCATACCAATTTTACCCATAAACACATTTTAAAAAAATATCATTTATGTTTATCTTAAAATGCTCATATCTCCGTAATCCTTAGAGCTAGACCTATGAAACTCTGCAAAATTAAAAATGCCATAAAAACAAAACTACTCGGCCAAATTTGGTAAAAAATACATTTCTGCACTCTGCGAGCGCATATCTATCGGATGGCATACCAATTTAACCCATAAACACATTTTAAAAAAATATCATTTATGTTTATCTTAAAATGCTCATATCTCCGTAATCCTTAGAGCTAGACCTATGAAACTCTGCAAAATTAAAAATGCCATAAAAACAAAACTACTCGGCCAAATTTGGTAAAAAATACATTTCTGCACTCTGCGAGCGCATATCTATCGGATGGCATACCAATTTAACCCATAAACACATTTTAAAAAAATATCATTTATGTTTATCTTAAAATGCTCATATCTCCGTAATCCTTAGAGCTAGACCTATGAAACTCTGCAAAATTCAAAATGCCATAAAAACAAAACTACTCGGCCAAATTTGGTAAAAAATACATTTCTGCACTCTGCGAGCGCATATCTATCGGATGGCATACCAATTTAACCCATAAACACATTTTAAAAAAATATCATTTATGTTTATCTTAAAATGCTCATATCTCCGTAATCCTTAGAGCTAGACCTATGAAACTCTGCAAAATTAAAAATGCCATAAAAACAAAACTACTCGGCCAAATTTGGTAAAAAATACATTTCTGCACTCTGCGAGCGCATATCTATCGGATGGCATACCAATTTTACCCATAAACACATTTTAAAAAAATATCATTTATGTTTATCTTAAAATGCTCATATCTCCGTAATCCTTAGAGCTAGACCTATGAAACTCTGCAAAATTAAAAATGCCATAAAAACAAAACTACTCGGCCAAATTTGGTAAAAAATACATTTCTGCACTCTGCGAGCGCATATCTATCGGATGGCATACCAATTTAACCCATAAACACATTTTAAAAAAATATCATTTATGTTTATCTTAAAATGCTCATATCTCCGTAATCCTTAGAGCTAGACCTATGAAACTCTGCAAAATTAAAAATGCCATAAAAACAAAACTACTCGGCCAAATTTGGTAAAAAATACATTTCTGCACTCTGCGAGCGCATATCTATCGGATGGCATACCAATTTTACCCATAAACACATTTTAAAAAAATATCATTTATGTTTATCTTAAAATGCTCATATCTCCGTAATCCTTAGAGCTAGACCTATGAAACTCTGCAAA
This sequence comes from Meliscaeva auricollis, assembly GCA_948107695.1. NCBI lineage: Eukaryota > Metazoa > Arthropoda > Insecta > Diptera > Syrphidae > Meliscaeva > Meliscaeva auricollis. The sequence continues at coordinate 29,234,627 of OX403616.1, read as the reverse complement.
ATTAAAAATGCCATAAAAACAAAACTACTCGGCCAAATTTGGTAAAAAATACATTTCTGCACTCTGCGAGCGCATATCTATCGGATGGCATACCAATTTAACCCATAAACACATTTAAAAAAAATATCATTTATGTTTATCTTAAAATGCTCATATCTCCGTAATCCTTAGAGCTAGACCTATGAAACTCTGCAAAATTCAAAATGCCATAAAAACAAAACTACTCGGCCAAATTTGGTAAAAAATACATTTCTGCACTCTGCGAGCGCATATCTATCGGATGGCCTACCAATTTAACCCATAAACACATTTTAAAAAAATATCATTTATGTTTATCTTAAAATGCTCATATCTCCGTAATCCTTAGAGCTAGACCTATGAAACTCTGCAAAATTAAAAATGCCATAAAAACAAAACTACTCGGCCAAATTTGGTAAAAAATACATTTCTGCACTCTGCGAGCGCATATCTATCGGATGGCATACCAATTTTACCCATAAACACATTTTAAAAAAATATCATTTATGTTTATCTTAAAATGCTCATATCTCCGTAATCCTTAGAGCTAGACCTATGAAACTCTGCAAAATTAAAAATGCCATAAAAACAAAACTACTCGGCCAAATTTGGTAAAAAATACATTTCTGCACTCTGCGAGCGCATATCTATCGGATGGCATACCAATTTAACCCATAAACACATTTTAAAAAAATATCATTTATATTTATCTTAAAATGCTCATATCTCCGTAATCCTTACGGAGATATACCTATGAAACTCTGCAAAATTAAAAATGCCATAAAAACAAAACTACTCGGCCAAATTTGGTAAAACATACATTTCTGCACTCTGCGAGCGCATATCTATCGGATGGCATACCAATTTAACCCATAAACACATTTTAAAAAAATATCATTTATGTTTATCTTAAAATGCTCATATCTCCGTAATCCTTAGAGCTAGACCTATGAAACTCTGCAAAATTCAAAATGCCATAAAAACAAAACTACTCGGCCAAATTTGGTAAAAAATACATTTCTGCACTCTGCGAGCGCATATCTATCGGATGGCATACCAATTTTACCCATAAACACATTTTAAAAAAATATCATTTATGTTCATCTTAAAATGCTCATATCTCCGTAATCCTTAGAGCTAGACCTATGAAACTCTGCAAAATTAAAAATGCCATAAAAACAAAACTACTCGGCCAAATTTGGTAAAAAATACATTTCTGCACTCTGCGAGCGCATATCTATCGGATGGCATACCAATTTAACCCATAAACACATTTTAAAAAAATATCATTTATGTTTATCTTAAAATGCTCATATCTCCGTAATCCTTAGAGCTAGACCTATGAAACTCTGCAAAATTAAAAATGCCATAAAAACAAAACTACTCGGCCAAATTTGGTAAAAAATACATTTCTGCACTCTGCGAGCGCATATCTATCGGATGGCATACCAATTTTACCCATAAACACATTTAAAAAAATATCATTTATGTTCATCTTAAAATGCTCATATCTCCGTAATCCTTAGAGCTAGACCTATGAAACTCTGCAAAATTCAAAATGCCATAAAAACAAAACTACTCGGCCAAATTTGGTAAAAAATACATTTCTGCACTCTGCGAGCGCATATCTATCGATGGCATACCAATTTTACCCATAAACACATTTAAAAAAAATATCATTTATGTTCATCTTAAAATGCTCATATCTCCAAAATCCTTAGAGCTAGACCTATAAAACTCTGCAAAATTAAAAATGCCATAAAAACAAAACTACTCGGCCAAATTTGGTAAAAAATACATTTCTGCACTCTGCGAGCGCATATCTATCGGATGGCATACCAATTTAACCCATAAACACATTTTAAAAAAATATCATTTATGTTTATCTTAAAATGCTCATATCTCCGTAATCCTTAGAGCTAGACCTATGAAACTCTGCAAAATTAAAAATGCCATAAAAACAAAACTACTCGGCCAAATTTGGTAAAAAATACATTTCTGCACTCTGCGAGCGCATATCTATCGGATGGCATACCAATTTAACCCATAAACACATTTTAAAAAAATATCATTTATGTTTATCTTAAAATGCTCATATCTCCGTAATCCTTAGAGCTAGACCTATGAAACTCTGCAAAATTAAAAATGCCATAAAAACAAAACTACTCGGCCAAATTTGGTAAAAAATACATTTCTGCACTCTGCGAGCGCCTATCTATCGGATGGCATACCAATTTTACCCATAAACACATTTTAAAAAAATATCATTTATGTTTATCTTAAAATGCTCATATCTCCGTAATCCTTAGAGCTAGACCTATGAAACTCTGCAAAATTAAAAATGCCATAAAAACAAAACTACTCGGCCAAATTTGGTAAAAAATACATTTCTGCACTCTGCGAGCGCATATCTATCGGATGGCATACCAATTTAACCCATAAACACATTTTAAAAAAATATCATTTATGTTTATCTTAAAATGCTCATATCTCCGTAATCCTTAGAGCTAGACCTATGAAACTCTGCAAAATTAAAAATGCCATAAAAACAAAACTACTCGGCCAAATTTGGTAAAAAATACATTTCTGCACTCTGCGAGCGCATATCTATCGGATGGCATACCAATTTAACCCATAAACACATTTTAAAAAAATATCATTTATGTTTATCTTAAAATGCTCATATCTCCGTAATCCTTAGAGCTAGACCTATGAAACTCTGCAAAATTAAAAATGCCATAAAAACAAAACTACTCGGCCAAATTTGGTAAAAAATACATTTCTGCACTCTGCGAGCGCATATCTATCGGATGGCATACCAATTTAACCCATAAACACATTTTAAAAAAATATCATTTATGTTTATCTTAAAATGCTCATATCTCCGTAATCCTTAGAGCTAGACCTATGAAACTCTGCAAAATTAAAAATGCCATAAAAACAAAACTACTCGGCCAAATTTGGTAAAAAATCCATTTCTGCACTCTGCGAGCGCATATCTATCGGATGGCATACCAATTTAACCCATAAACACATTTTAAAAAAATATCATTTATGTTTATCTTAAAATGCTCATATCTCCGTAATCCTTAGAGCTCGACCTATGAAACTCTGCAAAATTAAAAATGCCATAAAAACAAAACTACTCGGCCAAATTTGGTAAAAAATACATTTCTGCACTCTGCGAGCGCATATCTATCGGATGGCATACCAATTTAACCCATAAACACATTTTAAAAAAATATCATTTATGTTTATCTTAAAATGCTCATATCTCCGTAATCCTTAGAGCTAGACCTATGAAACTCTGCAAAATTAAAAATGCCATAAAAACAAAACTACTCGGCCAAATTTGGTAAAAAATACATTTCTGCACTCTGCGAGCGCATATCTATCGGATGGCATACCAATTTAACCCATAAACACATTTTAAAAAAATATCATTTATGTTTATCTTAAAATGCTCATATCTCCGTAATCCTTAGAGCTAGACCTAGGAAACTCTGCAAAATTAAAAATGCCATAAAAACAAAACTACTCGGCCAAATTTGGTAAAAAATACATTTCTGCACTCTGCGAGCGCATATCTATCGGATGGCATACCAATTTTACCCATAAACACATTTAAAAAAATATCATTTATGTTTATCTTAAAATGCTCATATCTCCGTAATCCTTAGAGCTAGACCTATGAAACTCTGCAAAATTAAAAATGCCATAAAAACAAAACTACTCGGCCAAATTTGGTAAAAAATACATTTCTGCACTCTGCGAGCGCATATCTATCGGATGGCATACCAATTTTACCCATAAACACATTTTAAAAAAATATCATTTATGTTTATCTTAAAATGCTCATATCTCCGTAATCCTTAGAGCTAGACCTATGAAACTCTGCAAAATTAAAAATGCCATAAAAACAAAACTACTCGGCCAAATTTGGTAAAAAATACATTTCTGCACTCTGCGAGCGCATATCTATCGGATGGCATACCAATTTAACCCATAAACACATTTTAAAAAAATATCATTTATGTTTATCTTAAAATGCTCATATCTCCGTAATCCTTAGAGCTAGACCTATGAAACTCTGCAAAATTAAAAATGCCATAAAAACAAAACTACTCGGCCAAATTTGGTAAAAAATACATTTCTGCACTCTGCGAGCGCATATCTATCGGATGGCATACCAATTTAACCCATAAACACATTTTAAAAAAATATCATTTATGTTTATCTTAAAATGCTCATATCTCCGTAATCCTTAGAGCTAGACCTATGAAACTCTGCAAAATTAAAAATGCCATAAAAACAAAACTACTCGGCCAAATTTGGTAAAAAATACATTTCTGCACTCTGCGAGCGCATATCTATCGGATGGCATACCAATTTAACCCATAAACACATTTTAAAAAAATATCATTTATGTTTATCTTAAAATGCTCATATCTCCGTAATCCTTAGAGCTAGACCTATGAAACTCTGCAAAATTAAAAATGCCATAAAAACAAAACTACTCGGCCAAATTTGGTAAAAAATACATTTCTGCACTCTGCGAGCGCATATCTATCGGATGGCATACCAATTTTACCCATAAACACATTTTAAAAAAATATCATTTATGTTTATCTTAAAATGCTCATATCTCCGTAATCCTTAGAGCTAGACCTATGAAACTCTGCAAAATTCAAAATGCCATAAAAACAAAACTACTCGGCCAAATTTGGTAAAAAATACATTTCTGCACTCTGCGAGCGCATATCTATCGGATGGCATACCAATTTTACCCATAAACACATTTTAAAAAAATATCATTTATGTTTATCTTAAAATGCTCATATCTCCGTAATCCTTAGAGCTAGACCTATGAAACTCTGCAAAATTAAAAATGCCATAAAAACAAAACTACTCGGCCAAATTTGGTAAAAAATACATTTCTGCACTCTGCGAGCGCATATCTATCGGATGGCATACCAATTTTACCCATAAACACATTTAAAAAAATATCATTTATGTTTATCTTAAAATGCTCATATCTCCGTAATCCTTAGAGCTAGACCTATGAAACTCTGCAAAATTAAAAATGCCATAAAAACAAAACTACTCGGCCAAATTTGGTAAAAAATACATTTCTGCACTCTGCGAGCGCATATCTATCGGATGGCATACCAATTTAACCCATAAACACATTTTAAAAAAATATCATTTATGTTTATCTTAAAATGCTCATATCTCCGTAATCCTTAGAGCTAGACCTATGAAACTCTGCAAAATTCAAAATGCCATAAAAACAAAACTACTCGGCCAAATTTGGTAAAAAAATACATTTCTGCACTCTGCGAGCGCATATCTATCGGATGGCATACCAATTTAACCCATAAACACATTTTAAAAAAATATCATTTATGTTTATCTTAAAATGCTCATATCTCCGTAATCCTTAGAGCTAGACCTATGAAACTCTGCAAAATTAAAAATGCCATAAAAACAAAACTACTCGGCCAAATTTGGTAAAAAATACATTTCTGCACTCTGCGAGCGCATATCTATCGGATGGCATACCAATTTTACCCATAAACACATTTTAAAAAAATATCATTTATGTTTATCTTAAAATGCTCATATCTCCGTAATCCTTAGAGCTAGACCTATGAAACTCTGCAAAATTAAAAATGCCATAAAAACAAAACTACTCGGCCAAATTTGGTAAAAAATACATTTCTGCACTCTGCGAGCGCATATCTATCGGATGGCATACCAATTTAACCCATAAACACATTTTAAAAAAATATCATTTATGTTTATCTTAAAATGCTCATATCTCCGTAATCCTTAGAGCTAGACCTATGAAACTCTGCAAAATTAAAAATGCCATAAAAACAAAACTACTCGGCCAAATTTGGTAAAAAATACATTTCTGCACTCTGCGAGCGCATATCTATCGGATGGCATACCAATTTACCCATAAACACATTTTAAAAAAATATCATTTATGTTTATCTTAAAATGCTCATATCTCCGTAATCCTTAGAGCTAGACCTATGAAACTCTGCAAAATTAAAAATGCCATAAAAACAAAACTACTCGGCCAAATTTGGTAAAAAATACATTTCTGCACTCTGCGAGCGCATATCTATCGGATGGCATACCAATTTAACCCATAAACACATTTTAAAAAAATATCATTTATGTTTATCTTAAAATGCTCATATCTCCGTAATCCTTAGAGCTAGACCTATGAAACTCTGCAAAATTAAAAATGCCATAAAAACAAAACTACTCGGCCAAATTTGGTAAAAAATACATTTCTGCACTCTGCGAGCGCATATCTATCGGATGGCATACCAAT
>OX403616.1:29201536-29228060 GCA_948107695.1 Meliscaeva auricollis | reverse complement strand
ATGCCATAAAAACAAAACTACTCGGCCAAATTTGGTAAAAAATACATTTCTGCACTCTGCGAGCGCATATCTATCGGATGGCATACCATTTTACCCATAAACACATTTTAAAAAAATATCATTTATGTTCATCTTAAAATGCTCATATCTCCGTAATCCTTAGAGCTAGACCTATGAAACTCTGCAAAATTAAAAATGCCATAAAAACAAAACTACTCGGCCAAATTTGGTAAAAAATACATTTCTGCACTCTGCGAGCGCATATCTATCGGATGGCATACCAATTTTACCCATAAACACATTTTAAAAAAATATCATTTATGTTTATCTTAAAATGCTCATATCTCCGTAATCCTTAGAGCTAGACCTATGAAACTCTGCAAAATTAAAATGCCATAAAAACAAAACTACTCGGCCAAATTTGGTAAAAAATACATTTCTGCACTCTGCGAGCGCATATCTATCGGATGGCATACCAATTTACCCATAAACACATTTAAAAAAATATCATTTATGTTTATCTTAAAATGCTCATATCTCCGTAATCCTTAGAGCTAGACCTATGAAACTCTGCAAAATTCAAAATGCCATAAAAACAAAACTACTCGGCCAAATTTGGTAAAAAATACATTTCTGCACTCTGCGAGCGCATATCTATCGGATGGCATACCAATTTAACCCATAAACACATTTTAAAAAAATATCATTTATGTTCATCTTAAATGCTCATATCTCCGTAATCCTTAGAGCTAGACCTATGAAACTCTGCAAAATTAAAAATGCCATAAAAACAAAACTACTCGGCCAAATTTGGTAAAAAATACATTTCTGCACTCTGCGAGCGCATATCTATCGGATGGCATACCAATTTAACCCATAAACACATTTAAAAAAAATATTATTTATGTTTATCTTAAAATGCTCATATCTCCGTAATCCTTAGAGCTAGACCTATGAAACTCTGCAAAATTAAAAATGCCATAAAAACAAAACTACTCGGCCAAATTTGGTAAAAAATACATTTCTGCACTCTGCGAGCGCATATCTATCGGATGGCATACCAATTTTACCCATAAACACATTTTAAAAAAATATCATTTATGTTTATCTTAAAATGCTCATATCTCCGTAATCCTTAGAGCTAGACCTATGAAACTCTGCAAAATTAAAAATGCCATAAAAACAAAACTACTCGGCCAAATTTGGTAAAAAATACATTTCTGCACTCTGCGAGCGCATATCTATCGGATGGCATACCAATTTAACCCATAAACACATTTAAAAAAATATCATTTATGTTTATCTTAAAATGCTCATATCTCCGTAATCCTTAGAGCTAGACCTATGAAACTCTGCAAAATTAAAAATGCCATAAAAACAAAACTACTCGGCCAAATTTGGTAAAAAATACATTTCTGCACTCTGCGAGCGCATATCTATCGGATGGCATACCAATTTAACCCATAAACACATTTTAAAAAAATATCATTTATGTTTATCTTAAAATGCTCATATCTCCGTAATCCTTAGAGCTAGACCTATGAAACTCTGCTAAATTAAAAATGCCATAAAAACAAAACTACTCGGCCAAATTTGGTAAAAAATACATTTCTGCACTCTGCGAGCGCATATCTATCGGATGGCATACCAATTTAACCCATAAACACATTTTAAAAAATATCATTTATGTTTATCTTAAAATGCTCATATCTCCGTAATCCTTAGAGCTAGACCTATGAAACTCTGCAAAATTCAAAATGCCATAAAAACAAAACTACTCGGCCAAATTTGGTAAAAAATACATTTCTGCACTCTGCGAGCGCATATCTATCGGATGGCATACCAATTTTACCCATAAACACATTTTAAAAAAATATCATTTATGTTTATCTTAAAATGCTCATATCTCCGTAATCCTTAGAGCTAGACCTATGAACTCTGCAAATTAAAAATGCCATAAAAACAAAACTACTCGGCCAAATTTGGTAAAAAATACATTTCTGCACTCTGCGAGCGCATATCTATCGGATGGCATACCAATTTAACCCATAAACACATTTTAAAAAAATATCATTTATGTTTATCTTAAAATGCTCATATCTCCGTAATCCTTAGAGCTAGACCTATGAAACTCTGCAAAATTCAAAATGCCATAAAAACAAAACTACTCGGCCAAATTTGGTAAAAAATACATTTCTGCACTCTGCGAGCGCATATCTATCGGATGGCATACCAATTTAACCCATAAACACATTTTAAAAAAATATCATTTATGTTTATCTTAAAATGCTCATATCTCCGTAATCCTTAGAGCTAGACCTATGAAACTCTGCAAAATTAAAATGCCATAAAAACAAAACTACTCGGCAAATTTGGTAAAAAATACATTTCTGCACTCTGCGAGCGCATATCTATCGGATGGCATACCAATTTAACCCATAAACACATTTAAAAAAAATATTATTTATGTTTATCTTAAAATGCTCATATCTCCGTAATCCTTAGAGCTAGACCTATGAAACTCTGCAAAATTCAAAATTCAAAATGCCATAAAAACAAAACTACTCGGCCAAATTTGGTAAAAAATACATTTCTGCACTCTGCGAGCGCATATCTATCGGATGGCATACCAATTTAACCCATAAACACATTTTAAAAAATATCATTTATGTTCATCTTAAAATGCTCATATCTCCGTAATCCTTAGAGCTAGACCTATGAAACTCTGCAAAATTAAAAATGCCATAAAACAAAACTACTCGGCCAAATTTGGTAAAAAATACATTTCTGCACTCTGCGAGCGCATATCTATCGGATGGCATACCAATTTAACCCATAAACACATTTTAAAAAAATATCATTTATGTTTATCTTAAAATGCTCATATCTCCGTAATCCTTAGAGCTAGACCTATGAAACTCTGCAAAATTAAAAATGCCATAAAAACAAAACTACTCGGCCAAATTTGGTAAAAATACATTTCTGCACTCTGCGAGCGCATATCTATCGGATGGCATACCAATTTAACCCATAAACACATTTTAAAAAAATATCATTTATGTTTATCTTAAAATGCTCATATCTCCGTAATCCTTAGAGCTAGACCTATGAAACTCTGCAAAATTAAAAATGCCATAAAAACAAAACTACTCAGCCAAATTTGGTAAAAAATACATTTCTGCACTCTGCGAGCGCATATCTATCGGATGGCATACCAATTTAACCCATAAACACATTTTAAAAAAATATCATTTATGTTTATCTTAAAATGCTCCTATCTCCGTAATCCTTAGAGCTAGACCTATGAAACTCTGCAAAATTAAAAATGCCATAAAAACAAAACTACTCGGCCAAATTTGGTAAAAAATACATTTCTGCACTCTGCGAGCGCATATCTATCGGATGGCATACCAATTTAACCCATAAACACATTATAAAAAAATATCATTTATGTTTATCTTAAAATGCTCATATCTCCGTAATCCTTAGAGCTAGACCTATGAAACTCTGCAAAATTAAAAATGCCATAAAAACAAAACTACTCGGCCAAATTTGGTAAAAAATACATTTCTGCACTCTGCGAGCGCATATCTATCGGATGGCATACCAATTTTACCCATAAACACATTTTAAAAAAATATCATTTATGTTTATCTTAAAATGCTCATATCTCCGTAATCCTTAGAGCTAGACCTATGAAACTCTGCAAAATTAAAAATGCCATAAAAACAAAACTACTCGGCCAAATTTGGTAAAAATACATTTCTGCACTCTGCGAGCGCATATCTATCGGATGCATACCAATTTAACCCATAAACACATTTTAAAAAAATATCATTTATGTTTATCTTAAAATGCTCATATCTCCGTAATCCTTAGAGCTAGACCTATGAAACTCTGCTAAATTAAAAATGCCATAAAAACAAAACTACTCGGCCAAATTTGGTAAAAAATACATTTCTGCACTCTGCGAGCGCATATCTATCGGATGGCATACCAATTTAACCCATAAACATATTTTAAAAAAATATCATTTATGTTTATCTTAAAATGCTCATATCTCCGTAATCCTTAGAGCTAGACCTATGAAACTCTGCAAAATTCAAAATGCCATAAAAACAAAACTACTCGGCCAAATTTGGTAAAAAATACATTTCTGCACTCTGCGAGCGCATATCTATCGGATGGCATACCAATTTAACCCATAAACACATTTTAAAAAAATATCATTTATGTTTATCTTAAAATGCTCATATCTCCGTAATCCTTAGAGCTAGACCTATGAAGCTCTGCAAAATTCAAAATGCCATAAAAACAAAACTACTCGGCCAAATTTGGTAAAAAATACATTTCTGCACTCTGCGAGCGCATATCTATCGGATGGCATACCAATTTAACCCATAAACACATTTTAAAAAAATATCATTTATGTTTATCTTAAAATGCTCATATCTCCGTAATCCTTAGAGCTAGACCTATGAAACTCTGCAAAATTCAAAATGCCATAAAAACAAAACTACTCGGCCAAATTTGGTAAAAAATACATTTCTGCACTCTGCGAGCGCATATCTATCGGATGGCATACCAATTTAACCATAAACACATTTTAAAAAAATATCATTTATGTTTATCTTAAAATGCTCATATCTCCGTAATCCTTAGAGCTAGACCTATGAAACTCTGCAAAATTAAAAATGCCATAAAAACAAAACTACTCGGCCAAATTTGGTAAAAAATACATTTCTGCACTCTGCGAGCGCATATCTATCGGATGGCATACCAATTTAACCCATAAACACATTTTAAAAAAATATCATTTATGTTATCTTAAAATGCTCATATCTCCGTAATCCTTAGAGCTAGACCTATGAAACTCTGCAAAATTCAAAATGCCATAAAAACAAAACTACTCGGCCAAATTTGGTAAAAAATACATTTCTGCACTCTGCGAGCGCATATCTATCGGATGGCATACCAATTTAACCCATAAACACATTTTAAAAAAATATCATTTATGTTCATCTTAAAATGCTCATATCTCCGTAATCCTTAGAGCTAGACCTATGAAACTCTGCAAAATTAAAAATGCCATAAAACAAAACTACTCGGCCAAATTGGTAAAAAATACATTTCTGCACTCTGCGAGCGCATATCTATCGGATGGCATACCAATTTAACCCATAAACACATTTTAAAAAAATGTCATTTATGTTTATCTTAAAATGCTCATATCTCCGTAATCCTTAGAGCTAGACCTATGAAACTCTGCAAAATTCAAAATGCCATAAAAACAAAACTACTCGGCCAAATTTGGTAAAAAATACATTTCTGCACTCTGCGAGCGCATATCTATCGGATGGCATACCAATTTAACCCATAAACACATTTTAAAAAAATATCATTTATGTTCATCTTAAAATGCTCATATCTCCGTAATCCTTAGAGCTAGACCTATGAAACTCTGCAAAATTAAAAATGCCATAAAAACAAAACTACTCGGCCAAATTTGGTAAAAAATACATTTCTGCACTCTGCGAGCGCATATCTATCGGATGGCATACCAATTTAACCCATAAACACATTTAAAAAAATATCATTTATGTTCATCTTAAAATGCTCATATCTCCGTAATCCTTAGAGCTAGACCTATGAAACTCTGCAAAATTAAAAATGCCATAAAAACAAAACTACTCGGCCAAATTTGGTAAAAAATACATTTCTGCACTCTGCGAGCGCATATCTATCGGATGGCATACCAATTTAACCCATAAACACATTTTAAAAAAATATCATTTATGTTTATCTTAAAATGCTCATATCTCCGTAATCCTTAGAGCTAGACCTATGAAACTCTGCAAAATTCAAAATGCCATAAAAACAAAACTACTCGGCCAAATTTGAAAAAAAATACATTTCTGCACTCTGCGAGCGCATATCTATCGGATGGCATACCAATTTAACCCATAAACACATTTTAAAAAAATATCATTTATGTTCATCTTAAAATGCTCATATCTCCGTAATCTTAGAGCTAGACCTATGAAACTCTGCAAAATTAAAAATGCCATAAAAACAAAACTACTCGGCCAAATTTGGTAAAAAATACATTTCTGCACTCTGCGAGCGCATATCTATCGGATGGCATACCAATTTAACCCATAAACACATTTTAAAAAAATATCATTTATGTTTATCTTAAAATGCTCATATCTCCGTAATCCTTAGAGCTAGACCTATGAAACTCTGCAAAATTAAAATGCCATAAAAACAAAACTACTCGGCCAAATTTGGTAAAAAATACATTTCTGCACTCTGCGAGCGCATATCTATCGGATGGCATACCAATTTAACCCATAAACACATTTTAAAAAAATATCATTTATGTTATCTTAAAATGCTCATATCTCCGTAATCCTTAGAGCTAGACCTATGAAACTCTGCAAAATTAAAATGCCATAAAAACAAAACTACTCGGCCAAATTTGGTAAAAAATACATTTCTGCACTCTGCGAGCGCATATCTATCGGATGGCATACCAATTTAACCCATAAACACATTTAAAAAAATATCATTTATGTTTATCTTAAAATGCTCATATCTCCGTAATCCTTAGAGCTAGACCTATGAAACTCTGCAAAATTAAAAATGCCATAAAAACAAAACTACTCGGCAAATTTGGTAAAAAATACATTTCTGCACTCTGCGAGCGCATATCTATCGGATGGCATACCAATTTACCCATAAACACATTTTAAAAAAATATCATTTATGTTTATCTTAAATGCTCATATCTCCGTAATCCTTAGAGCTAGACCTATGAAACTCTGCAAAATTCAAAATGCCATAAAAACAAAACTACTCGGCCAAATTTGGTAAAAAATACATTTCTGCACTCTGCGAGCGCATATCTATCGGATGGCATACCAATTTAACCCATAAACACATTTTAAAAAATATCATTTATGTTTATCTTAAAATGCTCATATCTCCGTAATCCTTAGAGCTAGACCTATGAAACTCTGCAAAATTAAAAATGCCATAAAAACAAAACTACTCGGCCAAATTTGGTAAAAAATACATTTCTGCACTCTGCGAGCGCATATCTATCGGATGCATACCAATTTACCCATAAACACATTTTAAAAAAATATCATTTATGTTTATCTAAAATGCTCATATCTCCGTAATCCTTAGAGCTAGACCTATGAAACTCTGCAAAATTAAAATGCCATAAAAACAAAACTACTCGGCCAAATTTGGTAAAAAATACATTTCTGCACTCTGCGAGCGCATATCTAATCGGATGGCATACCAATTTAACCCATAAACACATTTTTAAAAAATATCATTTATGTTTATCTTAAAATGCTCATATCTCCGTAATCCTTAGAGCTAGACCTATGAAACTCTGCAAAATTAAAAATGCCATAAAAACAAAACTACTCGGCCAAATTTGGTAAAAAATACATTTCTGCACTCTGCGAGCGCATATCTATCGGATGGCATACCAATTTAACCCATAAACACATTTTAAAAAATATCATTTATGTTTATCTTAAAATGCTCATATCTCCGTAATCCTTAGAGCTAGACCTATGAAACTCTGCAAAATTAAAATGCCATAAAACAAAACTACTCGGCCAAATTTGGTAAAAAATACATTTCTGCACTCTGCGAGCGCATATCTATCGGATGGCATACCAATTTAACCCATAAACACATTTTAAAAAATATCATTTATGTTTATCTTAAAATGCTCATATCTCCGTAATCCTTAGAGCTAGACCTATGAAACTCTGCAAAATTAAAATGCCATAAAAACAAAACTACTCGGCCAAATTTGGTAAAAAATACATTTCTGCACTCTGCGAGCGCATATCTATCGGATGGCATACCAATTTACCCATAAACACATTTTAAAAAAATATCATTTATGTTTATCTTAAAATGCTCATATCTCCGTAATCCTTAGAGCTAGACCTATGAAACTCTGCAAAATTAAAAATGCCATAAAAACAAACTACTCGGCCAAATTGGTAAAAAATACATTTCTGCACTCTGCGAGCGCATATCTATCGGATGGCATACCAATTTTACCCATAAACACATTTTAAAAAAATATCATTTATGTTTATCTTAAAATGCTCATATCTCCGTAATCCTTAGAGCTAGACCTATGAAACTCTGCAAAATTAAAAATGCCATAAAAACAAAACTACTCGGCCAAATTTGGTAAAAAATACATTTCTGCACTCTGCGAGCGCATATCTATCGGATGGCATACCAATTTAACCCATAAACACATTTTAAAAAAAATATCATTTATGTTTATCTTAAAATGCTCATATCTCCGTAATCCTTAGAGCTAGACCTATGAAACTCTGCAAAATTCAAAATGCATAAAAACAAAACTACTCGGCCAAATTTGGTAAAAAATACATTTCTGCACTCTGCGAGCGCATATCTATCGGATGGCATACCAATTTTATCCATAAACACATTTTAAAAAAATATCATTTATGTTTATCTTAAAATGCTCATATCTCCGTAATCCTTAGAGCTAGACCTATGAAACTCTGCAAAATTAAAAATGCCATAAAAACAAAACTACTCGGCCAAATTTGGTAAAAAATACATTTCTGCACTCTGCGAGCGCATATCTATCGGATGGCATACCAATTTAACCCATAAACACATTTTAAAAAAATATCATTTATGTTTATCTTAAAATGCTCATATCTCCGTAATCCTTAGAGCTAGACCTATGAAACTCTGCAAAATTAAAAATGCCATAAAAACAAAACTACTCGGCCAAATTTGGTAAAAAATACATTTCTGCACTCTGCGAGCGCATATCTATCGGATGGCATACCAATTTAACCCATAAACACATTTTAAAAAATATCATTTATGTTTATCTTAAAATGCTCATATCTCCGTAATCCTTAGAGCTAGACCTATGAAACTCTGCAAAATTCAAAATGCCATAAAAACAAAACTACTCGGCCAATTTGGTAAAAAATACATTTCTGCACTCTGCGAGCGCATATCTATCGGATGGCATACCAATTTAACCCATACACACATTTTAAAAAAAATATCATTTATGTTTATCTTAAAATGCTCATATCTCCGTAATCCTTAGAGCTAGACCTATGAAACTCTGCAAAATTCAAATGCCATAAAAACAAAAACTACTCGGCCAAATTTGGTAAAAAATACATTTCTGCACTCTGCGAGCGCATATCTATCGGATGGCATACCAATTTTACCCATAAACACATTTTAAAAAATATCATTTATGTTTATCTTAAAATGCTCATATCTCCGTAATCCTTAGAGCTAGACCTATGAAACTCTGCAAAATAAAAATGCCATAAAAACAAAACTACTCGGCAAATTTGGTAAAAAATACATTTCTGCACTCTGCGAGCGCATATCTATCGGATGGCATACCAATTTAACCCATAAACACATTTTAAAAAAATATCATTTATGTTTATCTTAAAATGCTCATATCTCCGTAATCCTTAGAGCTAGACCTATGAAACTCTGCAAAATTAAAAATGCCATAAAAACAAAACTACTCGGCCAAATTTGGTAAAAAATACATTTCTGCACTCTGCGAGCGCATATCTATCGGATGGCATACCAATTTAACCCATAAACACATTTTAAAAAAATATCATTTATGTTTATCTTAAAATGCTCATATCTCCGTAATCCTTAGAGCTAGACCTATGAAACTCTGCAAAATTAAAAATGCCATAAAAACAAAACTACTCGGCCAAATTTGGTAAAAAATACATTTCTGCACTCTGCGAGCGCATATCTATCGGATGGCATACCAATTAACCCATAAACACATTTTAAAAAAATATCATTTATGTTTATCTTAAAATGCTCATATCTCCGTAATCCTTAGAGCTAGACCTATGAAACTCTGCAAAATTCAAAATGCCATAAAAACAAAACTACTCGGCCAAATTTGGTAAAAAATACATTTCTGCACTCTGCGAGCGCATATCTATCGGATGGCATACCAATTTAACCCATAAACACATTTTAAAAAAATATCATTTATGTTTATCTTAAAATGCTCATATCTCCGTAATCCTTAGAGCTAGACCTATGAAACTCTGCAAAATTAAAAATGCTATAAAAACAAAACTACTCGGCCAAATTTGGTAAAAAATACATTTCTGCACTCTGCGAGCGCATATCTATCGGATGGCATACCAATTTAACCCATAAACACATTTTAAAAAAATATCATTTATGTTTATCTTAAAATGCTCATATACATTTTAAAAAAATATCATTTATGTTTATCTTAAAATGCTCATATCTCCGTAATCCTTAGAGCTAGACCTATGAAACTCTGCAAAATTAAAAATGCCATAAAAACAAAACTACTCGGCCAAATTTGGTAAAAAATACATTTCTGCACTCTGCGAGCGCATATCTATCGGATGGCATACCAATTTAACCCATAAACACATTTTAAAAAAATATCATTTATGTTTATCTTAAAATGCTCATATCTCCGTAATCCTTAGAGCTAGACCTATGAAACTCTGCAAAATTAAAAATGCCATAAAAACAAAACTACTCGGCCAAATTTGGTAAAAAATACATTTCTGCACTCTGCGAGCGCATATCTATCGGATGGCATACCAATTTAACCCATAAACACATTTTAAAAAAATATCATTTATGTTTATCTTAAAATGCTCATATCTCCGTAATCCTTAGAGCTAGACCTATGAAACTCTGCAAAATTCAAAATGCCATAAAAACAAAACTACTCGGCCAAATTTGGTAAAAAATACATTTCTGCACTCTGCGAGCGCATATCTATCGGATGGCATACCAATTTTACCCATAAACACATTTTAAAAAAATATCATTTATGTTTATCTTAAAATGCTCATATCTCCGTAATCCTTAGAGCTAGACCTATGAAACTCTGCAAAATTCAAAATGCCATAAAAACAAAACTACTCGGCCAAATTTGGTAAAAAATACATTTCTGCACTCTGCGAGCGCATATCTATCGGATGGCATACCAATTTAACCCATAAACACATTTTAAAAAATATCATTTATGTTTATCTTAAAATGCTCATATCTCCGTAATCCTTAGAGCTAGACCTATGAAACTCTGCAAAATTCAAAATGCCATAAAAACAAAACTACTCGGCCAAATTTGGTAAAAAATACATTTCTGCACTCTGCGAGCGCATATCTATCGGATGGCATACCAATTTTACCCATAAACACATTTTAAAAAAATATCATTTATGTTTATCTTAAAATGCTCATATCTCCGTAATCCTTAGAGCTAGACCTATGAAACTCTGCAAAATAAAAATGCCATAAAAACAAAACTACTCGGCCAAATTTGGTAAAAAATACATTTCTGCACTCTGCGAGCGCATATCTATCGGATGGCATACCAATTTAACCCATAAACACATTTTAAAAAAATATCATTTATGTTTATCTTAAAATGCTCATATCTCCGTAATCCTTAGAGCTAGACCTATGAAACTCTGCAAAATTAAAAATGCCACAAAAACAAAACTACTCGGCCAAATTTGGTAAAAAATACATTTCTGCACTCTGCGAGCGCATATCTATCGGATGGCATACCAATTTAACCCATAAACACATTTTAAAAAAATATCATTTATGTTTATCTTAAAATGCTCATATCTCCGTAATCCTTAGAGCTAGACCTATGAAACTCTGCAAAATTAAAAATGCCATAAAAACAAAACTACTCGGCCAAATTTGGTAAAAAATACATTTCTGCACTCTGCGAGCGCATATCTATCGGATGGCATACCAATTTAACCCATAAACACATTTAAAAAAATATCATTTATGTTTATCTTAAAATGCTCATATCTCCGTAATCCTTAGAGCTAGACCTATGAAACTCTGCAAAATTAAAAATGCCATAAAAACAAAACTACTCGGCCAAATTTGGTAAAAAATAAATTTCTGCACTCTGCGAGCGCATATCTATCGGATGGCATACCAATTTAACCCATAAACACATTTTAAAAAAATATCATTTATGTTTATCTTAAAATGCTCATATCTCCGTAATCCTTAGAGCTAGACCTATGAAACTCTGCAAAATTCAAAATGCCATAAAAACAAAACTACTCGGCCAAATTTGGTAAAAAATACATTTCTGCACTCTGCGAGCGCATATCTATCGGATGGCATACCAATTTAACCCATAAACACATTTTAAAAAAATATCATTTATGTTTATCTTAAAATGCTCATATCTCCGTAATCCTTAGAGCTAGACCTATGAAACTCTGCAAAATTAAAAATGCTATAAAAACAAAACTACTCGGCCAAATTTGGTAAAAAATACATTTCTGCACTCTGCGAGCGCATATCTATCGGATGGCATACCAATTTAACCCATAAACACATTTTAAAAAAATATCATTTATGTTTATCTTAAAATGCTCATATCTCCGTAATCCTTAGAGCTAGACCTATGAAACTCTGCAAAATTCAAAATGCCATAAAAACAAAACTACTCGGCCAAATTTGGTAAAAAATACATTTCTGCACTCTGCGAGCGCATATCTATCGGATGGCATACCAATTTAACCCATAAACACATTTTAAAAAAATATCATTTATGTTTATCTTAAAATGCTCATATCTCCGTAATCCTTAGAGCTAGACCTATGAAACTCTGCAAAATTCAAAATGCCATAAAAACAAAACTACTCGGCCAAATTTGGTAAAAAATACATTTCTGCACTCTGCGAGCGCATATCTATCGGATGGCATACCAATTTTACCCATAAACACATTTTAAAAAAATATCATTTATGTTTATCTTAAAATGCTCATATCTCCGTAATCCTTAGAGCTAGACCTATGAAACTCTGCAAAATTAAAAATGCCATAAAAACAAAACTACTCGGCCAAATTTGGTAAAAAATACATTTCTGCACTCTGCGAGCGCATATCTATCGGATGGCATACCAATTTAACCCATAAACACATTTTAAAAAAATATCATTTATGTTTATCTTAAAATGCTCATATCTCCGTAATCCTTAGAGCTAGACCTATGAAACTCTGCAAAATTAAAAATGCCATAAAAACAAAACTACTCGGCCAAATTTGGTAAAAAATACATTTCTGCACTCTGCGAGCGCATATCTATCGGATGGCATACCAATTTTACCCATAAACACATTTTAAAAAAATATCATTTATGTTTATCTTAAAATGCTCATATCTCCGTAATCCTTAGAGCTAGACCTATGAAACTCTGCAAAATTAAAAATGCCATAAAAACAAAACTACTCGGCCAAATTTGGTAAAAAATACATTTCTGCACTCTGCGAGCGCATATCTATCGGATGGCATACCAATTTAACCCATAAACACATTTTAAAAAAATATCATTTATGTTTATCTTAAAATGCTCATATCTCCGTAATCCTTAGAGCTAGACCTATGAAACTCTGCAAAATTAAAAATGCCATAAAAACAAAACTACTCGGCCAAATTTGGTAAAAAATACATTTCTGCACTCTGCGAGCGCATATCTATCGGATGGCATACCAATTTAACCCATAAACACATTTTAAAAAAATATCATTTATGTTTATCTTAAAATGCTCATATCTCCGTAATCCTTAGAGCTAGACCTATGAAACTCTGCAAAATTAAAAATGCCATAAAAACAAAACTACTCGGCCAAATTTGGTAAAAAATACATTTCTGCACTCTGCGAGCGCATATCTATCGGATGGCATACCAATTTAACCCATAAACACATTTTAAAAAAATATCATTTATGTTTATCTTAAAATGCTCATATCTCCGTAATCCTTAGAGCTAGACCTATGAAACTCTGCAAAATTAAAAATGCCATAAAAACAAAACTACTCGGCCAAATTTGGTAAAAAATACATTTCTGCACTCTGCGAGCGCATATCTATCGGATGGCATACCAATTTAACCCATAAACACATTTTAAAAAAATATCATTTATGTTTATCTTAAAATGCTCATATCTCCGTAATCCTTAGAGCTAGACCTATGAAACTCTGCAAAATTAAAAATGAAATAAAAACAAAACTACTCGGCCAAATTTGGTAAAAAATACATTTCTGCACTCTGCGAGCGCATATCTATCGGATGGCATACCAATTTAACCCATAAACACATTTTAAAAAAATATCATTTATGTTTATCTTAAAATGCTCATATCTCCGTAATCCTTAGAGCTAGACCTATGAAACTCTGCAAAATTAAAAATGCCATAAAAACAAAACTACTCGGCCAAATTTGGTAAAAAATACATTTCTGCACTCTGCGAGCGCATATCTATCGGATGGCATACCAATTTAACCCATAAACACATTTTAAAAAAATATCATTTATGTTTATCTTAAAATGCTCATATCTCCGTAATCCTTAGAGCTAGACCTATGAAACTCTGCAAAATTCAAAATGCCATAAAAACAAAACTACTCGGCCAAATTTGGTAAAAAATACATTTCTGCACTCTGCGAGCGCATATCTATCGGATGGCATACCAATTTAACCCATAAACACATTTTAAAAAAATATCATTTATGTTTATCTTAAAATGCTCATATCTCCGTAATCCTTAGAGCTAGACCTATGAAACTCTGCAAAATTAAAAATGCCATAAAAACAAAACTACTCGGCCAAATTTGGTAAAAAATACATTTCTGCACTCTGCGAGCGCATATCTATCGGATGGCATACCAATTTTACCCATAAACACATTTTAAAAAAATATCATTTATGTTTATCTTAAAATGCTCATATCTCCGTAATCCTTAGAGCTAGACCTATGAAACTCTGCAAAATTCAAAATGCCATAAAAACAAAACTACTCGGCCAAATTTGGTAAAAAATACATTTCTGCACTCTGCGAGCGCATATCTATCGGATGGCATACCAATTTAACCCATAAACACATTTTAAAAAAATATCATTTATGTTTATCTTAAAATGCTCATATCTCCGTAATCCTTAGAGCTAGACCTATGAAACTCTGCAAAATTAAAAATGCCATAAAAACAAAACTACTCGGCCAAATTTGGTAAAAAATACATTTCTGCACTCTGCGAGCGCATATCTATCGGGTGGCATACCAATTTAACCCATAAACACATTTTAAAAAAATATCATTTATGTTTATCTTAAAATGCTCATATCTCCGTAATCCTTAGAGCTAGACCTATGAAACTCTGCAAAATTCAAAATTCCATAAAAACAAAACTACTCGGCCAAATTTGGTAAAAAATACATTTCTGCACTCTGCGAGCGCATATCTATCGGATGGCATACCAATTTAACCCATAAACACATTTAAAAAAATATCATTTATGTTTATCTTAAAATGCTCATATCTCCGTAATCCTTAGAGCTAGACCTATGAAACTCTGCAAAATTAAAAATGCCATAAAAACAAAACTACTCGGCCAAATTTGGTAAAAAATACATTTCTGCACTCTGCGAGCGCATATCTATCGGATGGCATACCAATTTAACCCATAAACACATTTTAAAAAAATATCATTTATGTTTATCTTAAAATGCTCATATCTCCGTAATCCTTAGAGCTAGACCTATGAAACTCTGCAAAACTCGGCCAAATTTGGTAAAAAATACATTTCTGCACTCTGCGAGCGCATATCTATCGGATGGCATACCAATTTAACCCATAAACACATTTTAAAAAAATATCATTTATGTTTATCTTAAAATGCTCATATCTCCGTAATCCTTAGACCTATGAAACTCTGCAAAATTAAAAATGCCATAAAAACAAAACTACTCGGCCAAATTTGGTAAAAAATACATTTCTGCACTCTGCGAGCGCATATCTATCGGATGGCATACCAATTTTACCCATAAACACATTTTAAAAAAATATCATTTATGTTTATCTTAAAATGCTCATATCTCCGTAATCCTTAGAGCTAGACCTATGAAACTCTGCAAAATTAAAAATGCCATAAAAACAAAACTACTCGGCCAAATTTGGTAAAAAATACATTTCTGCACTCTGCGAGCGCATATCTATCGGATGGCATACCAATTTTACCCATAAACACATTTTAAAAAAATATCATTTATGTTTATCTTAAAATGCTCATATCTCCGTAATCCTTAGAGCTAGACCTATGAAACTCTGCAAAATTAAAAATGCCATAAAAACAAAACTACTCGGCCAAATTTGGTAAAAAATACATTTCTGCACTCTGCGAGCGCATATCTATCGGATGGCATACCAATTTTACCCATAAACACATTTTAAAAAAATATCATTTATGTTCATCTTAAAATGCTCATATCTCCGTAATCCTTAGAGCTAGACCTATGAAACTCTGCAAAATTCAAAATGCCATAAAAACAAAACTACTCGGCCAAATTTGGTAAAAAATACATTTCTGCACTCTGCGAGCGCATATCTATCGGATGGCATACCAATTTAACCCATAAACACATTTTAAAAAAATATCATTTATGTTTATCTTAAAATGCTCATATCTCCGTAATCCTTAGAGCTAGACCTATGAAACTCTGCAAAATTAAAAATGCCATAAAAACAAAACTACTCGGCCAAATTTGGTAAAAAATACATTTCTGCACTCTGCGAGCGCATATCTATCGGATGGCATACCAATTTTACCCATAAACACATTTTAAAAAAATATCATTTATGTTTATCTTAAAATGCTCATATCTCCGTAATCCTTAGAGCTAGACCTATGAAACTCTGCAAAATTAAAAATGCCATAAAAACAAAACTACTCGGCCAAATTTGGTAAAAAATACATTTCTGCACTCTGCGAGCGCATATCTATCGGATGGCATACCAATTTTACCCATAAACACATTTTAAAAAAATATCATTTATGTTTATCTTAAAATGCTCATATCTCCGTAATCCTTAGAGCTAGACCTATGAAACTCTGCAAAATTAAAAATGCCATAAAAACAAAACTACTCGGCCAAATTTGGTAAAAAATACATTTCTGAACTCTGCGAGCGCATATCTATCGGATGGCATACCAATTTTACCCATAAACACATTTTAAAAAAATATAATTTATGTTTATCTTAAAATGCTCATATCTCCGTAATCCTTAGAGCTAGACCTATGAAACTCTGCAAAATTAAAAATGCCATAAAAACAAAACTACTCGGCCAAATTTGGTAAAAAATACATTTCTGCACTCTGCGAGCGCATATCTATCGGATGGCATACCAATTTTACCCATAAACACATCTTAAAAAAATATCATTTATGTTCATCTTAAAATGCTCATATCTCCGTAATCCTTAGAGCTAGACCTATGAAACTCTGCAAAATTCAAAATGCCATAAAAACAAAACTACTCGACCAAATTTGGTAAAAAATACATTTCTGCACTCTGCGAGCGCATATCTATCGGATGGCATACCAATTTAACCCATAAACACATTTTAAAAAAATATCATTTATGTTCATCTTAAAATGCTCATATCTCCGTAATCCTTAGAGCTAGACCTATGAAACTCTGCAAAATTAAAAATGCCATAAAAACAAAACTACTCGGCCAAATTTGGTAAAAAATACATTTCTGCACTCTGCGAGCGCATATCTGTCGGATGGCATACCAATTTAACCCATAAACACATTTTAAAAAAATATCATTTATGTTTATCTTAAAATGCTCATATCTCCGTAATCCTTAGAGCTAGACCTATGAAACTCTGCAAAATTAAAAATGCCATAAAAACAAAACTACTCGGCCAAATTTGGTAAAAAATACATTTCTGCACTCTGCGAGCGCATATCTATCGGATGGCATACCAATTTAACCCATAAACACATTTTAAAAAAATATCATTTATGTTTATCTTAAAATGCTCATATCTCCGTAATCCTTAGAGCTAGACCTATGAAACTCTGCAAAATTAAAAATGCCATAAAAACAAAACTACTCGGCCAAATTTGGTAAAAAATACATTTCTGCACTCTGCGAGCGCATATCTATCGGATGGCATACCAATTTAACCCATAAACACATTTTAAAAAAATATCATTTATGTTTATCTTAAAATGCTCATATCTCCGTAATCCTTAGAGCTAGACCTATAAAACTCTGCAAAATTAAAAATGCCATAAAAACAAAACTACTCGGCCAAATTTGGTAAAAAATACATTTCTGCACTCTGCGAGCGCATATCTATCGGATGGCATACCAATTTAACCCATAAACACATTTTAAAAAAATATCATTTATGTTTATCTTAAAATGCTCATATCTCCGTAATCCTTAGAGCTAGACCTATGAAACTCTGCAAAATTAAAAATGCCATAAAAACAAAACTACTCGGCCAAATTTGGTAAAAAATACATTTCTGCACTCTGCGAGCGCATATCTATCGGATGGCATACCAATTTAACCCACAAACACATTTTAAAAAAATATCACTTATGTTTATCTTAAAATGCTCATATCTCCGTAATCCTTAGAGCTAGACCTATGAAACTCTGCAAAATTAAAAATGCCATAAAAACAAAACTACTCGGCCAAATTTGGTAAAAAATACATTTCTGCACTCTGCGAGCGCATATCTATCGGATGGCATACCAATTTAACCCATAAACACATTTTAAAAAAATATCATTTATGTTCATCTTAAAATGCTCATATCTCCGTAATCCTTAGAGCTAGACCTATGAAACTCTGCAAAATTAAAAATGCCATAAAAACAAAACTACTCGGCCAAATTTGGTAAAAAATACATTTCTGCACTCTGCGAGCGCATATCTATCGGATGGCATACCAATTTAACCCATAAACACATTTTAAAAAAATATCATTTATGTTTATCTTAAAATGCTCATATCTCCGTAATCCTTAGAGCTAGACCTATGAAACTCTGCAAAATTAAAAATGCCATAAAAACAAAACTACTCGGCCAAATTTGGTAAAAAATACATTTCTGCACTCTGCGAGCGCATATCTATCGGATGGCATACCAATTTAACCCATAAACACATTTTAAAAAAATATCATTTATGTTTATCTTAAAATGCTCATATCTCCGTAATCCTTAGAGCTAGACCTAT
Source organism: Meliscaeva auricollis (assembly GCA_948107695.1). Lineage (NCBI taxonomy): Eukaryota > Metazoa > Arthropoda > Insecta > Diptera > Syrphidae > Meliscaeva > Meliscaeva auricollis. The sequence goes on along the minus strand of OX403616.1, from coordinate 29,208,901 downwards.
GAAACTCTGCAAAATTAAAAATGCCATAAAAACAAAACTACTCGGCCAAATTTGGTAAAAAATACATTTCTGCACTCTGCGAGCGCATATCTATCGGATGGCATACCAATTTAACCCATAAACATATTTTAAAAAAATATCATTTATGTTTATCTTAAAATGCTCATATCTCCGTAATCCTTAGAGCTAGACCTATAAAACTCTGCAAAATTAAAAATGCCATAAAAACAAAACTACTCGGCCAAATTTGGTAAAAAATACATTTCTGCACTCTGCGAGCGCATATCTATCGGATGGCATACCAATTTAACCCATAAACACATTTTAAAAAAATATCATTTATGTTTATCTTAAAATGCTCATATCTCCGTAATCCTTAGAGCTAGACCTATGAAACTCTGCAAAATTAAAAATGCCATAAAAACAAAACTACTCGGCCAAATTTGGTAAAAAATACATTTCTGCACTCTGCGAGCGCATATCTATCGGATGGCATACCAATTTAACCCACAAACACATTTTAAAAAAATATCACTTATGTTTATCTTAAAATGCTCATATCTCCGTAATCCTTAGAGCTAGACCTATGAAACTCTGCAAAATTCAAAATGCCATAAAAACAAAACTACTCGGCCAAATTTGGTAAAAAATACATTTCTGCACTCTGCGAGCGCATATCTATCGGATGGCATACCAATTTTACCCATAAACACATTTTAAAAAAATATCATTTATGTTTATCTTAAAATGCTCATATCTCCGTAATCCTTAGAGCTAGACCTATGAAACTCTGCAAAATTAAAAATGCCATAAAAACAAAACTACTCGGCCAAATTTGGTAAAAAATACATTTCTGCACTCTGCGAGCGCATATCTATCGGATGGCATACCAATTTTACCCATAAACACATTTTAAAAAAATATCATTTATGTTTATCTTAAAATGCTCATATCTCCGTAATCCTTAGAGCTAGACCTATGAAACTCTGCAAAATTAAAAATGCCATAAAAACAAAACTACTCGGCCAAATTTGGTAAAAAATACATTTCTGCACTCTGCGAGCGCATATCTATCGGATGGCATACCAATTTAACCCATAAACACATTTTAAAAAAATATCATTTATGTTTATCTTAAAATGCTCATATCTCCGTAATCCTTAGAGCTAGACCTATGAAACTCTGCAAAATTAAAAATGCCATAAAAACAAAACTACTCGGCCAAATTTGGTAAAAAATACATTTCTGCACTCTGCGAGCGCATATCTATCGGATGGCATACCAATTTAACCCATAAACACATTTTAAAAAAATATCATTTATGTTTATCTTAAAATGCTCATATCTCCGTAATCCTTAGAGCTAGACCTATGAAACTCTGCAAAATTCAAAATGCCATAAAAACAAAACTACTCGGCCAAATTTGGTAAAAAATACATTTCTGCACTCTGCGAGCGCATATCTATCGGATGGCATACCAATTTAACCCATAAACACATTTTAAAAAAATATCATTTATGTTTATCTTAAAATGCTCATATCTCCGTAATCCTTAGAGCTAGACCTATGAAACTCTGCAAAATTAAAAATGCCATAAAAACAAAACTACTCGGCCAAATTTGGTAAAAAATACATTTCTGCACTCTGCGAGCGCATATCTATCGGATGGCATACCAATTTTACCCATAAACACATTTTAAAAAAATATCATTTATGTTTATCTTAAAATGCTCATATCTCCGTAATCCTTAGAGCTAGACCTATGAAACTCTGCAAAATTCAAAATGCCATAAAAACAAAACTACTCGGCCAAATTTGGTAAAAAATACATTTCTGCACTCTGCGAGCGCATATCTATCGGATGGCATACCAATTTAACCCATAAACACATTTTAAAAAAATATCATTTATGTTTATCTTAAAATGCTCATATCTCCGTAATCCTTAGAGCTAGACCTATGAAACTCTGCAAAATTCAAAATGCCATAAAAACAAAACTACTCGGCCAAATTTGGTAAAAAATACATTTCTGCACTCTGCGAGCGCATATCTATCGGATGGCATACCAATTTAACCCATAAACACATTTTAAAAAAATATCATTTATGTTTATCTTAAAATGCTCATATCTCCGTAATCCTTAGAGCTAGACCTATGAAACTCTGCAAAATTAAAAATGCCATAAAAACAAAACTACTCGGCCAAATTTGGTAAAAAATACATTTCTGCACTCTGCGAGCGCATATCTATCGGATGGCATACCAATTTAACCCATAAACACATTTTAAAAAAATATCATTTATGTTTATCTTAAAATGCTCATATCTCCGTAATCCTTAGAGCTAGACCTATGAAACTCTGCAAAATTAAAAATGCCATAAAAACAAAACTACTCGGCCAAATTTGGTAAAAAATACATTTCTGCACTCTGCGAGCGCATATCTATCGGATGGCATACCAATTTAACCCATAAACACATTTTAAAAAAATATCATTTATGTTTATCTTAAAATGCTCATATCTCCGTAATCCTTAGAGCTAGACCTATGAAACTCTGCAAAATTAAAAATGCCATAAAAACAAAACTACTCGGCCAAATTTGGTAAAAAATACATTTCTGCACTCTGCGAGCGCATATCTATCGGATGGCATACCAATTTAACCCATAAACACATTTTAAAAAAATATCATTTATGTTTATCTTAAAATGCTCATATCTCCGTAATCCTTAGAGCTAGACCTATGAAACTCTGCAAAATTAAAAATGCCATAAAAACAAAACTACTCGGCCAAATTTGGTAAAAAATACATTTCTGCACTCTGCGAGCGCATATCTATCGGATGGCATACCAATTTAACCCATAAACACATTTTAAAAAAATATCATTTATGTTTATCTTAAAATGCTCATATCTCCGTAATCCTTAGAGCTAGACCTATGAAACTCTGCAAAATTAAAAATGCCATAAAAACAAAACTACTCGGCCAAATTTGGTAAAAAATACATTTCTGCACTCTGCGAGCGCATATCTATCGGATGGCATACCAATTTAACCCATAAACACATTTTAAAAAAATATCATTTATGTTTATCTTAAAATGCTCATATCTCCGTAATCCTTAGAGCTAGACCTATGAAACTCTGCAAAATTAAAAATGCCATAAAAACAAAACTACTCGGCCAAATTTGGTAAAAAATACATTTCTGCACTCTGCGAGCGCATATCTATCGGATGGCATACCAATTTAACCCATAAACACATTTTAAAAAAATATCATTTATGTTTATCTTAAAATGCTCATATCTCCGTAATCCTTAGAGCTAGACCTATGAAACTCTGCAAAATTAAAAATGCCATAAAAACAAAACTACTCGGCCAAATTTGGTAAAAAATACATTTCTGCACTCTGCGAGCGCATATCTATCGGATGGCATACCAATTTAACCCATAAACACATTTTAAAAAAATATCATTTATGTTTATCTTAAAATGCTCATATCTCCGTAATCCTTAGAGCTAGACCTATGAAACTCTGCAAAATTAAAAATGCCATAAAAACAAAACTACTCGGCCAAATTTGGTAAAAAATACATTTCTGCACTCTGCGAGCGCATATCTATCGGATGGCATACCAATTTAACCCATAAACACATTTTAAAAAAATATCATTTATGTTATCTTAAAATGCTCATATCTCCGTAATCCTTAGAGCTAGACCTATGAAACTCTGCAAAATTAAAAATGCCATAAAAACAAAACTACTCGGCCAAATTTGGTAAAAAATACATTTCTGCACTCTGCGAGCGCATATCTATCGGATGGCATACCAATTTAACCCATAAACACATTTTAAAAAAATATCATTTATGTTTATCTTAAAATGCTCATATCTCCGTAATCCTTAGAGCTAGACCTATGAAACTCTGCAAAATTAAAAATGCCATAAAAACAAAACTACTCGGCCAAATTTGGTAAAAAATACATTTCTGCACTCTGCGAGCGCATATCTATCGGATGGCATACCAATTTAACCCATAAACACATTTTAAAAAAATATCATTTATGTTTATCTTAAAATGCTCATATCTCCGTAATCCTTAGAGCTAGACCTATGAAACTCTGCAAAATTAAAAATGCCATAAAAACAAAACTACTCGGCCAAATTTGGTAAAAAATACATTTCTGCACTCTGCGAGCGCATATCTATCGGATGGCATACCAATTTAACCCATAAACACATTTTAAAAAAATATCATTTATGTTTATCTTAAAATGCTCATATCTCCGTAATCCTTAGAGCTAGACCTATGAAACTCTGCAAAATTAAAAATGCCATAAAAACAAAACTACTCGGCCAAATTTGGTAAAAAATACATTTCTGCACTCTGCGAGCGCATATCTATCGGATGGCATACCAATTTAACCCATAAACACATTTTAAAAAAATATCATTTATGTTTATCTTAAAATGCTCATATCTCCGTAATCCTTAGAGCTAGACCTATGAAACTCTGCAAAATTAAAAATGCCATAAAAACAAAACTACTCGGCCAAATTTGGTAAAAAATACATTTCTGCACTCTGCGAGCGCATATCTATCGGATGGCATACCAATTTAACCCATAAACACATTTTAAAAAAATATCATTTATGTTTATCTTAAAATGCTCATATCTCCGTAATCCTTAGAGCTAGACCTATGAAACTCTGCAAAATTAAAAATGCCATAAAAACAAAACTACTCGGCCAAATTTGGTAAAAAATACATTTCTGCACTCTGCGAGCGCATATCTATCGGATGGCATACCAATTTAACCCATAAACACATTTTAAAAAAATATCATTTATGTTTATCTTAAAATGCTCATATCTCCGTAATCCTTAGAGCTAGACCTATGAAACTCTGCAAAATTAAAAATGCCATAAAAACAAAACTACTCGGCCAAATTTGGTAAAAAATACATTTCTGCACTCTGCGAGCGCATATCTATCGGATGGCATACCAATTTAACCCATAAACACATTTTAAAAAAATATCATTTATGTTTATCTTAAAATGCTCATATCTCCGTAATCCTTAGAGCTAGACCTATGAAACTCTGCAAAATTAAAAATGCCATAAAAACAAAACTACTCGGCCAAATTTGGTAAAAAATACATTTCTGCACTCTGCGAGCGCATATCTATCGGATGGCATACCAATTTAACCCATAAACACATTTTAAAAAAATATCATTTATGTTTATCTTAAAATGCTCATATCTCCGTAATCCTTAGAGCTAGACCTATGAAACTCTGCAAAATTAAAAATGCCATAAAAACAAAACTACTCGGCCAAATTTGGTAAAAAATACATTTCTGCACTCTGCGAGCGCATATCTATCGGATGGCATACCAATTTAACCCATAAACACATTTTAAAAAAATATCATTTATGTTTATCTTAAAATGCTCATATCTCCGTAATCCTTAGAGCTAGACCTATGAAACTCTGCAAAATTAAAAATGCCATAAAAACAAAACTACTCGGCCAAATTTGGTAAAAAATACATTTCTGCACTCTGCGAGCGCATATCTATCGGATGGCATACCAATTTAACCCATAAACACATTTTAAAAAAATATCATTTATGTTTATCTTAAAATGCTCATATCTCCGTAATCCTTAGAGCTAGACCTATGAAACTCTGCAAAATTAAAAATGCCATAAAAACAAAACTACTCGGCCAAATTTGGTAAAAAATACATTTCTGCACTCTGCGAGCGCATATCTATCGGATGGCATACCAATTTAACCCATAAACACATTTTAAAAAAATATCATTTATGTTTATCTTAAAATGCTCATATCTCCGTAATCCTTAGAGCTAGACCTATGAAACTCTGCAAAATTAAAAATGCCATAAAAACAAAACTACTCGGCCAAATTTGGTAAAAAATACATTTCTGCACTCTGCGAGCGCATATCTATCGGATGGCATACCAATTTAACCCATAAACACATTTTAAAAAAATATCATTTATGTTTATCTTAAAATGCTCATATCTCCGTAATCCTTAGAGCTAGACCTATGAAACTCTGCAAAATTAAAAATGCCATAAAAACGAAAACTACTCGGCCAAATTTGGTAAAAAATACATTTCTGCACTCTGCGAGCGCATATCTATCGGATGGCATACCAATTTAACCCATAAACACATTTTAAAAAAATATCATTTATGTTTATCTTAAAATGCTCATATCTCCGTAATCCTTAGAGCTAGACCTATGAAACTCTGCAAAATTAAAAATGCCATAAAAACAAAACTACTCGGCCAAATTTGGTAAAAAATACATTTCTGCACTCTGCGAGCGCATATCTATCGGATGGCATACCAATTTTACCCATAAACACATTTTAAAAAAAATATCATTTATGTTTATCTTAAAATGCTCATATCTCCGTAATCCCTAGAGCTAGACCTATGAAACTCTGCAAAATTCAAAATGCCATAAAAACAAAACTACTCGGCCAAATTTGGTAAAAAATACATTTCTGCACTCTGCGAGCGCATATCTATCGGATGGCATACCAATTTAACCCATAAACACATTTTAAAAAAATATCATTTATGTTTATCTTAAAATGCTCATATCTCCGTAATCCTTAGAGCTAGACCTATGAAACTCTGCAAAATTAAAAATGCCATAAAAACAAAACTACTCGGCCAAATTTGGTAAAAAATACATTTCTGCACTCTGCGAGCGCATATCTATCGGATGGCATACCAATTTTACCCATAAACACATTTTAAAAAAATATCATTTATGTTTATCTTAAAATGCTCATATCTCCGTAATCCTTAGAGCTAGACCTATGAAACTCTGCAAAATTAAAAATGCCATAAAAACAAAACTACTCGGCCAAATTTGGTAAAAAATACATTTCTGCACTCTGCGAGCGCATATCTATCGGATGGCATACCAATTTAACCCATAAACACATTTTAAAAAAATATCATTTATGTTTATCTTAAAATGCTCATATCTCCGTAATCCTTAGAGCTAGACCTATGAAACTCTGCAAAATTAAAAATGCCATAAAAACAAAACTACTCGGCCAAATTTGGTAAAAAATACATTTCTGCACTCTGCGAGCGCATATCTATCGGATGGCATACCAATTTAACCCATAAACACATTTTAAAAAAATATCATTTATGTTTATCTTAAAATGCTCATATCTCCGTAATCCTTAGAGCTAGACCTATGAAACTCTGCAAAATTAAAAATGCCATAAAAACAAAACTACTCGGCCAAATTTGGAAAAAAAAACATTTCTGCACTCTGCGAGCGCATATCTATCGGATGGCATACCAATTT